>JALPQD010000243.1:1608777-1671277 GCA_023101885.1 Typhlomys cinereus | reverse complement strand
CTGGGGTGCAAGGTCTTATTTTCTCCCCATCATTATAGAAGCAATGCTTATAAATTCTTTATGCGTATCAAAATTTCCAGCAATTCTTAATTATCTCAGCAAACTCTCTTTCAAGTATCGATTCTGCCTCAGACTGAATGGGTCCCGCACGCATTTTTACAAGCTATCTCCATTAATGAAACTTTTTCTTGCGAAAAGGACGTATGTTTAGTTGTGGCTTTGAGCTCATCTGAAAGTTTTGGCATACATTTCTCACGTATTTGCATCATTCCTGTACAGCCTGGGAGAAAGGATTTTCCACTAAATTGTTCTCACCTAGTAACAGTTAAGGTTTGGTTTGGTTTTGTGTTGCTTATTTTAATGGTGTGTGTGTGTGTGTGTGTGTGTGTGTGTGTGTGTGTGTGTGCTTGTGAATGGATACAAGTGAGTGGGTACTTGTACATAAATGCACTTGAGTGTGTGTCCCATGGGTGATATCAGAATCATTTTTCGTTGCTCCTCAATCTTATTGTTGTGGACCTCTAAACTCAGTGCATGCATTAACCCTAGATTGACTAGCCAGCTTGCTCTCGGGATTCCCAGGCCCTACCCTCCAGGACTAGGTTTACAGGTGAAACACCACACCAGCCCTGTGTTTGTATGTGGAAGCTGGGGATCCGCACTCGGGTCCCTTTGCTTGAGAGGCAAGGACTTTCACCCCTGGGTCATCTCTCCATCCCCAACAGCTAAGTTTTTGGTAAGGAAGGGAACGAACGTAGCCAGAGCACATCTAGTCCAGCAAGCCTTGCTGTTGTCGGGAAGGTTTTGAGCTTTGCTAAAGTTTCTGAACCTCTGCCACTCATACCATCTGGGAAACTTTTTACCTCTGATTTTTTTCAAGGTATTTGCTATGAAATGGATGGTCCTTAAGGTCAAAATCAAATCCATGCAATTTCTTTAAAAACATTCTTCCTCCCCCAAATCCTGAACATCCCATAGCATCAATTGCACAGTGCAGATGAGAAAATTCCAACTCAGAGGGAGCAAATGCATTCTCCCTGTCTCAACAGCTAGGCTGAAGCCCGGCTGTGTATCATGTCCATCCAAAGCCCAGGCTGTGAGCATCGTGCCAATCCAAAGCTCGTGCTTTCTAGCAGGTCAACTTTCCCTCCTCCGCTTATCATCTTATGAGACACGGAGAAAAAAAAAATCTTGCTACTTGTGTTTCTACCTTTGAGTTTCAGTTTAGGATAAATATTTTACCATATCAAAGCCAAATTTCTGCCTGTGTTCCCTCTCTCTAGCTTTTTCATAAGACAATAAATTGTACATACCATTCCAGTCCCTTTTCTTACATTTGTAATCCAACAGTAGATGTGTCTGTGTTCAGCCTCCTTGTGAACATTTGAGAAAACTCTCCCTTTCATTTGGACAGTCCCTTAGAACAAGTTTTTGTTGTTGTTTTCTTTTGTTTTGTTTTGTAACATGATTTTGGTCTGGCCAAGAAATACCATGGAGGACTTTTAGATGCTTTGTCTGTTCCTCTATCTAAACGTAAAATGTTCCTAAAGCTAGCGCTTCTGTCTCAGAAATGATAGCTGGTGTGTGCAGCGCTGTGATAGCGAGGTTTAATGCGGCCAGACCTTGAACTTCGCTGTCTCCATCTGACTTTCTAACATTTAGCGTCTGGAATACAAAACAGTCTGCCGGGGCTCTTTCTCCCAGGTGTGGAAAGAGCAAATGCTGAAGGACTTTCAACTCAGTGGGCTTCACACAAACTATGCCCCAGAGAGAAAAATCTAAGCAGCACTTCAGGCAGGTGCATGATGAAGTTTAGAGGCAGAAAACATTTGATTCCTGAGCAAGAAGCACTAAGACTGGAGCCTGGGGAAGGAGAGGGATCAAGCAGGGAAGGTGAGGTGCTGCGTTTCAGTTCCAACATCTGTGCTGCTTCACCTGCCATCTCCTCTGTGGCTGTAAGGGTCAGAGAGGATCAGAGGGGGCCAGGGGAGACACCAGAACTAACCTAGGGGGCATGGCTTCCGTAAGGAGAAAACCTGGCACCGAAGAAAAAAATTTCTAGGATTCAGGATTGACTTAAAGGGCAAAATGACTTCAAGTGATTTTATTTTTCTAATTCCTTTGCAGAACAATAAAATATCTTCTCTTTCTTCTGCTCCTCCTCTCCCTGTCCCTCCTCCTCCTCTCTATCCTTCTCCACCTTCTTTTGTGTCTTTCCTTCAAAAAAAGTTATTCATTCCAAAACATGCTTATTATTTTTCAGGCCACTATAGGTAAATTTTGTATGTTATTCTTAATCAACCTGAGTGGGGTTTGTGACAACTGTTGAGGCTATATAATTTCCAGGGTTTCAAGGTAGAATGGATTCAGGAACTAATTACTTCTGTATTTGCTAACCTGGAATCTCCTGATCTCCTTTGTAGCCAAGTGGTTTTAGAGAAAGAAAGAAAAGAAAGGAAGAAAGGAAGAAAAGGAAGGAAAGGAAGGAAAGAAAAGGAAGGAAGAAAAGAAGAAAGAAAGGAAGGAAGGAAGGAAGGAAGGAAGGGAAGGAAGGAAGGAAGGAGGAAGAGTAAGAAGAAGAAGGGAGGAGGAGGTAAGGAAGGGAGGGGGGAGGTAGGGAGGGGGCGAGGGGGGGCGGGGAAGGAGGGAAAAGGAAAAGAAAAGAAAGAAATGGAAAGAAAGAAGATAGAAAGAAAAGAAAGAAAGAAAGAGGAGAAAGAAGAAAGAAGAACGGACGAAGAAAGAAGAAGAAGAAAAAGAACGATAAGAAGAAAGAAAGAAAGAAAGAAAGAAAGAAAGAAAGAAAGAAAGAAAGAAAGAGCCTCTTACAAAAATCCCCTGATCCCAGACTCTTCCATCCTCTCACTTCTTGAATCCAAGGATTTGACAGTCAGTCAATAGAGAACCATAATGACCACAACCAAACTCCAATAAAGTCAATGGTAACAGATGTCTACCAAGTGCTTGTTGAACCCCTGTAGCTACGAATGTGAAGATGTTTAAATCGGACGTTTGCTATTAGATGATACGTCTTTGTGATAGATGCCAGTTCATCAGTGATCGTCATCTGGAAGCCACAATCCCTTGAAAGAGAAAATGATTTGGCAGAATGAGGCAGGAGAAAGGGAGAATATGATGGACTGTGTTAATGCAGATCTTCCAAAAACAGCTCATCAAATGGACTAAAGATGCTTGCAGTATTGATCTTCATAGCCTGGGAGGAGGAGGCTAAGCCAATGCCCATGAGCCTGTCATCTCTAACCTCAAACAGCCTCTTGCCATTACCACAGTGTACTCTACAAATATTTTCATGTTCCATTTGTCCTCTTGTTGTTATGCCCTCTGCCACCTTGTGGATGCCACATTAGCCTTGGGTGTCAACAGACCTGCTAAAGGAATAAACAAATGACATCATGGGACATTTTTGTATTCTAGAGACTCGTTCAAAAGATTCATTTTGTCAGAATATCTTGCGGCTCTACCTGCAGCCTTGTTAAAAGTTGTAATCAATGGTAGCAACCCTTTTACAACTTTGCGTTTCTCTCCCTGCAAATGCTATCTGTTTGAGAATTAGCCTCACGGATGCCTGTGGATGGCTCATTTATTTTAATTGCTGAAAGTTTTACAGCTGTGTGTATTGCTCCACTTTACCTCGCTACTGATGCACAATTAGTGTCTTAAGTTTTTCTGCTATGCTTGACAGTGCTGCTAGACATTTGCATATGCAAATATACCGGAAATCCTTTGGGGATCCAGTTCCCACCTGGGGAAAGTATTGCTTCTAGGAGGTGGGATGTTGGGAATGTGTGTGCAGAATCTTCATCCTGGAGTCTGAGGAGTGCAAATGGTCATCAACCCTAGAGGTCTGAGGAATGTCCACCATCGTGCAGTAAACTCCTAGTGTGGTGAATTAGCATCCAGAACCTCGCAGCTTTCCTTCTGCCGAAGCAGGGCTCTAGGCTGTTATGCTTCTAAGTGAGATGGCTCCAGCTGGACACATGGCTCAGGGGTAAGACTCTTGTCTTTCAAGCAGAAGGATCTGAGTTCATATCTTGGATCCTAAATAACAATACTAGGCAGAAGCCTGCTTTTTTAACACTGGAAGGTGGATCCTGGGAAATCACAGAGCTAAAAGGAGGTAGAAACAGTTCCTGATGATTCCCCAGATCACCCTTGGGCCTCCAGGAACATATATAGTGTCCTCTGATACAAATATACATGTATACATACAAACAGAGGGAAAGACACACAACACTACACACACACACACACAAACACACTCAAAAAGTTTAATTCATAAGAAATAAAATGACTCGTGTAGTATGTTTAGAGGGTTGGTGCTTGCACTTCATTTCCAACTTCTGTGCTGACCATCTCAGGAAACCTGGAAAGTTAAAAAAATCCCCTGATAATCCAGTTATCCTAGTCTGAGGGACTGACAAGATTTGGGAGAGAGAATGATCTTCTGTTGTTACCAAGCAGACCCTGTGGTTACCTCTTAACTATTTATCTATTTATTTATTAATTCATTTATTCATCTATTTACTTACTTATTTATTTATTATTTATTTATTTATTTATTTATTTATTTATTTATTTATTTTCTGGGCAGAATTGTTCAGTGTTCCACCCAAGATCTGGGAGCAGAGCTGTTTATTCATTGATTTGTCTGTGCAGAAACAGAAATGCTATGGCCCCAGGGTCAGGAATAGCAGGTAAAGTTTCTCGCTCTGGAGAAATGGGAACAGAGGGGTGAAGATGGGCAAAGAGCAGGTAGCACATTGCACCATTCACACCTTGACTTCCCCACTGTCAGCCTTGTAGGGGAGGAAATAAGTATTGCTTTGGGTGTCTTCCTGAAATTCCCACCAGAGTCTTTGGCCTTTGGGAAGCTTATCTCTGTCAACACCTCCTTGGTTTAAATGGAGGATTGCTTCCTCTGTCTCCATGTGTTTGAATTTTTCTTAACTACAGCTCTGGTTAGGAGTCCAGGTGTCTTTGTACAGTTTCTTGCTGCTGCTCTTCCATGCAAATAGATCATGGCGTGCTGCTGCCTTGTCCCCACCAATAGGAGGGTTGCTGATTGCTAGGTCACTGTCACTCTTCCTCCTCTTCTTCCTCATTTCAGCTTTTGTCAATGTTTTCAGAAGCTCTGCTACTTGTGAAAGATTTACATCTCACTTGGAAGTCCCTGCTTAAGAGTGGTGGAAAAGTATTTTATATTTATCCTTTGCTTGCTTGTTTTTTTTTTTTTTCTTTTCAGATACTTACAGTCTTATTGCCTCATCTGCTTTTCTATCAACTTATTTTTTATATGGAAACCAAGGAGTTGTGAGGGTCCCTGTCACTCTAGGTCATTCTTTGGGGGGAAAAATAAGAAGAGGACGTTCTCAAAGCAGCTAAACAGTAGCTTCCTAAATCTCAGGAGCTGTGGTCTCTGCAGATCTGTTAGCTGTAGTTTCTGGTGGGCAAAGAGTTTTCTTTCGGCTGCCATGTTCCTGCAGGAGCATTGTTCAGATGTGCATCTTTACACATTTGGTTGGCAGCTCCTCCCACCCGGTCTCCATGCAAAATCACAAGAAAGAAAGAAAATCGATCAATGAGATGCAAGGAGCTCAACCTTCACTAATACTGCCCTCCCTCCTTCACTTCCTCTTGCTGTCATCATAAAAGTTTCCAGTCCTTCCTCTGCTAAGGCAACACACAAAACTTTATCTCTGAGATATGTGATACTCATTGGTCTACATTTCTAGACTGTGATGGATGTCAACTAGTAGTTGACACAGGCAAAGGCATTGCCCCCAGATGATGGCTGTTGGAATCACCAGAGTCCCATAGTTATTTCCCCTTCGCCCCATGTTGTGCAAAAGGCGCTTTGCTTGATCATGGACTAATTTCTTTGGTCTATATAGTAATTAATTTTTGCAAGCCAAAAAGGTATATAGTATGCAAAGATTTCTCTATGGTCTCCAGTAGGAGGTGGATGTGGTAGGGTGTCTCTGACCTGCAGTCCTGGGGAACCTCGAGTTATGACGGCACTTTGTAATCTCTTCAGTAGCTCATTAGGGACCACACTTCAGTCTTCTTTGCATTGAACATGTGGCTTTCTTTCTCTCAGGGACCCAGCACAAGATACGGAGATCTTTGTTTTAAAATAGCCACTGGGTTTTGAATGACATTTGTTATTTTTGAATGGCATTTGTTCTTTCAGAGGGTCGACTCCAGAGTTAGAGATTCAATTTTACTTTTAGATGGTCCTTATGGCATCCTCTGAGCCCAGTTGCCTCTGAATTGCATGTTCTGTGATGCAGTCACTGAAGTTCATGGTCTTGGGATAAGTCAGCATTTCTTCACTTGCATGTGCCATGTGATGATGCTGCATCTGGGTGGATTCCTTCCTAAGACTCCACTTCTTTCGTGCATCCATCACTCTTTGAGAGGAAAGGAAAGTCTATACTGATGTCAATAAAATATCATCCCTTTGTGGAATAATAACTGCTCCTTCACAGAGACCCAATAAAATAATTTGTTACCAGCAGGATTGTCTTCTTCAGAGACAATTTCATCTGTTTGCTCTGTGTTGAAGTTGATTTTAATATTTTCACCAGGGCAAGTGGGTATTGATATTATTGGGTCCATGTGTAGCTTGTGTGTCTCCATAGTTATTTTGATCACATGACCAGCGGGCCAGCTATAGGGCACTTGACCACTGCAGCTGAGCAACAGAGTCTCAGCTGTAACACATGGTTGGAAAGAAGATTGATGTCTGACAAAAGCCTTCATGTTACTCTGTACATTTCTCTGTCTGGAAGACAGCTCTGATCTTCTAAATGCTTTTCTCCTTATATCTTGCTTGGACCATTTCTCTTTCTATGAAAATAAATGACCAGATTCATTTTTCACAGTAGAGTCCATTTGGAAAATTGACACTGGTGACTATTGCTTTAGGAGCTGCATCTAAAGGAGGATCTGCAATCACTGTCCACAAACTAAGTTCAGCTACTTCTCTTTTCCTTCAGATGTGCAGAAATCCCTTCCAAGGCATAAATACATGGGGATGGAGTGGTATCGATGACAGAGCACCCCTCTTTCAGGTTACAAGAGACCATGGTATCTGTTGGTGGCAATATGTGTCCCCTATGCTTCTGCACAGATTCAATCTTGGGAACTCAGTTACCAATCTGTTATGGGCAAGTGCTATTGGCACACCTGACTTTCAGACTTAAAGTAATAGGCAGAACTTGGGCCACAATGTGGACTTGCAAAGGCTTGCTTTCCCCTCAGTGGACTGTTGGCAAGGTCTCTTTCTCCTGAGATCAGGCAGGCAGTGAAATACATTAGTTTGTCAAAGGCTTAAAATTAACTGCTAGATAACATGGCCCCAAATCCCAGAAACCCATCTTCTAATTCGTCCACAAGAGACCATCTTGCCTGTCTTAGTGCCCTGATTCCCACCACTGTCAATTCAAACACTGACTTCAGCTAGACTGGATGACCCAAGAGACGACACTGATGGGCACTGTGACCAAGACTTGCTCCCATGTCCTTTTCTACTCCAGGAATTCTGACAGTCTTTTGTGTTCTCCAGTAATTAGTCTTAAGTGTGGATGAGTTGTCTGAATGCCCATAGGATCTGTGGGCACTCTGTTTCTCTTATTGCAGTCAATGCAAGATACTTCCTTCTGACTTTTACGTTGAAAGGAGCATCACAGTAGTCTTCTCACCACTAGGTCTCCGGAAACTTTGCTTTGGATATTTGCAATGTTGATCCTCCCCATACCCAGACCCCTGAAATGTACAAGTCTTAAAATACCTCCAGAGAACCAGCCTTGCATTCCCATCTTGCCAACTCAGCATGTCGTCATCACAGGTGTGATGAGGCGACGTGACAGGTGTGACATGCTTTCAGATGTCCAGGTGGCTCCATCTCTTAGGATTATATTTTGGCAGCAGCCAAGAGGTTTGACATTATCCTGAGGCATAATTATAAATAAATGTTGTTCTGTCCACATGAATGCAAACTGTTTTTGCGCTTGTCTTTTAATTGGAATGGAAAATAACACATTTGTCTAATCAGTAACTATGTCATGTACCTGATTTTTTATTAATATATTTTAATGAAAATATCACTGTGGGTGCTGTTGTTACAACTGAAGCTTCTCCCTTACGAAGCTTGCTGTCATTCTCCAGGATCCGTGTAGCATCTATAGGGACCAGGACATTCAACTGAGGAAATGAACAAAAGGTGTCACCATCTGAATCTTTTGACTTTTCTCCCCCAAAGGTTAAAAATCTCTAGGCTGCCTGCCTTAGAACAAAATCTTAATTTTTTCAAAATAGCCACAATTCACAATTTGTAAAACAGTGCTACTGAAATGGTTTAGTGTGTACCTGTGAACAAATCTAGTGAGCTGAGTTTGATGCTCTAGGTCCATGGGGTTCAAAGAAAACTGACTTCTCAACTATAGTGGTTACTTTCATGTATTGCTGTGAGACAACACTGAAGCCCACACAACTTAAGGGAGAAAAGGAGATTTATTCAACTTAGGGTTCCAGAGGGGTGATACAGGCCTTCATGGCCAAGGTGGCATGGCTGCCCACAGAAGCTGGAGTAGGCCTAGGTCACTGCAGAGATCTTGAAGGCAAAGAACTGCAAGACTGCTTACTGCATAGCAGAGTTCTCCAGGAGGTGGGGTGGGGACCACTTCAAGGCCCACCCACTGTGACTGCCTTGCTCCAGCAAGGCTCTACCTCTCAAAGGTGCCATGACCTTCCCAAACACATGAGACTGTGTGGGACACATTTCCAACCATGACACCAATGTTCATGTTGTTCTCTGTCCCCCCTCATGCACATCCCCACTCTGTGTGTGTTTCTCTCGACTCTATCACTATTTCATCATCTCTAATAAAAATAAACTATATCTTCTCCACACTTCTTATTTGCTTCTTTTTCCCCCCAAATCTCTGATTTTGTGATTTGTGTGTGATTTTGTCCCTAGGGAGTTATCTTTAATATGTGTTTCTATATAAAAATGTCTTATATAAAGCTTCATCTACAGTTGCATGTATTATAAGTTTTTGATATGTTAATTGGAGAGAAAGAAAGAGAGAGAGAGAGAATACCATCGTGCCATAGTGCATGTATAGATGACAGAAATTTTATTTCTCTCCTTCCATCATGTAGGCTGTGCCTATGAATATTAAACTCAGGTTACTAGGCTTGTGTACAGGTTACTTTACCCTGATCTGACTTTCTATCATACATATCTTGTATGTATTATGGATGACTAATCCTTCATTGTATACATCTCACATATTTTATATCCATGTACTTATTGATAAATATTGAGCTATTCTTATTTTTTTACTTTTATGAATGAACACATTTGTTTGAGTACCTACTCTAAATTCGTTGTGGTATCTACTTAGGAGTAAGTAGGATTATAGTGTCATATGGTAATTCCATCTTTAGCTTTTGGAAGAGTCACCAAAATCTTTTTTAAAGCAAATGAACCATTTTTTTATTTCCTTCAGTAATTTCTTCACATCCATGCCAGTTCCTATTTTCTTTTAGAAGTCCTAGCCAACCTAATGGGTATGAAGTTGTGCCTCACTATAATGTGATAGGCTTTTTTTTTAGATATTAATGGTATAACCATTATCTCATGTGCCTTTGAACATTTTTTGAAAGACCGATTCAAGTTTATAATTTTCATAATGTTGATGAGTTTCAACATATTTCATGTATTCTAGACACTAGGCTTTCATTAATATATTAATTTTCAAATATTTTTATTAATTATGCTTTTAATACAGAATGTTTAATATTGCACTGGGTCTAACTTATTTACTTTTGTTTTTCATGTTTAGTGTCAAAATAGTGAGCTCATTATTTAATATAAGATCATAAAGGTCCACTCCACATTTTCTTCTGAAAGTTTTTTGGATTTATTTTTTATTTTTAAGGAACTGATCCAATTGAGGAAGGGTATTCAGTTATCCCAGCACCATTTGTAAAGAAACAATTGTTTTCTGATTCTCTACTCTTGATATTTTGCTAAAACTAAGCTCACCATATATGCACTGCAATAGATTTCTAGGTGGCATGATTGCACCAGGAATCCAGTAACTTTAAATGACCAAAATTTGTTGTCTCACCATTTAGGGACCAGATATCTGATTTTTTTTAACTTATTTATTTGTAAGAAAAATTTGAGAGACACAGAGCAAGAGACATATATAGAGTGAAAGTGAGGCAGAGAAAGAGAGAAAGAGAGAGAGAAAAAGAGAGAGAGATACTAAACATGCATGCATGTCTCTTTTTACCATATGATCTTCCAGGGATTGAGCTTGGGTTGTTACATTTACAAACAACTACCTTATTCCTCATTCAC
The DNA here is from genome assembly GCA_023101885.1 of Typhlomys cinereus. Lineage (NCBI taxonomy): Eukaryota > Metazoa > Chordata > Mammalia > Rodentia > Platacanthomyidae > Typhlomys > Typhlomys cinereus. The sequence continues at coordinate 1,660,881 of JALPQD010000243.1, read as the reverse complement.
TGAACTGCCCTAAGTTCAGATATTTGCAATCAAGGTGTGGCCAGATCCACATTCCTTCTCAGATCCATAAACAACTGCTTCTTTGACTCCTAGTTTCTGGCATTATTCTGATAATCTCTAGTAGGTGGGCTGTTTTAGGAAGTGTCAGTCATGGCAGATTAAGATCCATTTAATTCTAGGATGACCTAAACATAACTACTTATAAATAAAGAGGCCTTCTGCACTATTTGGAATTGCAGCATCAGCATGCCATATCAGGACAACATAATAGAACCCATTTATTTTTGACTTGTTTTCCTTTTTTTAGTCCCATTGATGTATCTGTACACTCGAGACCGATAACATGGTCCTAAATTCTTTAGTGTAATTATTCCAAGTTTGCTTCTCTTTTCCAGCTTGTTCAAGCTGTCCCGTGACTTTCACAATTCTTTATGGGTTTAATGTTCAGTTTTTCTACTTTGGCAAAAACAACTCCTGAAATTTTTATAGGTATTTCATTGACTGTGTAGCTCACTTTAGGTGACGTCATCTTCTCCACAATATTAAATCTTCAGTCTGTGGACACAGAATGTATTTTCATTAATGCAAGCAATACCTAATTTCTTTGAGTTTTTCATTGAGCTTTTTAGTGTACAAATCTTTCCTTTTTTTCCTTAAATTTTTTCCTAAGCAGTTTATTATTTTTGATGCCACAATGAGTGACATTGCTATATTAGCCTCATCTTCTTGCTGGTGCGTGTGAAGAATCACAAATGTTTCTGAGTGTTAAACACATCATGCTGTCTTGGTAAATTTATTTATTATATCTAGAAAATTCTCATTGACTATCTGGGATTTTCTCCCCATTGAATCATATACTCTGTGACTGGAGAATGTTTACTTTTTCCTTCCTAATAAAGATAACCTTTTTTCTTTGCTTGCCTCATTATTCTGCGGAAATTTTCCTGACAATATTGAATGAATATTGCAGTAAAACTGGCAATTTTCTTGGTGTTCCTGAACTTAGTAGAAAGGACTTCAACATTTTATCCTTTACCACTCGCTGTGTTGTTACCTTTGAGTCCTCTACAGTTTTTGAAATGCTGTTGATGGTGGGGAAGTTTGTTCAGAACTTTTCATTCTTAAATGTAAAACTTCACTTCTATGATACGTCTTACTCTGTAGACGGGAGACCCATGGATAGAAGACTGTAATCATTTGAAATGTGAATTGTCCACAACAGGCTCATGCGTTTGAATTTTTAATTGTTCAGTAAGGTCATGGCACTTTTAGGAGTAGAGCGCTGCTGAAGGAAGATAGTCACAGAGAGTGGGACTTGGGGTTGGTTAGCCCCACCCAATCTTCAGTTTGGGTTTGCAGTTGACAGCTGTCCATGATGGATGTGACTTAAGCTACCTCTAGCTTCTGCCAGACAGCCATGCCTTTTCCACCACCATGGACTGTATCTGCCCTCTGAAACAATAAGCTGAGTAAATCTCCTTGTCTCCCTTAAGCTGTGTATGAGTGTTGCCTCGCAGTACCAGAGAAGAGTAATGGGTCCAGGCCTCTAACTGCCATGCATCTCATTTCCAGCTGAGCCTTCAAGATGGGAAAGATGACAAGTGAGTGTGTACCACTGGGCTAGATATAACATAGAATTTCATTTGGATTTTAGTGATGTCCCCACAATCTCCCACATTGAGTCTCAATGTAGTTGGAATACCAGATGATTTTCAGGACAAACAGTTCCCTTTGTATTTCAGATGAACTGTGACAATTCCCATGTATATGCATGTAGTTGTTAATTTACATTGTTAGTGTCATTAGATTAGGGAGATACATCTTTAGGTTTGTTTGTCTTTGAATTATTTCCAAGGGGGAGAATTAAGTATGGAAACACAACCTGTCCTTAATGTATGTGGCACTAAACCATGAGCTTGGGTCCTGGAGTGAACGAAGAACGAAATGGAAGAAACTACATGTAAACCAATATTCATTTTCCTCTGATTACTAACTGTAACTCAAGGCTTCAGTGGTAGCTCAGTGATAGGGCCCTTGCCTGACACACATGGCTTCATCAGAGCTTCCAGATGGAAAGCAGCAGCTCTGGTCCCACGGACATAAGCCACCTCATGCTCCCGATGGCATCCCCATCATGATGGACTGCATCCCCTAAATCATGAACCCACATAGAACTCTCCTCCCTTAAATTACTACTCGGGTATCTAATCATAGCGGTGAGAAAAGCAACTCTTACAGCATTTCTTTCTCAGTCTTGCAACAAAGAAATTGTGTTTTTATCTGATATTCAAACTTAACGGCATGCTTTATATTTTGATTGAATCTGGAGGATTCAAGATATTTATTTGTCATGGACTTGTAGGATACTATATCTTAAGGATAGATTTATTTTTTTCAACCATTTCATTCTTAAAATAAGGTTAGGTAAGGAAAACGAGCAAGAAATGCTTTTAAAATGGGAAGACCAGTCTTAGGAATCTACATCCTCAATTTGATTTTACACTTGTCAGGCAGCAGCCATGCCGACTTTTGTCTCTTTTGCCCTCAGAATCATCATGGCTTATCACCCTATCCCTAATTCTCTCTGGAAATGACCTTATCTATTCCTGTGATCTTATCTGTCATGATGTCATCAAACTGACCTTGACTCCTAACTAGGGAGCCTGCATCTACTATTCCCATTGGCTCTTCATCATGAGTATGAATCAACTTGGTATTATGATCGCTTCAATAGCTATGACTCTTGAGGCTGCAGAGAGATATCCATACCTTGGCATCTTCATGATTTTGGAGTCTCTTAGTGAATGGTGATCTTCAGTTTCATTTTGAGAATGAAATTTTCTGGTTTGTCTTTAGCCTTATTATAGCACTGCCTACAAGACACAAAGGTATGTCTGAGTGCTAATCTTCTTTCTCTAATAACCTGACTATATACTAGGTCTACTTAAGTATTGCTACATCCAGGGCCATCACTGCATGTTTATGGTTTGATATCTATTTTTAGGTAAAAATCTACTTGAAGAAGAACTGAATCATTGTTATCTTGTTTTAACTTCATATGATTTTCATATAAGAGGTTTCCTCTATATTTCTTTAAACTAAGCACAATTATGTTATAAAATGATGTGGATAGTGGAGAGATCATTAGCACATTTATATCTTAAATCACCTTTCTATTATTATTATCAATAATGATGCAAATTTTTGCCCCAGTAAAACATATTTCTAAGCCTAAGAGTTCTTCAAACGGATATATCCAAATTTCCGAAGTCTCAGATTCATTAAATTTTAAAATGTTCTATAGAGTGAAAGCTAATAACTTACTTCCCAGTTTCTTCTTGTGTGGGGTTCCCTCACCTTTGTTACTCATCTTTTGTCATTCATTCTATTTGAGTTTCCAGGGACAAGAAGAATATTTCAGTAGGTCAAGTTGTGGGACAGGAAAGCAGCAGCTGGTACAAAATGTTCTGTCAAGTCAAACAGATTCCAAGTTACTGCAACTTTATTGTGTGCTCCAAAACCCAAAGTATGAGGATATTCCTTTCCTTTATGATACTCTACCCAAAGTGAAAAAAAGTCATAGTGTTTTAAGTAATTCCCTTCCCAGTTTCCCATCATACTTATGATATGAACTTTATATATTCCATACTCTAGATGATCCTTCATTAACAAAATTTCAATGTGTAATATTCTTTCTATTAACCTCTATTGAGTATGTTCTCTGAAAGTTTCACACATGTATATACTGTGTTCTGATTACTGTAAAGTCAACCTCCTTTATTGTTCCTCCTGCCCACATTGCTCCTACTAAGGAGTTCCTTTATCACATTTTTGTCATCTGTGTTAACATGGGTTTGAGAGGAGATCCAATTGTAACCTGGTGGACTTCTCAGTGGGTACATAGTAAAGACAGCAAGTGACCCTCCCTCAGGATCCATTATTAGCCAACAGCATAACAGTATTCTTAAAATATAAGAACATTAATAAGTGAAAATGCTCACCTGTGATGGAAGGAAGGAGAAATGATACTATTTTTACGCGTTGGCTTTATTAATAAAACCCTAGTTACTACCATATTTCTGATCAATCCTCCTTTAAATCAGGTCCCATTTACTTCTGTATAAGTGGTGAGATCAACACCTAAGGCAGGCTCCATTTTGAACATCACCGGGGCACAGAAGTCTACACCAAAGGCAAACTATGCCAAAAAAAAAAAATACCCACATCATTTTAACATCTCTCTGCACAAAACATTTGTATCTTGCCCCAAAATGGTCACCATCATTTGGGTCACAACTTCTAATCAAATCCTTAAAAAAAATCACTGTTGCAGTTACCAATTTATTCACAACCAAACAGCTCATAAGGGAACAAGAAGTTTAAAAAGTTTTATTTTTTCTCATGATATCCAGTTACTTAATACAGTTCCTAATCCAGCTTGGTAGCAGAGTACATGCCAACACTAAGGACCCAGAGAACTGTGACACCATAACCACAGGGCTACCAAGAAAGGGAAAATCTTCACTTACTAGAACAGCAAGTCTCACCAAGTATGCCAAAGGATGCCACTTTCCTTTCCCAGTCCCACTTTACCCATCTGCCTAGGGACTAGCCACACCTACCAGGGACTGGGCTTCCACATCAGTTAGATGATCTCCTGCAACCTTGCTGGGGGCTTTACTCAACTAACAGTTCTTCCCTCAGGCAAGTTGACCCACACCTAACTGTGACAACTACATTGACTTACATCACTCTGCCTCTAATCATGATAATATACTCGAGCTATTAACACCTTCAGAATTTCCATCAGACATTTTGTAGTTCATAGGTGTGTGTGTGTGTGTGTGTGTGTGTGTGTGTGAAAGAGAGAGAGAGGGAGAGAGAGAGAGAGAGAGAAATATATAGAGAGAAGCAAAGATGAATGGTGAATGGGTTCAGCACAGAAGGGTAGAATCTGCATAGTTACAAACAGATATAATATGAAACAATATCTATTTTACAAATATTCATCAGAGTTTCAATTTTGGTTGCTATTTAGTTGTTTTAAAATGACTGTTGTTTGTGTTTATTCTGACTGAAGCTTCATGCCTAGCAATGGGATTTCTAAAAATACTGATGGTATTTGGGTAACAATAATTCACACATAAAAAGACAGTTGACAGCCAGTAGAAAGCTTTTAGGGGGTTAATTTTCCCAAGGTTCACAGACACAGGGACAATTGCTTCTACTATGTCCTTATCTAGAGACAACTTATGAGGATTTCCTGCAATCTTCTGAGGAGAACATACTGAGTGAATCAGCACTTGACTAATGTATATCATCATCCACATAAAATAATGAAGAAGACAGAGCAAAGCAGCTAGGACACTGGAAAGCTAATTTTCTGTACGGGTATGATAAGGAATAGGGGGAGTCCTTCCTGTGTGATACATCAAGGTGATAATGTGTCCCATTAGGACAATTTGTTTTAGACTTCTTAAAATAGATATGACTTGGGGAATGACAGATGGAGGTCAGGAAAGAATTCACGAAGTCCTTCACCTTGTATTCATAAATCAATGACTTGGTCCTGGAGAACTAGCTAAAAATACATCTCTCTTTCAGATGAAGGAGATTAGGTAATGAATAGAAGAATGTGTTGACTGTAATAACTCAGGACATCATCTCTATCACATGACCGTGTGATAGCACTGCAGAGAACATAGATGAGGGGCTATTTCTTCATCTACTTGTGTATTTCCAGTTAAATATCATCTCTCTCTTTCTTTCTCCCCGCACATACATATATACACATGTTCATATAGCATAGAGTTTTGATCATATATTTGTTACTTGTCTCGCTGCTATGACAAAAAGTCTGGCTAAAAGCCTTCTCATGATAGAAAAGTTTAGTTTGGCCACAATTTCGGGTTGTGGGTCCTGAAGCGTGGGAAGTCACAATGGCGGGAAGCTGTGCTGGGTGGTCATATCACGTTGCCAGTCAAGAAGTAAAACATGATGAACTACAACCTTTTTTTCACTCTCCTTTGTATGCGGTCTTACACTTTAGCCCATGGAATAGTACCCTCTCCCGTAAGGTGAGTTTTCTCTCCTTGGTGAAACTGATCTGTGTAATCCTTCTCAGGGATGCCTAGAAGTTAATCGACTAAGTAATTCTGTGTTCTGAGAAAAAAAAAAAAAACAGTAACAGCTATCATAGGTAATATGTCTAATGTGAGCTTCTTATATAATGGGAAAATATGAATTTCTTTAGTTAAAATGTAATGCCCCCCAAAAGGAGGGATTACTATAAAAGAAAAATATATCAAATAAGCACAGAGCAAACATTTCTATTGTGAGAAGAATTAGACAAAAAATATTCAGAAGAGATTATGTTGGAGTAATACTAATGGATGAAAAAAATATAATTCAGATATTTTTCACCCTAAAGCACCAACTCCCCAAATTCATCAGCATAGAAAATGAAAATTTTAAATTGAGCAGGAAATCTTTTAAGTTGAATGGGAATTACTGATTTACTTTAATTCCTTTTGGAGCAAAATGTCACCTTTTAGAATTACAATCACACACAATCTTAACTCAAATGAACTCAACACATTCAAGCACAGGGAGTGAGCGTTCTAACCAGAAAGAAGCCTTGTATATTTCTAGTGCGTTCAGCACTCTTATTTCTACATTTTATTGTATTCTATAAGCATCCTAGGAAAGAAATTCTTTAGAGAACTACATTCTATAGAAATACATTCTCCTTCATGGTAGAGAAAACCTCTTTAAATACCTTTGTTGGCCATGATACTGAAAACAAGTGTTGATTGAAGCAAGTGCAGCCCTATAGTGAAATACTCAAACAGACACCTAGGTTTAGTTTATTCTCCTGGCTCCCTGCAGGAATGTAAATGAGCTTTTCCAGGCCCAGTTTCAAGCTGTCAAGTGACAAAGGGGGGCAGGGGCAGGAAAAAATCAATTGAGTTAACCTAGCACAGAAGTCTACAGATTAATTATGTTTAGAGAAACTGAAAACAATGTGTTTTTGTGTTGGCAACTTGAAAGATTGCCGCCTGAAATACTCCTTAATATTATGTAAACAAATGGAGCCTAATCAATCGCAGAGAAGGCAGTCAGTATACCTGCAAAGGGTGACAGTGAGGTTTCTTGCTGTTCTTGGAAATAAATGACTTAGGTGCTGACAACAGGAGGCCTTTGTAGCTACAGGCAGGCTTACATATTGCTTACAGGATAGCAACAGACTGGCATTGTGACTTCAAATGCCAAGTAGACATCAACATACCTGATCCTTCTATTAAGATACCACAGTCCCAGGGATGCAAGGGTAACTATACACTGATTTACTTTAATTCTTTTTAGAGCAAAATGTCACCTTTTGAAGTTACACTCAAACACAATCTTAATGCAAATGAACTCAACACATTAGAGTACACAGAGAGAATTCCATGAATCCTGTGTCATTGCATATACAGGGTTTGCTTTTGGTGGTTTTAGACTCACTTGGATGTATAAAGTTGAGGTTAGAATGCAAAGACTAGCTGACCATTAATCCAGTAAGTCAAAACTTTTCAGATGCATTAATTTGGTCAGTGGTCAATTTATTTGCTTTCCAACCACTGGGCATTCTAAGTTCAGGGATACTTAGATTTATGAACTATAATTACACACACACACACACACACACACACACACACACACACACACGTAAAATAATGAGTTGTCAGGAGATCAGTGAGGGAGACTTAACCATATAGAACATTAGAGAGGATGGAGTCAGCTTCAGAGAAAATAGCAAAGTATGTCTTTTAGAAGACAGAGAGCCCCCAAAGTTAACTGCTAACATTCAGGCTCATCTAAAGGCATGCAAGAATACTATCTCAAAATACATTTGAGTTGCAGCAGAAGGAAGATCCAGAGGAAAGGAAAATCATTTTTGCAAGTTGCAGAATGGCAGATAGATTCACATCCATCAGCTGCAAGGAGATGACAGAAGACTGCAGGTTAATTCACTTGACATAGAATGCGAGAGCAATAACTGCATCTTCTGGAATCTTAGATGTGATCAGTGGTTTCACAGAGAAAACATGCAGGTTTTATGGAGATGCACTGAAAAGATGACCTTCTAAGATCATTTTGATTTTTGTGAACCAGGAATTTTGAAGGCAGGATTTGCCAAAATGTTGGGAAAATAAAGACATTTTTTTCAATGTTCATCTAGAAGTTTCACAGTTGTGTTAGAACTGAACATACATGTTGATTAAAGTCTGCAGCCAAAAATAGCAAAATCATTATAACTTAGAGTCATGTCCTTCCTTAACATGTTTGCTTTATCCCATTATAATGTTTATTCTTAATGAAGTTCATTGCTAATCAAAAATAGGCAAAAGCATATATTTTATTGTACAAATTGAATTATCTATCAAGTGAATGCTATACAGTCTTGGGCTTCACTTTATTACAAAATATTCTTTAAAATTGTGAGGTTCCCTCAGTTTTAATAGACAAGATTCCAATATATTTTATCTCATACATTTCCTATCTTGGCTTTGGGTAACAGCCTATGGCACAGTACAATTAATGTTTTAGTATAAACTATTTGTATTCTTTTTTATTTCATTGCTTTATCCATTTATTTTAATTTGTATTATGTTGAGTCTCATTTGCTCAATCAATTTTCCAGTGTATTCATAGAGAGGGAATAAAGACATTACAAACAAAAGTCACCACAAAAGATCTGCCTGTCAAGTTACAATGTCAAATACACAAAACACATAGAATAACTCAAAATGTAGATATGACAAAGTTATCCAGCTATATATATTTATTTGTATATATGCATCTATGCCCACATATGCATATGTATACACACACACACACATACACACACTCACACACAGGTGTGAAGAAACATCCTAAGGAAGTGAAATTTTCCTTCTCAAACTGAGTTACAACACGTTGTTAAGCAAAAGTATTAAATTATTCTCATCTTATGCATTACCATCTGGTATACTTGTGCTGTTTTTGTGAATCAGAGAAAAGCAATTCAAACACAGACAGAACCATAAGTAATTATTGGTATATTAATTAGCTCCTGAAGACAGGTTTTAACACATGCATTGCACCAGGATTTTCATAGGCCAATTGCCCTAAGTCTTTTTCATTAAGAAAATATTTTATAATATCATTATGCTATACCTTGGCCAACTTTTTTTTCTGTATCTGTCTACATGCTCTTAAAACATGCCATGTTACAAAAGTAGTTCTGTGACTCAATCTAATTCATTTCCTCTGATATTTTCCCATATTTTATTAATGGAGAAGGAGTCCTCACAATGAGGGATGTCTGAATTCTAGAGATATCCAGATTGCCTTGCCTTAGAGACTAAGGATTCTGTAGGTCTTGAGGATTGGCAGGTGAAGCCAACCTGCTATTTTTTTGGCCAGAACTTCTGTGGAGAAGTGACTTCAAGTCTGCTCCATTGGCTATATAAGAATAATCGTCCTGATGTTAGGGGAATGTGCCCTCAAGTTGGCACAGTTCTAGTCTTGGAGAACATTCTGTTATGTTCAGCTAGAAACAGAAAGCTATGTTCCTGAGACTCTAGGGAGGAGTTTGCAGTTCTGTTTTTCACATGGAAACCTTCTGTATTTCTGACCACACTTACCTAAGTTCCACCAGTCCTCTCTGAAACCTCATCCTGAAAGCTGAAGTTGATATTCCAAATACGGCCAGCTGCGATCAGAGAACACAGGCTTACTATTCCTTGTTCTGCTCATGTAAATATCACAGTGAGTCACGGGCTGCGTTCATCTGGTTCTGGGATATCGCCTTCTGTTGCCTAAACTTGGCTTCAAATGAAGTTGATCTTGAGACTTTGTTTTGTTTTGTTTTTGCATCAGTCTCACTATGTAGTCCTGACTGGCCTCGAAAACATAAACCTCCTGCTTCAGCTTTCCTAGTGCTGGTTTACGGAATTGTTCCCCTGCACCACTGTTAATCTTAAGATGAGGTCAAAGGCTGGGGAGATGGCTCAGTGATTTAAGCCTTTGTCTTACAAGCAAAAGTACCTGAGATCTCTAGACCCCATGCAAAAGTGCTGAACTGATGACGATGGCTTGTAATTCCAACCCTGGAAGGCAGAGCCCTGGAAATCCCACAGTAAAGCAATAAGAAGGTAGAGCAATATAGGACTATTGCAGACGTCACCCTAGGGCCTCTAAAAGCACACACACGATGCAAGTTCACTCTTTTACACACACACACACACACACACACACACACACACACACAATGTATACCTACCAACATGTAACACACATACACAAACACAAAAGATAAAGTCGATTTAACTTTCACTATTTTTGCTTTTCAACTATTTGTTTCTAAACATACATATGCATGTTTCACTCTGTTGCATTGCATTATTTTGTTTGCTTCAAGTTTGAACTGCTTATCTTGATCAACCACTTAATTTTTCTGGTTAAACACAAAAAATTTTTACTGAATTATAAATGAAAAAGTTAAGATTAAAAATTTAGGGAATACCTTAATTATCATCATATTATTGATAGAACAGTTTCAAGGTTATTTTACTTAAATATACTTTATAGGTAATTTATCTCACTGCATACTGTTATTCTAAAATATCAATTCTAAATAGGGATAAATTATATTTAATAGTATCTTTTATTATTATTATAGCATTAGATAATAAACAATGTTATTTTCTCCCATTTTTTTCTATCACAGAAAATATAATAAACATTCTTATAGATTTATTGGTTGAATTTATCAGTACTTTAAATAATTTATCAGTCATTTATCTCTTAGCTCAAAATATATGTATATTGGGAATGACTTTGAATACTGCCAAATCAGAATTGATTTTAAAGATACTTTCTTAATCGTGTGTGTGTATGTGTGTGTGTGTGTGTGTGTGTGTGTGTGTGTGTGTATTTGGCATTTCTTGAATTAATAGAAAGAAGGAAAAAATCTGGATATATTATATACCATGTATTATTATCATGAGATATCTCATTTAACTTTTCCTTTGTAGTGGCCTTGTAATTATTATATAAAGATAAGATACATGTCCTTAAATTTCTGTTGACATAATGAAATATATAAAATAATTCACTTATAAAGATAAAGATTTATTTTGGGCACAATTTTGGAGAGGTCTCATATGGGGGCTTTATTATTAGAGGTCTCTGGCAAGCATGTCATATGGCAATGTTAGGGAGTACATGGTAGCAAAATGTGTTTTTCACATGAATTAGGAAGCAAGAGAAAAGAGGAAAGGACCAGGAGCATACAATCTCCTCTAAGTGCTTATCCCCAGGGATCTAAGGACTTCCTACTGACTTAAATATTCCACCTCCCCTAATCCATTCATGGGATTACGAGTTCAGCATTTGGAATTTCAGGAGATTTATCTGAGTCCTCACTGGAGCATCTGACTTTCCACTTTCTATGGAGTGAATGGAATATAAGCTTTCTAACATAAACTTTATCTGCAACTTATCATCCCTGTTGTTTTCACAAGCATTTTTGTAACAAACCCATCAAGGGAATTCTAAGCTTTAGTGATGGTATTTCCATTACATGACAAATTAATATCTGAAACTCATCCAAAATATCAAAGGAATTACAACTCATAAGAGTTGCTTGAAATCAGTGGTCTCATTTCCAAGAAACAAATATGCCATTGAAATATCTTTAATTGTGTCAAAGGTCTATTATTGATCACTGTAGACATGCAATCCCTACTCTTGGCATTGTAGTTTATTCAAAGTAAAAAATGTCCTTGATTTGCAGTAATATAGATATTGCTCAGGAGTCTGGGAAAGAACTTCTGAAATAGAGACTTCTGGCCTTTGTCTATTTTTTCCCTTTTCACTTTAGCTAGCTTCCTCTTTCTTCCTTGCTTAGCCTATCTCTATTCTGTAGTGACTAAAATAGTACAATAGAGAAAGAGAAGGACAATGAGTGGGCAGAAAATAGACAAAAAAATCTAATTAAATAGAAATATGCTCCAAACTAAACCCTTTCTTCAATGAATATTAAATTGTCTTTAGTTAAGTCTAATCCAGGAACTTGGCAGTAAATCATGCCCACGGTATATTTCAGCACTTGCTAACTATAGTATGTACCGGTTGCCCACACATCACTAAAAAGAGAAGCATGCTGGGTATGTAACCAGGACCTACCATTCACTGCTGATTGGGCAGTCAAAGTACCTTTGTGCATAGCCACTAAGGTTTGCAAATTCACAATGGAGAAGAGCCAGAAGTGTAAATAAGAGATCACAATTTCTGGTCCTGTTTGTTGGATGACCCACTAGCCTCAGGCTTCATTTAAGATACTTTAAAGATTGCTTTTTTAAAAGTTACATTCTACCAGGTCCGTTAAACTGGAAAGTAGGATCCTTCCTTGTAACTAAAAAAGTGGACTCAGTGGGTCAGACACTAAAAAAAGACATGAAAATAGGAGGGAGACTTAGGAAAAAGGGTTTAGATGGAGAAGGAGGAGGAGAAGGGGGAATGGGAGGGGAAAATGACAAAAATTCATTGCATATACGTATGAAATTGTCAAAAAATTTAAAAAATAATTTTGAAACAAAAATGCTGGGAATGTTTTAATCCCTCAGACAAATTGTAGATACCCACAATATCTAAACATAATTTAAACATCATCAACTATAGGATTGCTTTCCAACTCCAAGACTTGCAAGAACTGGTGCTCTTGGCAGTGGTGAATAAAAGCTCAAAAGCAAGTCAGATCTCAAAATCGAAGAAGCCATGGACCGAGTCCTACTGAGCATCAATGATGGAGAGCTGTGAAAGGCCACAGAAGTTCTGTTAAGGCAACCAAGCAGAAGCAGTAGTCAAGGCAGTGTAGGAAATGTAAAGGATGTGGTTTCACAGAGTGAGTCAAAGGGTACCCCCCTACACACAGACACGCCAGACACACTTTTCTTTACTGACAAATTTTACCTGTTGACAATTTCATATACTGCACTATGTACATAATGGACTATGATTGCTCTCATTACCCTTTCAATCTCTGCTTCCTTACAAGTGTTCCTTCTACGTTTGTGTCCTTTGGGTTTAATACTGTGTACATGTGTGTGTAGGTGTGTGTGTGTGTGTGTGTGTGTGTGTGTGTGTGTTTCAAGGCTTGAACTATATCTTGGAGTTTAGTAGGTTCCCCCATGTGTATATAACAAGCTGATTTTGTTCCCACTTCTCCAAAACCACGGCTTTCCATTGTTCATGGGGTCCTTTAGGGACCCATTTCTTCTCTGCTTGTAACACTGGCCAGGCAGAGACCCTGAAGGCTCAGTTTCAGTACTCATCTCTGTTGTGGCTTCATGACTGCCACAGTTATGCCCATTTTGGAGGATGGCTTTTCACGACCCTTTCCCCTGCCTCTGTCTCTTCCATTCCTTCCTCTCCCTCCTCCACAACTGTCCTCGATCCTTTTGGGGTAGTGTCTATATCATACTGAAGACTGCTTCTCAGCCTTCACTTAGACTCAGTACCTTGTGTAACCACGATTTTCTGAATTCATCTCTGGTCATTGCAAACAGAGAGGCTCCTCTGCTTAAGGCAAAGGGTAAAGAAAGGTACTTTCAAAGCACCGGATGATTGAAAACGGAAATGAAAAGCCAGAGTCCACTCAAAAAGGAGAAATGGTTTTGGACACAATAACTCACAATCAAACTGTAGCCAAAACGAATCTTAGCCTAACAGACTTACATAGACCTAGATTTAGGGAATCTGCTTGGAGTGGAGTCTGTAAAAAAGGAAATTCAGTCTATAAGTCCTACCTAGAAGTTTTATTTAGGAAAAGAAAGACCTCTGTGTAAGCAAATGATGATAATGTGAGTAAATACATACCAACCTATAATCTCTCAATCTAAGGCATCATGTTATTCACAAGTAGGAAGGCTTTGGCCATTTCTTAATCAGAACATTTCTAAAAGGATTCTCACTTCTTCAATTGTCAATATATTGCATCTTTATGAGTATTGGTTACTTGCTTTCCTTAAAGTCATTGCAAGAATAAATCAATGTAGGCAGGTCTCTTGGGAGAAAGAAGACTATTAACTCCACGACTTGAATGAATGAATTCATCCTTCAAAGAAAAGACTGGCTCTCTTACATGGAGAAGAAGACAGCAGAGGGACATTTACCCTTTGAGTGTTTGCCACTGACAGACTTCTGCTTTGAAGAACATCTGTTTTCTAGGATGTAAGCATCAGGAAGATTACCTGCAAACAGGTTGTATGTCGAAAAATTGAGATGGTGAGAATGGTCAAGAAATATGGTGGTAATTTTGGGACTGTCCCAGAAAGGATATTTAGCAAAAGAATGCTTATCTGACGCCAGAGAGGTTCCACTGGAGGATCAGCATGTTCTGAGGCTCGTTTGATGCTCTGAACTGTGAGACGAACCTGGGAAATGACAAGGTAAAGATGATAATGTATATGACCCACAAGCACTTTGAGAAGTGAATGAAAAGGATGTTAACAGACCAAATAAAAAGAAGAGGAGGGAGAAGAGCCATCTTGGAAACTATTGAACTTGATAGAGAAGGATTATGAATATATACCCAGGAGACAAGAAGGCCAGAATCTCCGCTATAAAAGGTAGACCAGGACAACTGGAGCATAAAATGGTAGCAACAAGTGTGAAAGACAGAAAGCTTTGTGTGGTGTCTTTCTGGGTTTTAAGAAATAGAGGTAAACCAGTGACAATACAGGTCCAGTAGGTCTGAGTCAAAGGTACATGATAGTTGTCATTCTTTGTAAATATTTTATAATCTATTGGTTAAACCAATGAATAATATATTTATGTCAAACCTAAATAAATGAACATACAGGCAGCATTAGAAATACATCAGTAAGCAGAAAGGAAATTCATAACATACTGATTCAAAAGCTTTGTAGATAGCACAATCACATACTGTAGTCTGTATATAGAATTTGTACAGTAATAACAAACACAAATTCCACTAACATCTATTTGTGATATTTTAAATTAGAAATTAACCTTTGCTTGAGGATATATTTGGCTAAAGTATTGATGCCTTTAGCCATCGTTTATGCTTTAAACATAAATATTCACTGCTAACTGTATATGTGTGTATTTTGCTTTTGATATCTTTAGCAACAACAGCTAATTCGCAACTTGCACATAACTTTGATATACCAGGCATCTTTTGATTCTTTTCTAGGATTATAATTCAACTTAATTTTATCATCCATACATAAAAATATATACATGTAATACATAGGAAACAGTAATAATTCTGATATTATTTACACTACTTTGTGATTAATATTTAAATATTTGACTATGTGAATGAGTTGTTCTGTAAAATGTGAGAATTATGTTAGAATCCTGAATTCTGATCTTATCATTCTTCAACATAAATGGGATTCATAAATTCTGAGTATTTTAAAAATAGTTATGGGGGCTGGAGAGACAGCTGAGGGGTTCAGACTCTGTCTCCCAAGTAGAAGGTTCTGAATTCAGATCCCGGGTTCCACTTAAAAAAAAAAAAAGTCAGGCAGAAACTGTAGCAGCCTGCACTTCTGACTCTGGTAGGTAGAATATGGGAAATCCCAGAGTGAGGCAAGAAATTAGAAGAATCCAGGATGATTTCCAACAAAGCCACCCTCGGTCCTTCACAGGCACACACAGTGCCCTCTGATACACACACACACACACACACACACACACACACACACACACACACATACATTAATTAATTAATTAATTATGGTATTTCCTTCTACTTTTAAAGTAAATGCATTTTTGTTTTTATTAAATTTCTGGATTCATAGGCACACACAGTGCCCTCTGATACACACACACACACACACACACACACACACACACATACACACACACACATTTATTAATTAATTAATTATGGTATTTCCTTCTACTTTTAAAGTAAATGCATTTTTGTTTTTATTAAATTTCAAATTCCCCAGTCGTGATAACTTTGTGTGAAATAAAGGTTTGAAATAAAGGTAATCGCCAGAAATCATGGATTCAAACTGAAGGGCGACTTCAGTCACCTTAGAACTATGTTTCAACTGAAGGAAAAAAATTGATTGTGCTAAATTCTGAAATCAGGTGTGGAAAGAAAGATTGATATGCCAGACTGGATTTCTGGGACAGCATTGTCTGTTAGGGAGCCTTTGAAAAAGTTATGTCTTGTTGGTAAATGATAGTGGTCTAAAGGAAGTCTTTATTAGTCACCTCTTAGTTACTTATTCTCCCTTGTTAAAAAAAAAAAAAAAAAGAATCCAGGAGCAACAAAACCGAAAAATAAAAAATCAACAAACCACTATCCAGAACTTCAGAGACTCTATATCAACCACCTAGAACTAGGCCAGACTAATCTCTCCCCATCCTGAAGCTCAGGGACATTTGCGGAAGAGGGGGCGGTAAGAGTGTTAGAGCAAAAGGATGGGAGGAGCAATGATTTGCAAGATACTCCACACAAGTTAGGGCCGAAGCAATCATAATTGGACATTGCATGCCCGGCGCAATGTCCAACACACTATTGACCTCACAAAGTCTAGCATCTACTAAAGGCACCAAGATCCTTGGAGGCAAGGGATTGACAGCCACAGTAGTGTTCCTATGCTTAAGGGGAACACAGGAAAGGGTTCAGGGAAATGCCACTGGGTTCTTGTATGTCATCGGAGAGGAGGGCGCAGAGGAGAGTCAGGCATGCACAAGAAAGGACTCTGGGAATTGGGGCGGAATGCATGGGGGGGGGAGAATGTGGACGGAGGGGTGAGGGGAGGGGGAGCAGAGGGTTCGGGGGGAGGAGGAGGGAGGGAACTGGTGTACTTATTAAGTTTGTATGAGCTGAAATAATAATAAAAACTGTATTAATAAAAAAAATTTAAAAAAAAGAAGCCAGGGAATCAGGACATTGTCCCATAAATTTCACCAAATACAAACCACATTTTTGTTATACTATGAAAGAGTATTTTAAGAGCACTGGAAAAATCAGAAAAATAAGCAAAAGATTAAAAATTACGTGAAACTCAAATATTAAATTATTCACATGTACTTGCTTAGTTTATATGATAATTATTAATAGTCAAATGTCCTTATACACATGAGCACACATTATTGCTTACATGCACACATATGTATACAGACATGTATGCACACATTGCACACATCACACTTATACACAGATATACACGCAACACATACATGCACACATGCATACACACAGACATACATACATACAGCCAGATCACATTAATAAAGTAGAAATTACTTAAATTATAATAGATTAACCTAATTTAAACATATTAAACCCCAAATGCAAATCAGAGACAGAATTTTCCTGAAGGGAGCTAAATTTTACCACTCTCTCAAGTAATTATTCAAAAGCAAAAGAATGCATGTGGATTGAAATAATTATTTTAGAACTCAAAAATATATTTGAGCATGTGCATAGAGCTATACAGTTAGAAATACAGCATCTCTGCTTATAGAGAGCAGCAGGAAGTAGCAAGCTGAACCACTTCAACTGGTGTCTCATCTTTCTCTCTTCCTCTCTCTCTTCTTTTACAGACTATTTATTAGATTATTAGAGCTCTCTCCTTTATTTCTTTTATTTCTATCAACTTTTTTTTTGTTTGGGACAAGTAAATATGCTACAATACTTCTTATATATGATGTACAAATATAACCAGTTTTAGGCTGTCTGGTACAAAGCCTAGTAACACTAACAAGAAAACTGTATTTCTTGCTTTATTCTTTATATATTATGACTTTCTGCTCATTTTTCAACATATCTGGTGTCTCAGAAATGGTGCAATTAGCTGCTAATGGCTAAAAATCATGCTATTTTAAGTTTAGTACGTTCTTTTGATGACTATCTAATAATTTTGTTAAGTGCAAAGACCCTTTGTGATAATCCACTGTAAATTTTGGGGTTTGCTTGTTTGTTTTTCTCTAGTCACAAACAAGAACACCTTCTGCTGTTTCTGTTTATTTTATTTTCCCCTGATACTCAGGAGACCAATCTTCATAAAAAGATCTCACACCTGTGGCAGTTGAATTTCTTTTCAGGAGCACATTTCTAATCCTCAGCAAGTCAGCTAAGAAAATCCCAGAATCATTTTCAAATGGACATAGTCTGTCACACACCCTGGCCTGTCCAGAGTAACTTTAACAAGACCCCACATTTTCATGGGAGCACCCCTGAACTACTTCACAAAGGTAGTACTTTTCTTAACTAATCAAAAGGCTCAAATTCTACCCTGGATTGATCTTAAACTGAAATGCATACAAGCACTCTCCTGGATGTTCACTTATACTTTTGCTGGTAGCAATATCCTGATGAGGACCCTGCCAACTGACTGCTGCCTCTCCATCCACATCCTGTTTCCCCTATTTCTCTTAGCGAGACTCTCACTGAAGGATTAGGGAACTTGAATGTGGAATTCTATAGGGTTTGTGGAGCTTTGCTGCTCCTCAGTAATTCACCAGAATTTTCTGCTGCTCAGAAGTCATCTCTTTCTCTGAATTTACAAGATGTTTTTGTCCTAATCTTTTAATTTTTCCATGTGTGCTTCTACATGGTGGGAAGGACATGGTAGCCAGGGCAGCATGTGGCTATGATGGTAAGAAGGTAGGGTGCTTGCTAACAGGTCCATGAAACAGCGAAGGAAGATAGGGCAGGAAATAAACTTCAAGGACCCATCCTACCAGTGCCCCACTGCTTCTAGGTAAGCTCTACCTGGAAGACTCCACAGTTTCCAAAATCCATACCATCAACTGGGAACTAAGTGATCAATTACACCAGTCTGTGGGAAAAATTTCACATCTAAACATAAACTGGTCTACATAGGATCATGACCAACTCATAATTTAAAAACTACAACCAGTTTGACTTCTAAAGTCCTCACAGTCTTATAGATCACACCATTCAAGAGTTCAAATTCTGAGCTGGAGAGATGGCTCGGGGGTAAAGATTCTGTCTTTCTAGTAGAGGGTCCTGAGTTTGGATCCCAGGGCCAACATTAAAAACTCCAGGTGGAAATGGCTGTAGTCTGCACTTCCAACTCTGGAAGGTGAAGCCTGGGAAGTCCCAGAGCAAAACAAGAAGAAGGTAGAAATAATCCAGGATGATTCCCAAAGTCACCCTTGGTCCTCCACAGAAACATACAGTGCCCTCTGATACACATACACACACACACACGCACACACAGACACACTAAATAAATAAAAAAAGTTCAAATTCTAAAATCTTTTCTGAAACTTAGCGAAATCTGTTGATCATGAGCTCCTGAAAAAATAAACAGCCAACCAAGCAAACAAGACAAGCTATATCTTGTAATATATAATGGTAAAAATTAAACATTTCTATTCCAAAAGTGAGGAATAGGAGAAAAATCAAAGAAACGTTAGGCCCAACAAAGATCGGTAAGGCAAACATCAGAGCTTCCATTTTCTTGTCTAGCACCTGGTTGTCTTGTTGAAATCCTTTGGCGTCCAACAGACGCTGGTAGTTCTGCACCTCCACAATGTCGCCTAGCACATGTGACATCCCCATTGATCGCTCCACTACCAGTACTTTCAGTTTTCCTTGGTAAAAGCCTCTCATTGCCAGTATCTCTAGTATCCAAAATCTGTATTTATACCTTCTTTGGCTTCACTTTCAGAGCTTAGAACACACTATCTCAGAAGTTCCAGGTAAGCAATCCTCTCCAGGTACACGCAGCCTGGTCTCACCTTGTTTCTGCTGCTTTGGTCTTAGCTCCTGTTCCCTCTTGCATCTGGCATGTTGCAAAGCCAGGACCACATGGGAGATCCTAAGGTCTTCTGATTAAAGTCTAGTCTGGTGCTCTTGGAGCAGCAGTGCAGTGGCATCTGCACCCAAACCTGAAAATACACTTCTCCAGGCTATCATCTTCAACCAGAGTGTGCAGAAGGGCCTGCCTTTTTTTAATGTTTATTTATTTATTTTTCCCAATCATACAAACTTAAGGCACCCCCGTCTCCTCCTCCCTCCCCCTCTTCCCAGTTCCCCTTGCACTCTCTCCCCCTTTCTCCTTTCTTTCACCCCCTTCCTACCTTTCTCCTAGTTCCGCCCCCTTCACTCCCTCCCATTCCCTGAAGCTTCCTTCAGTGTGACGGTCCAACTTCCCTCTGTGTCCTCCACTCTGAATGGCATTGCCCAGAGCCCTTACTTGTGCTCCCCTTTCGTATGGGAACTGTGTTGACTGTTAATCCCTTCCCTCTAAGGTTCGCAGTGCCTGTGATCCATGCTAGGCTTTGTGGGGGTCATTGACATGTCAGTCATGGCATAGGTCATGCAAAGGGCCTGTCTTTTTAAATGTTTTCCGTTCAAGAGAATCGGCATCACTCCACAGTGGATCTTTCTGTGGCTGAGGTATCACCCTCGTGGCATCTTTCAAGTTACCTTCCTGAAGAGATGAAAATTGATCTCTTTAATGATTACACCACATTGTCCAAACCTCTTCTTTTCAACACATTAATGGACTTCACACTGTTTTCATAGCCAAACTATATTTTTTACAAACTTTCTGCTTTCTATCACTGTAAACCTAAGCAAGCAAAGGAAACAATGACTATGTTATTGTAAAACTAGATGCTATGCTTCTGGAAACTTCCTCTACCAAATCTCTGCATCCATTGTTTTATAACTGATGCTTACTCAAATGTTCAGGATACAAACAAGACACAGTTTTTTTTTTTCTTTCTTGCCAGAAGAGAGTAGCAAGCGAATCTACACTAATTTGTGATTGATTCCATGTTTCTTCTGACATCTCTGGGGCACAGTTGTTGCTATTTAAATTTCTAGCAGCTCTCTTCTTCCGCACTGCCTGCCAAGGTGGCTGCCATCTGCGCGCCATCCTGGCTGCCCTCAGACCTTTGGTGAAACCCAAGATCGTCAAAAGAGGACCAAGAAGTTCATCCGGCACCAGTCAAACGGATATGTCAAAATTAAGCGTAACTGGCGGAAACCCAGAGGTATTGACAACAGGGTTTGGAGAAGATTCAAGGGTCAGATCCTGATGCCCCGCATTGGTTATGGGAGCAACAAGAAAACAAAGCACATGCTGCCCAGCGGCTTCCGGAAATTCCTGGTCCACAGCGTCAAAGAGCTGGAAGTGCTGCTGATGCAATGAATCTTACTGTGCGGAGATTGCTCACAACGTTTCTTCCAAGAACCGCAAAGCCACTGTGGAGAGAGCAGCACAGCTGACATCAGTCACCAAACCCAACGCCAGGGTATGCGTTGAAGAAAATGAATACTGTTTGATTCGTGCTTAAATAAAATTTCAAAACTTAAAAAAAAATAAAATAAAATAACAATAAGTTTCCTGCAGCTTCTTGTCTTCTGACCTCCCACCGGAATAACCTGCTATGCTCTGCTTGCAGCATTCTAGGTTTTCAGGAGGCCGTTGGCCCACACATCTCCTCTCACAAACTGATTCGAATGGCCTAGAAACTACATGATCACATCTATTGTAGCAATGATCCTAGACAGATTGGTACTAGAAATATATCAATGTATTGCCACATAACTGGCAAAAAGGAACTTCGGGAAGGTAGGACTTACATGGTTCACATTTTAATGTGAGGATACAGTCCACTTTAAGGGCAAATGAATGACTATAAGAGCCATCCACAGCTTTGGCAACAAAAGCGTGAAGTTTCTCTCTTGCATACCCACCAATTAGGAAGCAAAGACCTAACAGAAATTTAGCCTGGAATAAAAACCATCATAATTTATCCCCATGAGCAATGCATCTCTTTCTGCTAAAGCCCAATTCTACAACATCACAAAAATTGTGTCTTCATCTGGGAGCTAAGCGGTTAGCCACCTAAGTCCTTGAAGGATATTTAACATCCAAACTCTAACAGTCTTCTTTGGTAATGTAAATGGGTCTTGTGCATTAGCAGTGCCTAACAATTTTAAGGCTAATTTTAATGGCTTCCATCCAATCATGTCGCTGGTTATTAAGTTGCAATAAGCAAGGTGCACTTGCATTTTGCATAGACCTGCGAGTATTACCCATATGCCTTACCAAGTTTGTTACACCAGGGGTAGGGATTTATTTCCTCAGGTAACCTGTTTCTGTTCACACAACATGATAGCCAGATACCTTGGGCCATGCTCCACAATCATTGGTCACTGGACTATTCCAACACGTTTAATCAAGATAAGAAATAAGGTTATGAGTGTATAAGAGCAAAAGCTCTGTTGGAGGTTTTTAAGCTGCAAAACAGCTTCCCACTTGTATACGATCTCCATCCCAGATATAATTTGCAGCCACAAGCCGCAGAAGTAACACAATTAGCTGAATAAACTCTATGTGTTTCCTCTTTCTTTTAGCTAGAGGGGAGTCCTCTAGAGGCTACAGTTGTCTTGAAATTTGCCTATGTAAGTGAATGTGCCTAAGTGTTTCCAAAATGCCCCCATCTCCTCCAGTTCCATGTTTCCTCTTAAAAATAGCCCAAGGTTGGATTATTCACATAGGTGCAAAAATTCTTAAACAGCAATGTGAAGAGCAAAGAATATGAATACATGATGGACGTACATGAGTAGAACAAATAATTTATATTTGTGAAAACTTGAAGCTCAAACACATCATTAGATCACAAGAACCTTTCTCACTCTAAAAGTAGAGCACTCATGTACCTTGCATGCAACATGTTTTAGCATTCCCAGGCTGAATGAATTTGTGTGATGCTTCTCTGGTTTAATTGCTTCCTGAGGTCCACATTTGGGTCTTTCCCACATTTAGTGTCTGTTGCCACCCTAAAGCATTAAAAGTTTGAGCTGAAGAGTAAAGCCATTACGAAATAGAAGTAATCAACAAACTCTTACAGATCTCCTAAACCAATGATTCACACAGTATTTCACACAAGCTCCCATTAATGCTAATGAAATTGGGTAAGTTACAGGCTGAAGCTCTTCCGTACATTGATAGGTGAATAGTTCCCTGAGGTACTTACTTAGATGAGAGAACTTAATTTTCTCTCCACTAATCCTCTCTGGATGAAAAATAAGAAATCATGCTTCACAAATTAGATTTCTTTTTTAAAGTTGTTGGCACAATTTCAGACCATCGGGATGAATTAATCAGAAGCCACACTGGGATATTGACCAGGCCATTTTTAACCAGCCAGGCCATTTCCCACTCAGAGGGTAGCAGGTGGCCTAAATCTTAAGAAGTCAGATTTTCCTATGGTTTTCAAAGCAAGTCATTTACGTCCACAAGATCTTACTTCTTTAAGTTTCTAGGAAAAAACTAAAAAAGAAGTGTGCAATTATGTGCAAGAACTAGTTAGAAAGAAATAGAAAGTCCTGATTGCCTTGGTCTGAATGAAAGAGTTCAGTCACTTATTTAATTTTCCGCCTAGAGAAGGCAATACCATGAAGTGTCCAATGGGGAAGCACTATGAGGTTACTGAAAGGCTCATAAGATGCAATGGTACATTTCTGGGAAAAATGCATTTTGTGCGGTTCAGAAGAAAGAGCGCCTTTCAATAACATGTTAGCATTTTAACATGATAATGATCTCTTGAAAAATGTGATCTGGTTATCTACAAATCCTTATGATGCAAAATACATTCTGTACTCTTTTGCCCATTTCTGACAGTTCCCTAGAATGTCGTCATCAGGACCATGGCTACTCTGAACAATTTGTAAACAATGGTGAGGTTCCATTTCCTAAGCTACCCCAATAGGAGGACCTCAGGAACACAGGAAATCCAGTGAATTTTCAGTCAGGCAAGAACAAGAATGCTGATGTTGGCCCCAAACTGATGATGAGGATGTTTTCTTCATGAGGAAAAGATTCTGAAATCTCAATGAGATGTGGCTCCTTCTTGCAGCTAATATGCCAGGTCCTAAGAATGGAAACATTCTAAAGAGCATTATGCGGGACCTTCATGCCCTGGGAATTCTAGTGTCTTGCATTTTTATGTAGTGATATTTACAAAATACCTTAAATAAGAATAGCTCCCCAGTAGAAAAATATGTCTTTGGTTAAATTATGCGTGAACATGTAAATAGTTGCTTTTTGTTCTGTTCTTGGAAAACTATTAGAAGTTCATTATTTTGACTAAACCCCATAGCTACATTTGCATATCAACAGGCACAATTTGACTAATTATGTGGATTAAAAAAAACAGAAAACTTTCCAGTTTATGAGACATTAGAAATTGATGCTGTGCATATGGTATTTTATTTATTATTTTTGTGTGTATGTGTGTGCTTGCAGGTGCTGATGTGCATGGGTAAAAGTGTAAGTGTGGGTGTAGAAGAGGGCACTGTTTGTGCCTACGGAGGTGCAAGGGTGAATTAGGAGTCATCTTTGTATTGCTCTACCTCCTTATTGCTTTGCTATAGATTTTCGCAAGCTCTGCCCTCTAGAACAGGAAGTGTAGGCTACAGCTATTTCTGTCCCATATTTTTAAGTGGGATCCATAAACTGAAAACAGGTCCTATTGTTTGTAATGCAAAAGCTCAACCTTCCAGACATTTCCCCAAATCACATATGGTATTTTAAATTGAATGGTTTAAATTCCACACTTATAGTTGTAAATGTCTTAATAATTGATAAAAAAGAATAAATTAAAAATCCACAAGTCAGAGGAAGACCAGATGATATTCCTCAACTAAGGGACATTTCTGTGACACAGGGTAGAGTGGTTATATCATCAGGATTTTCTTGTTTTCTCTTTAGTGGACATATGGCACTCACCAAGATACAACAAATACTGAGTTTGAATCTTCGCAATAAGTCCAAAGTAACAAAATTACATATCATATGCCTTAGATATGAAATAAAACTAGAAATCAATAGAAACTTGTTGAAAGAAATATTCAACATTTAGAAATTTCATTTTTTCTCAATTTTTAAACTGTTTCTATTTTTACAAGCATATAAATATTTATCCCTGCTTTGCTCCATGTTTCCTCCCTCTTATCCCTTCATCACTCCATCCTACTCCCTCACATCCTCCTGCCTTGGATGCCAGGGTTCCCTCTGGCTTGTCTAATTTTGTGGGGGTTCAGGCCTCTGTGGCATATCAAGTTGCCTCTCTTTGGGGCACCCCACTGATAGGGACATTTTCTCTCACTCATCCAGCTTCAGTACCCAAGGTTTCCACTGTATGTTTTTACTTTTATTGAGTTCCTAGGTAGTCTATGGGGGCATGCCGGTATGTCAGTCATTATGCAGGACTGGTAAGGAAGTGTCACTATAGTGAGTTCCTAGATGCAGCAGTCTTACCTTGAGTTGAATGTCTTGTCCAAAGGTGAACCTTTGCATCTTTAGGTTCTTGCAGTCTCACCATCCCCTCTTCTGTGAGGTTCCCAGAGCAGTAGGATAGGAAGAGATTAGGTTGTCCTGATTCTGGGTGAGCCTTGCTGAGTGGCTGGCACTCTGAATTATGGCTGGACAGTGCTGTCGACTTCACTGCTCTTCTGCTGCCCTAGGTGCACTCTATCAGGGTGTTAAGATCCTCTATCTCTGTTGTAGAAGAAAACTTCTAGGCTGAATGTTAAATGCTCTTCCAATCTATGGGTATAATAGCAGTTATTTACAGAGCAGTTTTGTATACTGTCTCCCTACCTAAAGGTTCACTAGCTGTTTTTCCCTACTGATCTATTTCTCTCCCATTTTTAGGGTCTTGTTCTAGTTAACAGTAACAGGAATGTGTCCATTCTGACAAGTGGGTCTTGAATTCAACCAGAAAGCTGTTGGTTGTTTCCTTGATACTCATGCCACTAGTTCATTGTTGACATGGTGATTTTTATTGCAACTCACAGATCTCATGGATTTATGGGTCCTGTGATTATTTCCCTCTCCTAGTAACTTCTACAGTATTCCTTGGTACTGTGTAAGCTATCCAGCAAGGAGGAAGTTTTCAGACCAGTTCTACTTGATGGATTTTGCCCATGTTCTATGATCCATTTGTGTTGCATTTTCAGTAATAGGATCTTACTGACAGCTTTTTGGAGAGCAACCAAGAGCAATGGCAAAAGTTTATAATGTTTGGAGGCTTCTGAGACCTCTAGACCAACATTTTATTAGGAACTGCCACATTCCTGTTACTTCTAGTATAATTTTGTCACTAGGTCTAAGTGGATCAGCTCAGGGGTTTTATTCCCTGTTTTCATCACTCTATATTCTTAAGCATAGCAACTGCCCATTTTTGTTCCTTTCTTTAAAACATTTTTTGATGTATACTATCATAGGAGGTTCTTTGTGGTTACTTCCCACAATCTTAGAATTAAAATACACTCTTGAAGAAAGAATTTATCAAAGAAAAATTGTAAAGGAAATTAGGGACGATTCTAAATCAAATAAAAGTGACACCACAACTTATACATTTTTGTGTGATGCAGATTAAATGGCACCTAATGTGTAGAACATTGTCCCTAAAGGAAATATTTCTAGTAAAGCTTTGAAGACTTAATCTAAGCAACTAGGAAAGGAGAACAAATTGAATTCACAGCTAGAAGAATTAAATGATAAACATAAGATGAAAAGCAAGTAAAAAATACAAGGGATAGAGACAAAATAAATAAAAACCAAAACTTGTTCTTTGAAAATATTAATAATAAAATTGGCAAACCTCTGGGGATGCTCATTATTTAAAAAGTAGAGAAAACAGAAATGGCCAATATCAAGAATAAAAATGGAATATAATTTAAACCCTTGCAAACTGTGAAATAATTTTCCTGTGATTATGAAAAGGCTATAAGACATATATTCAAGAGAACCAATTTACTATATAAATTATATTTGATCCTATCTGGTTTTATAAGAAAGGCTGTAGGCTGGGAAAATGAGTACAAGCTTGAGATGAGTTCTGACCCCCTGTATCATGTTTAAGAGTCAGGTGAGACCCTGTGGTCACATAACTCCAGAATGGAGGGAACAGAGACAAGAGGGTCCTTGGATCTTTCTGGAAAGTCTGTCTAGCAGAAAAATTTTCAGGCCCAGCCTCAGGAATAAGGAGGAATGTGATGGAGCAAGACATCCAATGTCCTCTAGTCTGTCAAAGTTATAATCATTTCACTGCATATATTTGTACATCTCTCACACAGAAACACATATTGTGTATGCACATATTCATGACACAAAGTTGTACTATTTAGGTAGGAAAAATAATTCAGAACCTTAACATTAATTTTTAGCTTATATTTATTTTTTAGAATTTTTCCCCTTCCACTACCTCTGTCTACCATTAACCCTCAACAATTTCTCAATTCTCTTGAGAACTTTCACTTCTCATGGTGAAATATTGATAGGCAGATCTTGGGCAGGTATTGAAGAAGTGCACTTAAGTACAATGAGTTCATGGTTTTCACAGTCCCATTAAATCCAGAGGATATATCTGCCCACTTCCATGTCCCATCAGACTCTTATATTCTTACTGTTCCCCCTTTAGATATGTTCCCAGAGCCTAAAGATGGTAGTGTAGTTTAGATAACCTGTTTGAGGTTAAGCAGTTTCCAATCTCTATTTCCTGTACTTTGGACAGTTGTGATTTTCTGTAATAAACATCAACCATTGCAAAAGAAGTTTCTAGAGTTAGCACTGAGTGATCCTCTGTTCTGTGGGTATAATGATAAATGCTCAAAAGACAGTTTGTTGTAAAGTCTTTATAGCTAAATCTTAATAGTTTGTACCCCCCTCCAAGAATGTATGCCCTCTTGTCTTGATTTTATGGTATCAGAGATGTATTCCCTGCAGAAAGTCGTTCTTGAATCCAATCATATCCAAGTTTTTTTCTCCTACCAGAAATGCCTTCATTATATTTTGTTTCTATACATACTTTGGCCCAACATTTGTGATAATATTTACAGTGGGTTTAATGTTCAGTCTCTCTATAGTTGAAAGCAAATGTTTATTTCATACTTTCTCTACCATTGAAACATAGACAATCATGTCTCCAAACACCTACTTTGAATTTGGGGAAGGACTTAATACATTCAGAAAAGTTTGAGATTTAAGAAATACAGTCAAAACTAAATTTTCTTATCTGTGATTTGTGAAATCCACTATGGAGTCTCAGTTTTCTTCCATTTAAATGAATCTTAGAAATTTTATTGAATTATTTGGCAACTCGGGGCCGGAGAGGTGGCTCAGTGGTTAAGCCTCTGCCTTGCAGGCGGAAGGTCCTGAGTTTGGATCCTAGACCCCACGTGTAGACACCAGGAAGAAGCGGGAATGGCCTGCGCTTCCGATTCTGGTAGGGCAGAGCCTGTGAATCCCGGGGCCGAATAAACAAGGAGGAGGTGGAGGCATCCATGGTGGTTCCAGATTTTGTCCGTGGTTCTACACACACACACACACACACACACACACACACACACACACACACACACACAATTGAATAAATAATAAATAAATTTTTTTTAAAATTAAAAAAAAGAATTATTTGGCAACTCTAAGGTTTACATTAATTGAAAATTAAGAGGAGGCTTGAAATGACAGTACACTCTACACTTCATCAAAGCATATAGACTTTACCAATGGTCAATCATTCACATAAAATGGAAATATTCCATAGCATGCACACTAAGTATTCATTAGTTGATTGTTTCTCTAATGGATCCAAGAAGATAAGAGAAGGATCAAGACAGCTTTTATTAGTGTGAAAGATAATAGTCATGTGATAGATATAATTTATTGAACACTTACAAGTATCAGTGGGTTGAGCAATTTTCATTCATTACTTGAATTAATCCTCATCTCATCATTAAGACAAGAGAATAATTCTCACTGTACCACAAGGATGTGATACTAAAGATTAAAAATTAGTCTTCTGAATAAATTAGCGAAACTTAAGAAGGGAAAATTCACCCATTATATTCAGTACATACAAGGGAATTTATATATTCTAATTAATATTATGGGAGGACTTTAAATTGGTAAAAACTGTCTTATTAAGTTTTATGTGCATGTACTTGTGTGGATGCATATATTCAAAACACTATTTTATATTTTACCACAGTAGATAGATGCTTAGAGAATATCCTAAAAAATAAAATAGAAAAATGGTCATTATTGGTGTTAATAAGAGTCCTAACAAAGATTTAGGAAAAAGAATTTTTTAGAAAAATAAAATATAACCGTGATCTCATTTTATATTGCAGGTTTCTTTACATGCATCTATTTGTATGTATGGGTAGGCGTGCATATGTATCTATTGGCACAGAGATGCAAGTATATTTATGTGAATAACAATGAATGTGACCATGACTATTCATTAAAAACTGTGTTTAAAGCATCTTGCACATACAATCAGCTAGAATAACTGTTAACCTTCCTATCTTTGACCTTGTATTCATGTAGCAATGAATTGCTTATAATGTTCTCAGTTGAAGTTCTTTCTTGGTCCATATTTCTTTTTATGACTTTTGTGTGTGTGTGTGTGTGTGTGTGTGTGTGTGTGTGTGTGTGTGTGTGTGTATACTTGAGATTGAACCTACGGCCTGTGCTTAAAAAGCAAGTACACTTTCTGTCGGTGAGCTAAATCCTCAACTCTTTGCATGTATTTTTCTAGAATTGAATTTTTTTTCTTATCTTGGCAAAGTTCAGCTTTTCCATGGATAAAGAAAATTCAGAAGTTTTCTTCCTGAAAGTTTTTCTCTGAGTTTCTTTTTTCAATTTCCTGTTGTTTTATAAGGTGGTCACATGGTTTTAATAACAGTGAAACCATATGTCTTTAAACAGAATGAGATCTGAACTGCAGAGAAATAGTTAAGGCACATTGAATGAAAAACCTGAATTGTTCATTTAAAATCCAGAGTCAAAACTAAAGAAAATTTGTTTTTTAAATGGAGTTAAATGTATTATAACAGGCAATTCTTTTTTTAATTTCCGCTCATACAAACTTAACAGGTGCACCAGTCCCCTCCCTCCCTCCACCCCTACCCGTCTATTCTCCCCTCCCCTCCCCATCCCCCAGTGCCACCTCCTCCCATCCCCGGAGCATCCTTTAATGTGCATGCCAAATTCTCCTCTGGGTACTCCTCTCCGATGAGGTGCAAGGACCCAGTAGCATTTCCCAGAACCCTTTCCTGTGTTCCCGTTAAGCATAGGAACACTACTGTGGCTGTCAATCCCTAGCCTCCAAGGATCCTAGTGCCTTTAGTCCATGCTAGACTTTGTGGGATCAATAATGTGTTGGACATAGCGCAGGGCATGCAAAGTCCTATTATGATTGCTTCGGCCCTAACTTTTGTGGAGTATCTTGCATATCATTGCTCCTCCCATCCTTGTGCTCTTACAATCTTACCACCCCCTCTTCCGCAAATTTCCCTGAGCTTCAGGATGGGGAGAGATTAGGCTGGCCTAGTTCCAGGTGGTTGATATAGAGTCTCTGATGTTCTGAATTATGGTTTGTTGATTTTTTTTTAAAAACAGACAATTCTAATCTCATTAGTAAGTATATTAAATCATCAAAACTAAGTATCAGTTTGTCAAGAAATGTATACATTGTTACCAAAATTAAGTATATGTAAATGAGGTTAAACTCATTAAATATGTAACTATTCTAAAAAAGAAAAGAAAAGAAAAGAAATAAGGAAAGAAACCAAGAGAAAAAAAAAAGCATAGATCCTCTGGGATTTCATCTAGCAAGTTGTCCTTTCAACATTATACAAGGTCCATGCGCCTCCTGCCTCCCAGAGATACCGACCACAATTTGAAGTCCATGAGATTGTTGAAGTTTCCAAGAGGAAAAGAAGCAATATCCATTAAAAATGATTGTGAATTTCCTGAAGATACTGTTTTAGCAAATATTTTTGATCCACAGCACAAAGACAGAGATGGATGAGATGCTGTCTTTTGGCACGCCTGGAGAGCGGTTTAGAGAGCCAGCTCCAGCTAATTGATTGATAGATATTAAAATGCAGTAAAATTGCACACCCTATGCAGGCATATTGAGCTTCTCTGAGATGATATTTTTTTCTTTTAACATAACAATAGGATACCACGTGACACATTTAAATTTCTGGAAGCTGAAAGTTTTTTTTATTAAAAAAAAACACTGTTGTGACACTTCAATACAAGAAATTTCTAAGAAGAGGGAGCTGAGAAGTAACCCACCATACAAAAGAAAGTCAGAGACAAGATAACTAGCAGAGAACAGGATATCTTGAATCCTAAATTCTTCTCTAGAAACTATCAAAGGCAAGCAGCACAAGAGGTAAACATGGTCAGAAAGAAGAGAGAGAAAAAGAGGGATAAGGAAAGAGAAGAGCAGGAGAGAGGAAGGTAAGGAGGGAGAGAAGTAGTGGAGAGAAAGAGAGAGAGAGGAGAGTGAAAGGACATGTTTAGATTCTCTGTTAGAAGAGAAAACAAAAGCAATAGGCAATGAAAGGTCTGAACGTTGAAAGGAAAATCAAATCAGTGGCTTTTCCGCCTCATCCATCTGCCGACACCCAGACAGCACACTTTGGAGTCCAATAGAGTGAAAACAAGATTGGGCAACTTCAGCAGAAACACATCCTCTCCATTTTTAAAATAATGAAAACAGTAACAGAGGCATGACAAGGAACCAAATGGAAGAAACACCCAGGGAAATTGCACAGGGGACGGCCAGAGAGGCAACGAGAGGGAGTTTATTCATTGGAATGAAAATTCAGCGTGGTTGGACCAGACTACATGGATCAATGGTCTGGAAGAAATGGGTTGAGAAAAATGTGAATCTACTAATGATCGCATTTGGTCAAGCAAGAAAACGGATGCCGAGATGCTTGGGAAGAGAGGATCTGGTTTTTGAAACAGTATAATGAGACTGTTTAAATTCCTAAGCATGGCAACTCACAGCTGTCTGCAGCTGCACACAGCAGCTCTTCCGCAGCATATAGCCCCCTGTGCATGCAGGACTCCTCTGCTGTCACAGCTGCCCTTGAAGGAAAAGCCAGGAAAAACTTTCCCTGAGGTATTGGAGTTCTTACTTCCCCTGGACCACAACCTCTCTCCTGCCTCTCTTCTGTGTCATTTCATTGTTAATCACCAAGCTCTGGACACTCTCACGCCACCAGTGTGAGAAGCTTGTCTATTGAATCCACATCTTCGCACATGATGCTACTACAATCATTTTCTCCACTTTCCCCTCATCTACAGGTCTCTTCATTCATGACTTTTTTTCCCTGACTATATCTGCACATGGTGTCATAGTTAGGCATAGGTGTCAATTTGACTGTTGAGGGTTTGAGCTCTGGGCACATTTGTAAAGAATCAGTGGTTGAATTAGGCCCAGAGCAAACCTGAAGGAGATTGTCTAGCTGATGGGGAAGGCCCATCCTGTGGTGGGTGGGACTAGGCCCTGGAATAAAATACAGAGAGCTGGTTGAGAGAGTCGGCATCCTTCTGTACACTTGGCCAGTCATGCTGGTCTGGCAAGTAAGGATTGTCCATCTCTCAGCCGCTATGTGCTGATCAGTTCCTTCAGCCCTAGTGTTGGTGCATGCTGTCCTATCAAGCTAGACTGAGAACTGTAATTGGAAAAGCATAAGAGAGAATAAACCCCTTGTTCCCTTAAGCTGTTTAATGGTCATTTATCAGCAACCATGCAGATGAACTGCAACACATGGGTACTATCCCTTAAACACATGAAAATTACCACATACTGTTGATAATCAAAATAAGCAGGTGTTATAACTTTGAATGTTCCATCAGACAAGCACCAACTCCTAACGTCTTGTTACCTCATTATTTAATTGTAAGTAATTGATAGAGTAACTTCTTTCAGGAATGAACTTGGTCAATGTTTCTTCAAATAAAGTGTTGATTTGTGGAAAACTAATTATCTCAGTCTTAGAGCAACACGAGGAAGAAGAAATGCATATTGAGGACTTTATCAATCTACAAAATGCTCTAGATATTTTATACATATGTTTTCCATTGAATCCAATCTCTGAGGCTAAGACATAGTCATCATCCCAACCTTACATGCGTAATTGTAACTTAAGCAATGATGTAAGTATAGTCGTATAGCTACTATAAAAAAGAATGGCTTCAAGTCCAATTACAAACTCAGTATTCCATGTATCTCATTATTTCTTTCCTAATCAGCTCATTTTCCAACATCTTATGTGAAGCTAATAGTAATCAATGGTCTCCATGTGTGACATTCAGGTTTGATTGGCAGTTACACTTCTATAAAAAATTACAGATGTAGAAATTATGATGTAGAAATATTCTTAGAAATGTTCCAATGGGTGATTTAGTCATTGTTTGAAGTCGAATGTACTTTTACATAATCTAGTGAACAGCCAGTCAACTGTACAGCTAAGGTGTATGGTATACATCCTAGAATCTATTGATCAAATCTCCTGGAGGGGCATATGATTTCATATTAACATATCTTTTATCACTTCCATACATCATTTTCCCCATGACTAAGCAACTGGGGACAATAATGTTCCATTCCTTTTTTACTCATCTCTTGTTCTGTTACGCACTATGATTCCATCCCTTGCTTTTTTACCCTACCCCCTCTTCTACCTCCTGTGCCTCCTAAATGTTTGGTGCATTATTCTCTGCAGACACATCAAGATAAATTTGATAACAGAGTCGAGAAATGGGAGAGACCATAGTAAATGGGCTTTTATAATTTCCAAATACATGCTCATCACTTTTATGATAATAGTTGAAAGAATGAGCATGACGGCCAAATTATTTAGAGTAAATGATAGTTTCAATTGCCTCATTTGTCCTCGCTTGGCGATCATGGCCTGTTTCATGGCTCTGGTGGTCTTCCCTCAGAGCAGTAGTTTATATAACAGCTCTGAGCATGCATTTGGAGCAAGAGAACCCTGAGTTCCTATTCTGATTTGACTCTTTTCTCCTATCTGGTGACCCCAATAATTTATCTGTCTAGTCCTATTCTCAGTGTCAAAAGGGGGATAATTATAATGACTGTTTCAAAGGAGTCTCCTAAGGAATCAAATCCTAATGCATTTAATTTTTTTTAACAAAAGGTCAATCCATAGCAAGCTTTGAAGAGCTGCAGTATTCAGAATACATGTCCCACCCCTTGCCTTCAGGGGAGTTTGTAGAAAAAGGATATAGAGAAATGCTCTTGTTTTGAAAGACCATGTGAAGCTTCTCCAAAGACTTTAAAATCTGTTAAAAATTTGCTTATTTTTATTGTTAGGTGTTACCTCCCCATTTAGCAAAAGAACACACCTTTAAAACAGCATGAAATGATACAATTAAATGTGATGAAAATATTTCATCCAATCAAAAGCTATTGGCCTCTACTTCTCTCTGCTGTGTTTCCTCCCAAGTAGGTTGGACTCCATTTTCCTGATTGTTAAGTATACTTAAACTTCTTTGTTATTCACATATTAACAACCACACTATTGATTATTTTTAAATATGATATGTGCCCATTAGCCCTTACAAATAATTTGACCTCTTTTCCTGCACACATTTTAGCCTGAAATTAGCTCCCCTACATAGGACCTGCACCAACATGGCAGAAACAAAGAATGGAAGAAACATGAAGTTCACAAAGGCCAAGTGTCCTGAAGTTCTTCCAGTTTCTATAATCCTTGCAAAACTGAATGTGGGGACAATTTTGTTATAACAAGCTGATGTTATGAAAATGCTATTTGTCATTACATTGTAACCTGCACGTTCTTTAATAAAGGATTAATTCACTAAGCCCAAGTGTCTTAAAATTTTAAAACGTGAGGTATTCCCACAAGGACTGACTTTCTGAACTGAAAGGAGTATTCTTCTAGACCGGACTGTTTCATATGCCTGGGGCCTTGAAGGAAAGAATGTCTTTTCTGTATATGTATCTGGGCCATCTACATGCCCCAATATGGGTCATTATACTGACCTCTTTTCTGATTGATGCAAATATATGATTCCTAGTATACTGGATGATTTTGTTTTGTCTGTTTTTTGTTTGTGTGTGGTGTGTGTGTGTATGTCTGAATGTATGTAATGCATGTGTGACTAGACAGTTATACAAGAGTTCTCTCAAATGCATTTACCTGTGGAGGACCCAAAAATCATTCTGGATTGCTCTACCTCCTTGTTTCTTTGCTCTGCAGCTTTCCAGATCCCACCTTCCAGGGTCAAAATTATAGATGACCACCATTTCTTACATTCATCTTTATGTAGGATCTGGGGTTCTGAACTCTGTTTCTTTTTCTTGCAAGGCAAAGACTTTCACCCCAGAGACATCTCTCCAGCCCAGAGTTGGTATTGTTGTTTAAAAGATCATTGTGTTTCTGTGGTGATTTTCTTAATAGACTTGTGACTCTTGCGACTTAAAATGATTTTTATATTTTTGAAAATGTATATTATGCTCACATACCCAGGAAACACCTTTAAAAATTACTGAAGTAATCTTTTCTTTTTAACATAGCTTATAAATAAGAAAGAAAGAAAGAAAGAAAGAAAGAAAGAAAGA
Organism: Typhlomys cinereus; assembly: GCA_023101885.1. Classification (NCBI taxonomy): domain Eukaryota; kingdom Metazoa; phylum Chordata; class Mammalia; order Rodentia; family Platacanthomyidae; genus Typhlomys; species Typhlomys cinereus. The sequence goes on along the minus strand of JALPQD010000243.1, from coordinate 1,625,385 downwards.
AAGAAAGAAAGAAAGAAAGAAAGAAAGAAAGAAGAAAGGAAGGAAGGAAGGAAGCTGCACTATATATTGATATTAGCTACAGTAATATTTGCCATTTCTAAAGGCCTTCTGAACATTAAATACATCTAATTAGTTAGTATAATTTCTGTCACATAGAACTGTTAACCCTCCGTCAAAATGATCCTTGAACTTTAATGCTTCTACAGACAAGTAGTGGTTAGAGAAAATGCTGCAATTCTCACGAAGGACACATTTTCCTTCTAAAATTTAGTTAGGGAAATAATGAGAGAGAAAGAGAATACCACTTTCCCAAAGCTGGAATTAGGAAGAGTCTGATGAGAATAGAAAGAAGCATTTTCCTGCAGCAGAGAGCAGTGACATTTGCCTCATGGAACTTCATGGTGTCTGAGGAAGAGCCACTGTCGTGTGTCTTTCCATCTTCGTCTCTCAGGACAAGGCTGTGCAGTGCAGTTATCCTGATTCTGCTTGGTATTGCAAGCATGGGAAAAGCAAGACACAACTTCAAGAGAGGTCACATTTAGAGCAATAAAAACACAATTGTTCTGCACCCAAATGTCAGTGTTGCTGGCCAGGATCTGGGTAAACTTACTTGGAAATTAAAGGGTATATTTTGTGGGAAAATTAATATCTCCAAGATCATTAATTCAAGAGAGAACAGTAGCACTATTTACCAATCCAGAAAATTAGCCACTTCTTCCCTGCTTTGGCTTTCATGAAAGGAATTTTGAGTTGTCTTAAATCTTAGATGAAAGCATATGGCCATTTCCAATTAAAAATATAATGTAACCTTTTGAAATGCATGCAGTGAAAGACCTCACTGAGGTACTTCAGTGATCATGGCCAAGGACCAACAGTAAAAGAAGATGGATAGAAAAGAATTCCTACTCAGGGCTTCCTAGTATCAAACTGAACTTGCAAGCAAGAAGTTAACATGCAGAGTAAATTCACAGGTGTATATTTCTATCTTAAATATTAGATAAATACTAGATAACGCTGGTGAAAAAGTAAGCAAAACTTAAGACTTTCATTTAAAATTATTTTTCATCATATTAATGAAGAATCAAAGAAACGGGGAAAGGGGAGTCTTCACAACAGTTTGTAAGATCAACATTGGGCTGACAAGAATGTTAGACCAGGAGTCACTACAAGAAAATGATATTGGTCAGTATTTCTCCTGAACATGGTACAAAACTCCTCAAAATTAGCCTACTTTCAAGAAGAATTTAGCTGCACATTAGAAGATTACTCACACAAATAAGGTGGGATTTGGCACAGGGATGCACGGATGGCTCAAATCTGTGAGTGTGAAGAGATTCTACAGCAACAGAACAAAAGGCAAAAACTACTTGATCGTCTCATTAGATGCAGAAAAAGTAACTAATAAATTTCAAAGTGATTTCATGATTAAAACTCCCAACAAATTATGTGTAGAAGAAATACATCTCAATACAATAAAACCTATATCTGGCCATACTTAATACCATGGTGATTCTGTGTACCAGAAAATTACCAGGAAAAAAAGAAATCAAGAAAATAGTTGCACTGAAAATTTAATTAGGGAGACCACAAAACTCCAAAATACTCTAATGTTGCTTTATATTTTTCAGTATCAAATTTAATTCTTCTGGAAATCTATAGCATGTTAATCTCAGTAAGTAATTTGCTACATTGAATAATTATAAAACTTACATGTATACCACAGAATTATTTTAAAATAAATTCACTAAGACTTGCTATCAGTAATTTTAATGTGTATACCTTTATACACAATGCAAAGGGGTTTAAGAGGAAAGCATTCAAGCAGTCAGGTTTAGACAGATGTGAGAAGAGAGTCCCCAGATATCTTATAGTTAGACACAGCAGGAAGAGCTCATTGCATTAAGGAATACACTAGAAATTCCTTCTGTAGAAGGAAAGATAATTTCTGAGAAAGTCAAGAGTCTATACAAACTTTCCTGTATTTGCAGAGGCAGAAATTTGCAAAGGTCTTGGGATTTATCCCTTGCAAATGTCAAGGGTCTTATGATATCTGCTTATTGTAGAAAACTTTAAAAATACAGATGTACCCAAATGTCACTTAGAAGTGGATTTGAATTCCACCTCTGACACAATTATGATTTTGAAGCATTTCCAATCTTATGTCCTATGACATCCTCCTCCACAGTGTGCCTAAGACTATCTCTTTTTTTTCTAGTACTATTTTTCTCTTGGATTGTCTGAAGGATAATCCCCAAGCCTCCAGCATTTCTACAGCTTTTTATCCTAATTTTGCCTTCAAATTACCAAGTTAGTTGCCAACCACTTTTCCCGTCTTCTTCTCCACTCAAATAAAAGGTGGTTTGATATATCTCAGTGCTGCAGTTTCCAAAGATTGGCCTAGTGTTCATATGGATGGCATGGTAGTTCTGCATTTTCATGGGAGAAATCTGGTCTCTTCACCTTTTTGCTGCTGTATTTACACATTTTCTCCACTGTCTCAGCAGAACAATTCAGTCACAATTAGAGCTTCATCTCTCTATTTGTATTGTTGTCTCCAAATTCCACAGAATTTAATCTTTCTTTCCTTTATATCTTCCTCGTGCTAATAAAGACCACTGTTGTCAATTCTGGAACTATTGAAGACAGCTTCCAAAACATGTTTCACCCAATATAGTTTGTAATTAGTCACTATCGAACAATGCAGTCAGACCAAAGAAGAATCAGACCACCTCGCCACACAAACTCTACTGCAAGCTCAAGTCTCTCAGTGTGGGCTTAACATTCCCTTTATTTCATTCTATGTAAATATAGCTTTTGGCGGTGTCTATATCTATTGTGAGTATATATTGGTAGATAATTTGCTATGAAAATTCATCAAAATGAAGAGTCTTTCACTGCAACCTTCAAATGTCTTTGTCTATTGCTTTATTTTTTTCTGAAAGAATGCTTTCAAACTTATTAGTGCCTCTTCTTACTCATATCTTTTATGGGTTTTGTTATGAAAGATAATTTTTAAGTGCATAGTCTCTGGTATATTGCATTGATCTACTACAACACATATCACATTGACTTTGCCATGACTTGTTGAAATATCGCAGATAAGACCTAACTCCAAAGCACATCCCTTGCTAGTGCATGAGATGAATTTAGCAAGTTCTTTTGTCCTTTGTCTGATGAGCATAAGACCCCAAGTAACTGTGCACATTTCATGGAGGATTTCAGTGTATTTACTTTGGAATGAGCCTCTCCATCATTTCTATACCATACTGAAAGTATATACAAAGAAAGCCAAATGAGCATAGGGCTGGAAAGATGGTTCAGGTGTTGTCTCACAAGCAGAAGTCCTGAGTTCAGATCCCTGATTTCAGATCCCAAGTCCCACGTAAAAATTTCAGGCAGAAACAGAGGAGGCCTACAATTCTGGCCCTCATGAACAGAGCCTGGGAAATCCCAGAGGGAAGCAAGAAGGAGGTAGAAGCAATCCAGGATGATTCCCACAATCATCCTTGCTCCTCTACAGGGACACAGTGCCCTCTGATATAGACACACACACACACACACACACACATACACACACACACACACACACACACATACACACACACACACATAAATAAATAAATAAACTAAATAACTAACTAAATAAAATATTTAAAACAAAAAAGATGAAAATATGAGCATAATCCTAATACATAATTTATGGATTCTTCCAGTGTCCTGCATGTATCTTTAGATAAATAAACTGAAACCTTAACCAGTCAAACATATGACCAGCTAGCCTAATAATAGTTACACTTGAAAACCTATTGAACAAAAATTCTGTAGAGAGTACATGTTTGCTCTATACCAATGAATTTTGTATGCTTTTTTTCTTCTTTACATTGTTTGGGAAACCTTTCCCACTTGAAGATCTTTTCAATGAACACATAGTAGGTGTATAATGAACATTACTTTTTTAATACTGGCTTTATCTAGCCCAGGTGTTATTTCAGTTTTCTCCTTAATAATCTCTAAGCAATCATTTTTGTCAAAATGTCTGCAAATGTGGAAGTTACTTTCTTATCACCTGTGCTGGTCTTCCAAAGGGAAGATAGAGTCATTTCAGCAAGCCTGTGCAGGGCCATTTCCACAATCCACCCTCTTTCCTCTTCATTCTTAGTCACCTTTCCTAACTAGAAAAGCAGTTTGCAAGGACTTGAGCTCCACAGCATCAACTTAATGCTGCTACAGTAGCAGAAGAATGAATTCAGTTGCTTTGTGTCTCATTTACCTAATTTGGATAGTAACTGCCTGTTCTGTTCTACCAGCCTCGGTTACTTCTTATTTACTCATGTATTATCTATCTCTCAAGTGATAAAATAGAAGTCTGTTAATTTCAACTCGGTATGGTGTGTGTGTCTAGAAAAATGAGTGATGTTTTCTATTTGACTGGAAATAATTTATCCCTTTTTAACATTCAGTTGAAGTCTAGATACTTACCTGTATGCTGCATGTGGGCTCATATCCATTGTCTCAGTCTGGATACACGTAGCTCTTCTTTCAGTCACTTCAAGTCCCAGCTGTGCTGTCAAACTGTGATTCTTGTGCTTCCCATTCACTTCAACCTTTAGCTTTGCAAATCTTTCTGGTCCCTTCATTGTAATGGTGTCTTTCTACCGGCTCGATCCTTTTATGGTAGCATCATTGGACCACCCCATCCTTTGGCAGATTAACACACATCAAAGGTAAAAGGGTAATTTTCCATAAAATTAATTTTTTTCCATATGCTTGTGATTGGGGGTGGGGTTAGGTATGTGTGTACATGTGTATTTGCATGTAAGTAGATACCCGTGTGTGTGTGTGTGTGTGTGTGTGTGTGTGTGTGTGTGTGTGTGTGTGTGTGTATACAGGCACATGCATGAATGCACTCCATGTGGAGTCCAAGCTTAATATTAGAAATCACCGTCTATTGCCTTGCATCCTGTTATAGTTAAGCATAGGTGTCGACCAGACAGCTGAGAGTTTGAACTCTGTGCACATTTGTAGAAAATCAATGGTTGAGTTAGGTCCAGAGCAAACCTGCAGGAAATTTCTAGCTGATAAAGAAGGTCAAGCCCATGGTATGTGGGATTAGGCTTGGAATAAAATACAGAGAGCTGGTTGAGAAAGTTGGCATCCTTGTGTACACTTAGGCAGAAATGTTGGTCTGGCAAGTAAGGATCATCCCTCTCTCAGCCATTATGTAGAGATGGTGTGGCCAGTTTCCTCAGCCTTGGTGTTAGTGCGTGCTCTCCTGTCAAGCTGGACTATGAATTGTAACCAGACTATAGCAAGAAAATAAGCCCCTTGTTTCCTTAAGCTATTTGATGGTGATTTATCAGCAACCATGCAGGTTAACTGCAACACATCTCATCCATCCTTCCTCGTCCATTACAAACCTTCTTATTCTTAACCAGTATTCCTCCTACTTTTATATCGTGTGTGTGTGTGTGTGTGTGTGTGTGTGTGTGTGTGTGTGCATGTATGTGACACTGAGTTTCATCAAGGTTGCCAAAATCATATTCATGAACTCTTGCTGGAGTATGGGTGATTTATCCATGGGCAACATTGAGGAATGTCGTTTTTTTCCCATAGCCTGTATTAGCTCTCAATAGTCCTTCAGGGAGACATGGTGGCTCACGGGATCATATGCGTTCCAGGATATTGCACTGATAGGACAAGTCTTAAACAGGTCTAGTGGATGTAAACATAGCTGCAATTAGTTCATGGGAACAACAGCTACTGTCTGGCAGCAGCGGCACCCCCCCCACACACACACTTTGGCTCTTAGGTTCTGTGATGTAACAGTCCAGGGCAGTGGATTTCAAGTTAACAGAATAGCAAGCACAAGGCTGCAGTTCTTCTGAGGTTTTCTGCTCACGAGACAAATGAGAGTGCGTTCCCCTAAAGCAGCTGTGTTTTTGCTTTGCTCACCGTGGTGTGTGGCTGTCAGCGTCCTGTCACACCAAGGTACAGATGCTTCTGTGCTGGTTTTTATAACAGTGTGCTGGAGAGAGAGAAAACAGACACATGTTATTGGAAGAAAAATTAACAACCAGTGTCTAGGAGAGAAAGAAGTGGAAATGACAGGCCAGCATTGAGAGACCTTTTGTTTGGGCATGCATTTTTCACCTAGAAATGGACACAATTACGGAAAATTAGAAATGAAGCCCAGCTTTATACAATGAATGAGATAATTTCCCAGCCAAAACAAGTGGGCTCATGTTGAAAGGAAAGCCATTAAAATATACCTAAGAAGTAAGTTAATGGGGGAGAAATTCAATTTGAAAATGAGAGGACATTTTCAGATAGAAAGGGCACACAGTGGAACAGTATGCTTAATGAGGTACAGTCGATATATTCAACTTTAATCTAGATAATTTTAGATAATTACAGGAAAAGCTTAGGCTAGTTTTTTTTCCCCTTATTTTCTACTCCGGCCTTGATGCTGAACATCTGACTACACTTGGGAAAAACAACAACGACAACAACAAAAATCCTCCATAATTTGTTATTTTGCATAAAGTCTTTGAGTTAAAAAAACTGAAGAGGTCACAGTAGCGTTCATCTAGGCAGTCCTGTGGCAGTCCCTGAAGAACCACATTGTTGTCAAATGACACATGGGCACAAGACCACCAGGGTTTGCATTTTCTTCCCACCATATCATAAATGCAGTGTGGCTCCCACGAAAGGCATCCCTTCTCCCTCCTTTCTTCATGTTTGTACTAGAAGATGGCATTCCTGTGGATGGCTGCTTCATCGGTGGTAATGGGATCTCCTAGGATTTAGACTCCTCAGTGTGATAAGATGTTTGCGACCTACTTATTAAGTCTCCAGAATCCTTACATAGTATTGCAGTCAATTTGTACTGCTGCTGAACCCATAAATCCATGAACCCATGACTTAAGGGAACAGTTACAGTTTACAGTTATAGTCCAGTTACAGTTTCTTGTCCAACTTGGCAGGAGAGACCACACCAACACCAAGGGCTAAGGGAACTTGCCACACCAATTCCACACAACTGCTAAGAGGGGCAATCCTCACTGTTAGAGCAGCACATCTGGCCAAGTATACAGAAGGATACCGACCCCCTTACCCAGTTCTCTCCATCTTCTTCAACAGTTCTGAGACTGTCCCCACTCAATTTAACCAAATGTGGTTCAATAATATTTCTTTTTTTTTAAGGGAAGAAAGGAAGATTTATTCAACTTATAGCTCCAGAGGGGAGATACAATTCTTCATGGTGGAAACAGCAAGGTCAGCAGGCAGAAGCTGGAGGCAGCTTAAGTCGCATCCATCCGGAAGCAGGGTAGGGCCAATCAACTCAAGGCCCACCGCTTGGGACGGCCCTTCCTCCAGAGAGGCTCCACCTCCACAAATTGTCAACTAAGGACTCAAACCCTTGAGCCTGTGGGAGAAAACTTACATTCACACCACGACACAGCCATGGTGTTCCACAGCCCAAAGTCAGACTGGGCTGGGACCCTCAGGCTTTCCTCCTCCCACCCCTTACGTACATCCGTATGACTTTAACCAAAGGCAGTTAAAGAGAACTTACACTGAATTATTTAAAAGCAAAAGTGTGCCATACAAATTGGAAGCAAGATGTCTTTTTGTGTGTGTGTGTGCTTTTCTCTTTCTTTTTTTTATTTCCACTCATACAAACTTAACAGGTACACTGTTCTCCCTCCCTCCAACCCCATATCCCCCTGTGCCCCCCTCCCCTCCCCCTTCCCTCTCCATCCCCCGGTGCCTCCCCTTCCCATCCCCAGAGCATCCTTTAATGTGCATGCCAAACTCTCCTCTGGGTCCTCCTCTCTGATGAGGTGCAAGGACTCAGTGCATTTCCCAGAACCCTTTCCTATGTTCCGATTAAGCATAGGAACACTACTGTGGCTGTCATCCCTTGCCTCCCAGGATCCTAGTGCCTTTAGCAAATGCTAGACTTTATGAGGTCTATAGTATGTTGGACATTGCACAGGGCATGTAAAGTCCAAATATGATTGCTTCGGCCCTAACTTGTGTGGAGTATTTTGCAAATCATTGCTCCTCCCATCCTCGTGCTCTTACAATCTTACTGCCCCCACTTCCGCGAATTTCCCTGAGCTTCAGGATGGGGAGAAATTAGGCTGGCCTAGTTCCAGGTGATTGATATAGAGTCTCTGATGTTCTGGATTATGGTTTGTTGATTTTTTTTCAGTTTTGCTGCTCCTGCAATGCCCTTGGCTCCACCCTGATGGGTATTGGATGTCATCCCCTGGCCAGAGATAAAGACCTGTTAAATTAGAGTCCTGTTATAAGAGTATATTCAAAGGTAGACATAAGAAAAGTAGGAAACCGTAGTGAGGGAGGGGTCAATTACCCATCTGCGAAATGGTTACTTTCTATCTGCCAGACTATACGCCCTCCCCTTTTGGTAAGATCATACCCCATCAGTTGTAAATGATAAGGAAGGAAAGTCTGTGAACTTAACCAGATGTCTCATTACTTACTCGCAGTCCTTGGATGGTGGCCTTCAATAATATTTCTTAAAATGTTTATGCTGTGCACAATGATTTAACTACTTTCAATATTTTGGTTTGGTGAGGAAGATGTGCTTTTATGGTTAATAAGGCAAGAAAAAGTGATCATATGGTCAAAATAAAATCTAGATGTATAGTGTGGATGACAGAAATGGAATTAAGCTAACTCCCATTAATAGGCATGATTATCAGGAAACAACAGAAAAGACTGTCCAGAGTATTACATAGAGACATCATAAGATCTGGTAGGAAAGTACCCACTCAATAGTAGGCTGCATACTATTTCAAAAAAATTCATAGAACAAGGAATACCAGTTATAAATGTTCCAATTAATCTTCAGGTTCACCATCAATTGATAATTAAATAAAGATGAAGGCATTAAATATTCTGTTAGGTAATATGCTACGATGAAGCAATAAATAAGAATTCTAAGGCAAATATAGCATGTGTTACATGAATTGGGAAAGACACATCTTAGTAAATGGAATCCAGACTAGACCTAGAGTCGGGGCTGAGAGAAATGACTCAAAATAAGATTGTCATACTTGGGAAAACAAGGAAAATGTTTTGACAGCATCATAAATGAACAAAAACATGTGTTTTTACTATAGAGAATACCAGGAGAGTCAGAGCCAGACATTATTATAAAGAGGAAGTGTAAAAGGCCATTGAACAGAAAACATGAATCAGAGCTACTTTTTCAACAATTGAGACAATAGACGTTTCTACATCAAGAGAGACTCCAAAGGATTGTCTGGAAGCAGTGCCCAAGTTGAAATTGCAGACAGAATTAGGTTGATGGATGTTTAAGGATATCAGGAAATTGAAGGCACCCATATATGACTGAATGAGGTCAAATAATATTTGGAGAACAAATAACCAGAATTGTCCGCATGATGAATCAATGTATTTTGCCGCTAGGATTACCTGTCATTGATGCAAACATACCACTGTCAGGAGACTGCTGCATCAGTAGAAATGTTTTAAATACAGAGTAGGAAAGGAAAGCTTGATAATAAGAAAATCAGGCATGTGGATGCTTCGAGGATTATCAAAACCAGTGATAGTATAGCTGAATGTTTCTCAGATGGATGCTTAACTGGTCACAAGTAAATGCAGTGGGACATGAGTTCTTGTAGCCTATAAAGGAACTAAATGGCTCTACAGGGATTAATTTATGAGCTCATATCCTGAATCGGCATGGTTAGTCCTACCCTTCTGAAGACTAGGAAAAGGGGACAGACTCTTCTCCCTTTTTTCCTTTCTATCTTTCTCTCCAATCTTTGTTCTTTCTCTAGCTTATCTGTTCCTTTTTCTCTTCCTTTTATCTTCCTCAATCCTTTCTTCCCGTCCCTATATTTTTCTTTGTCTTTCTCTTTTTTTAAGGCAGAAATATGTGACTTCCTTTCAGGAAGTAATACAATCAAGAATGATGACAGGGGATTTAATTTAACATTTTTCTTTTTTTTAAATTGACTTGAAAATTGCATATTTTCACTTAATGTCATAAGCTTTCCACATAATTTTATACTAGAAAATTTTGATAATGGAAAGTGATTTGTATTCAAATTGCTCCATACCTTTATTGGCACTTACATCAATCTTGACATTGTCATTTGATCCTATTACAGAATCTCTGATAGACTATTTTGGACAATGTAACCTAAAATAATTCAAGATGAGAAAATTTCTTACCTTAGATACTATATAGATCTGGGGTAGTTTGATTAATATACTGCTTTAATCCTTTTTTAGACATTCAGTGATTATTTTCCAGTAGCATTTCTTGGACAACAACAAAGAAAAATAGTTTTGATGCTGTAGATCTGATCAAGTGAGTTCACATAGTAGATAGATATGCAAAGTTTCCTCACTGTATTCAGATTCTGGTTAGTCATTAGTTTAATTACTAAGCCCTATGAATTAAGTGATGAGAAACACAAGATATTCAGGCATGCCTCTTTCCTCCCAGGTCTTTCTTTACTGCTGTAGATTGAAGCCTCTCACCTTACTGCCTACATATAGAAAAGGATTACATTATCTTACTTGTGCATTTGAAAGCACATCTAACATCAGGTTGCCATCTCCCTTGTTCTTACTGGAAGACATGCAGACCACAGGCAGCCATAGTTTTTGTTCCTTGTATCTCTGCACACAGAATTGACAAAATTTGGTCTTTCTCAGGAATACAGTGCTTCCTGGGGGAACAAATCCACTATGAGGAGTTGTCAGCAGCAAGAATTTAGGGAAAAGCTGAGTTCTCCTTGAAGAGCATCTTTGTTGGTATGAGGGTCATATGATGTACTGAGTGTGGCACAGGAAGTGATGATGTCATGAAAGCATCATGTGGGTTCTGTGATACCTAAGGAACTGTGCCAATGACTCGCTAGGGTTACAAGCAAGACTTGAAGTCAGGACCTAATTTAGAAAGAAGGACATGGGAATAGAAGGGCAGAGCAGGCATTTGAAAATGTATCATGTATTTAAAAAATAATGATCAACACAAAATCCCTATCTAAGTGCTAAATGTGTCTAGCAGCTACTCTCTGTGCTGCTATGAGACAAGGCTCAATCTCAAGTAACTTAAAGGAGAAAGGGAGATTTACTCAACTTCCATTCAGAGTCCATCATGGTAGAAAAGGCATGTCTGACTGGCAGAAGCTGGAAGCCACCTAAGTCATATTCATCTAGGAGGCAGGGAGCTGAAAAGCTGCTAAGTGCAAGAGCAGACTTCTCCTAGAAGCAGATTGGGGCTAATCAATTTCACCGTGTCATATGCCTCCCTCCAGCTAGGCTGCACCAACTCCTAAAGGTGTCATGAGCTTCCTAAACAACTAAAGAATCATCCAACTGAGCCTTTGGGAGAAACTCACATTTCCAATCATGACAGTGTTAATGTAGGCATGTTAAATATACAGCTGACTATCTTGAACTATCTATATATAAAAGGACTCCACATACCTTAGAGAAATACTTTCTCCTTCTAGAAAACAGACTAAGAAGACTTTGAGAGTTCTGTGCTTTTACGGTCATATATAGGTTCAGGAGATGGAACATGGACTCCAAATTTGTTTTAGAAGAAAATCCTCTTTGTAATGAAGAGTTATCACAAAGAGGAACAATTTACTGCACTTTTTTAACATGTTAAAGACAGGTCTCTACAGAGATCCATGCATTCTATTTTAAAATGTTGTCTAGATTTGTAAAACAAAGGAAATTATTCACATAATTTTAAACTATTGTTATTATAAAATATATTTAGTTATATTTGCAATATTTTAAAACTTGCAAGAAAACTTATGCAATTGTGTAGATATATGATTTTCTAGCTTTTAATTATTATTTTATAATTCCAGACATAAAATAAAGGTGAAATAACACTGGAACATATTCTAGAATGTACTGTTAAAATAAAATATAGTGGAATAGCATAATATGTATTCATTGGAAAGATACTCAGCACATATTGTCAAAATTTAAAATATTGCCAAGAATTACTATTTTAATTTTATACTTGCATGTAAAAATATATAAATTATATATTCAATGAGTAGAAACTACATGAATTTATGGAATGCATGGTCACATTTCATAAAATATTTACAGTGAATAATGATCAGATCAAAGCAAGTTGCAAATATGCATATATATGTATGTCTCCTGAGATATCATTCCTGTGTGTTGGGAACATTCTCAATGGAATTTTAATTTTATTAGCATAGTATGTATCTACTTTACTTAATTCTATAAAGCATATGTATTTTACTGATGTTTTCAAATGATATAACTTTGAAAATTATATAGCATCTTATACTAATAGAAGCAAGAAAACTTATATATCAGTCAAAAATAGGTAAACATATCTAATAAGTGAGTAAGTTATTTCCCCAAAAGTCAAGTGCAGTAGGTTGAAATATCTGACTCTAAAACTAACCAGTTCACTTGGTTTCTATAATAATTTATTAAAAAGCTGACAACAAAAGATTAACTTGCACGGTTTCCTTAGTTTAAAATTAATGAGCCTAAAGAAACAAACCTGCTTTTTTCTTCCATGTCAGTTAATGTGTGTGCTATTAAATTGTGTGCAATCAATCATTTAATTTATCATGTTTTTCACATTATGGCCCATGGATCACAGATACAAGTTTAATTCAACAAATATTTATTGAATGATACACAGAATAAATTTCAGCATTTAGAGAGTTTTTGTGTCAATGTCTTAAGTCCTTCAACCATGCCCAATTGTTCTCCAGCCTCAACAATACTCAATTCATTTTTCTTAAAGAAATCCATACCTAAAAGAGGGGAGAACTTTACTTCACAGGGCAGACTTGATGGTGGGTGTGTTATCTTTCATATTCGTGTTTTGTTATTAACAAGCGATTCATCTCTACTCAGACAATTCACAGATTAATAAATGAAAAGGCTTTCATTAATAATTAATGACATTTTTCTTTATTTGCTGAGGCCTGAAATTCAATGAGCTGAGAACTTTTCTTAATCTTGTTAAACACTATTGAGCACAATTCTCTGTGAGTTCCATTACATTGTATTCCTATCATATTCTAAAGCTACATATATCTTGTCAAAATATTTTGAATAGGATAATCAAATTCATCCAAATTTTATTAAGTCTCCACTCACAGGAGGCAGTGCAAGATAGAGAAATAGAACAGCTGTGGAGTTATTCTTTTCCTCTCAGGTATTTCTGCAAGTAGTGCAAGCTAATTTTTTGTTAGAATTCCATAAATGTTTATGGTCAACACTCGCTTTTGAAGGTCATGAAGTTTGGCAGCACCAAATGGACTTGAAAATGATGGTGCTTTTTTGTTGTTTGTTGTTGATTTTCCTCCTTGATCATTGTCTTAACTTCCTTTCTGTTGCTGAGTGAAAATACTCTGACTCAAGTATCACAGGGAAGAAGTATTTATTTTGGCTTATAGTTCTTAGAGTCTAGCCCATCACAATGGGAGTTGGAGCAGGAGACCATCTGGTCATCCTACATTAGTAATCAGGAAGCTGAGAGAGCAGAGTTGCGTCAGGCTGTAAAAGCTCAACATCTGAGGACATACTTATTCCATCAAGATCGCCCCTCTTTAAGGATCCATAATCTTCCTAACAGCGTCACCATCTGGACACCCACTATTTAAACACTCATCTCTATGAGGAGCATTTCACATTCAAGTCATAATGCCTTTCAAATTCAGAGGACACATAAAAAAGGGAAAAGATGTTTTATTTTGAAATAGCATGATCATGAATTACCTTAAAATGAATTTTATCTGAAGTTAAACTTCGTTGTGTAGTCACTTCACTTAGAAGCTATGAATGAATCTCTAAGGAGTGAATCAAGACCTAGTTAAGTCAGTGGTAAAATAATAAAAATAATTATTTAACTTCCCAAAGGGGCTGCCTGAGTCTAAGAAGACTTGTGTAAGTTTCCCTAAGACAAAGACCACATTTATTTGTTTCCACCAAGTATTGCTGGAACATAATAAATGATTTTAGTACATAAAGGAAAATAGTCACTTAAGAAGTTACACTGTAACATACTTACCCCCAAATTTATACAACTTAGCTGTATAACCCTTTTCTCTGTTCTTATCATAATTCTCTTGCCAAAGTAATCTGTCACTCTTCTAGAAGCGTAGTTTCTATAATTTTCTGTGTCTTCAAACTTTTTTAAGCTTCCTGGTACAAGTAATGTTTTTCCCTTCTAATTTTCTGGAAAAATAGAAGTGATTAGAAAAGGTATTTCATAAGCATGCATCAATGATCCTCTTCTCCTTTGTCATAAATGTATTGTTTCTCCTTCTAGCTAAGGTCTATTAACTTACTTGGGAGATGCTTCCTGTTTTGCCTGCTAGAATGTAGCAATAACTGCTGTCTTTCACTCTGTAAAGAATGCTTATTTCTAGCATCAACACACACATAATGCTGTTCTCTCTACCTGCTTCCCTTTCTGTGTATCATCCATTTCTTTACTTTCCCCTAGAACAAAAGACCTCAAGAGTACTGCCCACATTCACTAATAATTTCTCCTCTCTTTGTCTCGAATCAAGTAATTTATTCATAATTTACTTCTACCAGACCCCTAAAGATACTTTTTCTCACAGCCTTTCTCATACTAATAAAAACTTTATCCATCCATTCCTATAGACTCACATGAGAATCATCTTGGGCTCCACGTTTCAATCCTTCACCTTGTGGTCTCCCATGGAAAATCTGCTGTCTTTCCTTCAAAATCATGCCCACATTGCCCGTCGAGTGTCAAGATACCATCCTCACTCACCTGATCACATCAAACCATTCACCAGTGTGGCACATGCCCATTGTCAATGCTTTTCACAGTCTCAGCTCTGAAAGATTTGCTCTTCTTTTGTGGCAAACATGCATTTCTATTATTTAATTTTCTTGATTACTAATAAATCCTCACATATTTTCACACAAGATATTTGTATATCTTCTTTAATGAAGCTCTGGTTCCACTTTGCTTACTGTCCTTGTTATTGACCACTTTACTGTGACGAAGTACCTTGACAAAAAAGTAAACTGTTTCTCTCTCTGCTTCCAGATTATGGGTTCGATGTGAGCGGACAGCCATGTTTCCTCCACTAAGATAGATTCCGTCACCTTGCAACTTCAAGACAAAACACACAAACAAAAAGCTCTCTTTTTCCCTTAGTTTCTTTCATAAGAGTATTTGTCATAGACACAGAAAGATAGAAGATAGAATTTGGTACCAGAAGTAGGATAACCATGACAAATATAGAAGGTGAATATTGATCAACATGAAAATAATGACCAACAAGAAGAGAACATCATAGGTCATGAAAATGCAAATAGATGGTTTACACACAAATGAAAAGTGGAACAATAATATCTAGCTTCACTCAATCAAAATAGCAAAAGATTTTTTTAAAAAAAACACAAAACCGAATGTTCTGTTAATTATGGTACGTAAAGCTAGGCTCTGTATTGTACCCCCAAATCAAATATATACAATGTTATCTTTATCTCAGTCAACTTATTATCTACTTAAAACAGATGAAGCATCACTTTCCCAGTATCGAAACTAGTAACTTTTTTAAAGTCTGAGTTTGACCCTAAATAAATGGCTACCGACTCCAGGTAGATCATAACTATATGTTACCACCTTTTTAGAAATATGTTGATTGCTCTAGCTCTATTGTGACAGAAATAACATAAACACCATACAATAAAAATAGCTGTAAATCTATAGATGTCAGTGGAGGAATGTGAGGGTCTTGGGGCCCTGGCCAATTTCATGGTATATCCCAAAAAACCTTAAAGAAAGACTTGCTTTATTCATTACTCTATACTCCTGCATAAATTTAATTTTCTTTTTACCATGGGGCCATTAAAATCTGTTTTATAAATGAAAGAACAGTTACAAACAGATGACTAGCTCTGAATGGACTGTGTTCACCCTTGAGGCTTTTACCAAATGTGTCTGTTTCGTATAAAAAGATTTCACTCATTTCTGGTCACTCGTCAGTGTGAATTCCTATGCCTGTGCCTGGAGGGGGTTCTCTTTCATAAACAGTTTGTGGTTTTCCTTGTCCATTAATAAGATAAAAATATAAATTCAATAGTGTGTATGATATTTGGGAAGCCATCGATGTAGGTGGCATAGAGCTGTGCCGTTGAAGCTGGGCTCGGTCATGTTTCCCGAGAGCTCCATTCATCCCTTGAAAGAAAGGTCACGTCGCTCATGCTGGCATAGAGCAGATGCTGTTCTGACACCTTTGGAAAAGTCTCAAGTGACAGAAAAATCCAACACTAGAGGAGGGATAAAATTCTTGCTCCCATTCCTAAATTCCACTTGGTCCTTACCCTGGTGACAAGTATTAGCAATGTCTCCTGCTGGAGAAAAAAATACAGAAATATGATTATGGGGCTTCTTGGCTTTCTAAGCATTGCCTTTCCAAATAAGATGCTTATGGTCATCAAAAGTGTTTAGCTGCATATGTTTGCTTGTTTGTTTGTTTTTTGGAAAGACTCCATTCTCATTAGATCACTTTTAATTTTTTATAGTTGCCATGA
>JALPQD010000243.1:1593777-1606277 GCA_023101885.1 Typhlomys cinereus | reverse complement strand
TCCCAATGGCATACATTTTTGACATAGAAAGGCATCCTAAATTTTGCATGAAAACATATAACCAAATTAACTAAATGGCCAATAAAATCTTGAGTATAAAACAAACAAATAAAGATGCAAAACAAGAGACATTGCACTGCCTGACTTAAATCATACTTTAAAGCATTTACAATAAAACAGTATATTTGTCAGTTAAAAAAAATCACATATGCCAACTAAAGAGAATAAAGAGCCAGAAGATAAATTCAGAAATGTACAGCCAACTCATTTTCCAGAAAATTCCTAAGGAAACAAATATTAAAAACATTTTCTTTCAATAAAGGTACTACAAAATTTAGATATGCATACATGAATGAAACTACACATTCATCTCTTGTCAAATTATTCCAATGATTATCATGGAAATAGATCAAATACATACATTGAGTTATCAAGTCACTCTTGTGAAAACCAATGGTATGAAAACAAGTGCAGATAAGAATTTTGAGGGAACGAACCCCAAGATATTGTTGGAAGGAGTGTGAATTAATATAGACATTGTGGAAAACAGTGTGGAAATTTATTATAAAATCTAAAAGGAAACTGCCACATGATCCAACAGTCTCTCTACTGAATAAAGAAATGGAGATACAAGAGCACTTTCAATCTGTTGCAGTGCAATTCACAACAGTCAATAAATACAAAGAATGGAAGTGTCCATTCTGTTAAGAATGGTCAAAGAACATGTGCTACATGTACACGGTGGAGTTTTTAGGCTATGAAATAGACGAAATCCTGCCCTTTGTCATAGCACTTGAACAGACTTGGAAATCATCATGTTAAGTGGGAACAAGTCAGATGCAAAGAGACAAGTCTTTCTTGCTCTCAATCATATTGAATATAAAATAGTTGAAAGTGGAATGGCAGTTACTAGAAGCTAGAAAGAGGAGAAAGAAGGGGAGATGGGGCAAGTTGAGCAATGAATGATTAATAACAGATATATAATATCTGTTATATAATAATAATATATAATAATAAATTAAGATGTATCCAGTAGAGAAATTATAATTAGTAAGAATTGTACCCTGTATATTTCAAAATGTTGGAAGGAAGGATTTTGAATTGTCCCTCTGCAAAGTTATGCTAAATGTTTAAGGAGATTTTGTACATGTATGCATGTATTGAAACATCCATGGTTGGTCATTAATATGTATACTCTTGTGGTTTATTACAATAAATTTAGCCATACAAATATTCAAGTAAGTACAAGAAAAGGAAAGTTTTGATCAACATCTATCAAAAAACTTCAGAACGAGAATATCAACAAAATATTGGCACCTGAATGTACATGCATCATTACTGAAGAAGGGCTTACCTCTAAAATAAATTTTGCTAATCACTTCAAATTATTGTTTTAATTTAATAGGTTCCATTGTAAAATAACAGAGAAATGCACATTGCAATTTCACAGTTGCAGAAATGGTAGTTTAATACTTATTTATAATAAAATGAAGAATGAAAAATCCTCATCAAACTAGGAGCATCAATCTATTAACCCTAAAGCTAAATACAGCAAGACATATCTGTGGAACCCACTGGATGAGAGGAGTTAGAGGTTTGGTGTATGACTGTATTTTGCTTGCCTTCCTTCCTTCCTTCCTTCCTTCCTTCCTTCCTTCCTTCCTTCCTTTCTTCCTTCCTTCCTTTCTTCCTTCCTTCCTCCCTTCCTCCCTTCCTCCCTCCCTCCCTCCTCCCTCCTCCCTCCCTCCCTCCTCCCTCCATCCTTCCTTCCTTCTTCCCTCCCTCCCCCTCCTCCCTCCATCCTTCCCTCCCTCCCTCTATCCCTTCCTCCCTCCCTCCCTCCTCCCTCCTTCCTCTCTCCTCCCTCCATCCCTTGCTCCCTCCTTCCCTTCTCCCTCCTCCCTCCTCCATCCCTCCCTTCCTTTCTTCCTCCCTTCCTCCTTCTTCCTCCTCCCTCCTCCGTCTCCCTCCTCCCTCGCCGCCCTCCTCCTTCCTCCCTTCTTCCCTCCCTACCTCCCTCTCTCTTTCCTTCCTCGCCTCCCCCATCTCTCCCTCCTCCTCCTCCCTTCCTCCCTTCCTCCCTCCCTCCTTTTCCTCCTTCCCCCCTCCCTCCCCTCCCCTTTTCTTTCTTTCTTTCTTTCTTTCTTTCTTTCTTTTCTTTCTTTTCTTTCTTTCTTTCTTTCTTTCTCTCTCTTTCTCTCTCCTCTCTCTCTCTTTCTCTCTTTCTCTTCTCTCTTTCTCTCTTTCTCTCTTTCCTCTTTCTCTCTTTTCTCTCTTTCCTCTTTCTCTCTTTCTCTCTTTCTGCTCTTCTCTCTTTCTCTCTTTCTCTTCTTTCTTTCTTTCTTTCTTTCTTTCTTTCCTGCTCAGGACCTTGTCCAGGGAATGGTACACCCAGAGGGTGCTTTTTCCCATCATGATTAACCTGATCAAGATACTCTTCCAGAGGGATGCCCAGAGTCCTCTATTATAGGTGATTCTAGATCTTGTGAAGTTGACAACTAAGACTAACAATCACACTTACAGAAAAATCTATCTCTAGCTTGAGGTGTGGGAGGAAGTCAATGAGATGGAGAGGGGTTTTGAACAAGTGGTGTTAAGATATCTGGTTATCCACATAAGGAAGAAAACTTCGCTTTGACTAATTGATACCAGTGATAACTCAAAGCATTCATGGAGGCAAGTTAGAGAGGTAGCAAAAAAATAATAAAAAGTGAAATTTAAATAAACCAGATTTCTAGAATAAAGCAAAAATTATATGCATGGTCTTTACCAAATCAAAAATGTCATTCATAGGGACAGTAACATACTAATTACAGAAGATGTTTGATAAAGGAAACTTCCTGAAACTAAATAATCAGAACAAAGGACAATAAAATCATAAACAGGCAAATGTCAGAGTGACAAGTATCAAACTTCTTTTTTGACAATGACTTGGTTTTACAAATATATAAATAATTGAATCATAAGCAGCAAGAAGAAAAAGTTTATATAAAAGCTTAAATAGGCATTTTACAAAGGAAAAAGTTTAAATGGTGTATACATAAAATGTGCTCAATGTCATTAGGTTATATTCAGATCAAAAGTACAATAAAATGACTCTACATCCCAGTTAAATAACTTTGAAATACAGTTTCTCAAAAATTTGGAGCTACTGAAGCATTCATACAACTTGTAGGAATATTAATAATACACATTAACCATGATCTCATTTATAGATCTGCAAGCCCAATAAAGAAAAACAAATATAAATATATCTAACAATGTTTATTTCAATCATAGAATGACTGATCAACAGATCTATCATCTAACAATGGAATAGCATTGTTCAATGCAAAAAATTAACAAATGCTTTGTTCAAGATTACAGGGGAGTTCTCAGAAATGCTGCGCTGAATGAAGGAAGGCAAACAGAAAAAAAGAACATACGTGTACAATTCCACTTATACAAAGTTTTATAGCAAGAAAACTAATATATAGTAAATACAATGTAAGTTGTTTTTTATTAAGCTCATCAGCAAAGGGAACTGGGTCTCTTCCAACATGTGTCATGATTCTGAAGACTGATGGAAAAAATATTTCTAAGATCTATTCACCTCAGCGAATAAATGATTCCTCATTTTTAGAAAACGAGATGTGTTTATTATTAAACAAAGCTATCAGAAAAATGACAGTAGTAGTTTCATGTCAGTGTCAATACTGGAGGATCCTAATTTCTGGATCGATTCATTTTCACTTGTTTGAGTTTTCCTCAGTTTTGGCTATTTAACTGAAATATAATTTTATTTATCTTTTTAAATTCATACATAAATTCCATGCATTCATAATGTACAATGTGTTGCTTTGAAATATGTGTAAATTTTGTTGAAGCTGGATTCAGCTAATAAATATATGCATTACCTCAGATACTCAGTACTTTCAAGAATATGATCTGTTCTTAGTGGAAATAACTACTTGTAAAATATATTTCCTGGACTAAACTGTTTAGACTCCTCCAACTTAATTATTCAATTGAAATTTTGTTTATTCACTATTTTTCCATCTCATCTCTCATCCTTTGATAACTACCACTTTTGTTGTTTTTTCCTGTGAGCTCAGCATGTTTTGATACCTCT
Source organism: Typhlomys cinereus (assembly GCA_023101885.1). NCBI lineage: Eukaryota > Metazoa > Chordata > Mammalia > Rodentia > Platacanthomyidae > Typhlomys > Typhlomys cinereus. Next base: position 1,602,166 of record JALPQD010000243.1, on the reverse strand, counting down.
TCATCTTTCAATACCAGAAGCATTTCATTTGAGATGATATCCTCTACAGCCATACATATTGCTGCTTTTTGATGTTTTCTTTTTTAAAAGATTGATTGATATTCTTTTTGGTGTACAATCACAATCACTTTATCAATTCTTTTGTTAGTGTACAGAGGATGATTCTATGTCTTGACTTTTCAATAAATCTGCAATAAAGATGGGAAGGTATAGGAGGAATGGACCAGTCAGGCCTGTATTAAGGTCTCTGATCAAACATTACTTACAATACCTCCACCTGGGGGGCATGTCACTCAGGGATGATCTGTATGGGCTGCATGTGCGAATGCAACTTCCCCAAGCTACACCTGCTCCTGCACCTGGTGCTGACATCAAACCGCCTGGCCCAGAGGACCAATCTGGTCAGGACGACTCAGCAAAAGCTCGGGAGACCTATGGGAGGTTGGGTGGGGTATATAAGCAGCCCCATATTTACAATAACCGAGCCTGCAAACGAGCCTGAGAGCCTGTTTTGCCACTCATCTGACTTCTGGGGTCTGTGACGTTGACCCCAGTGCCAGCTTATCCCCACTCCCTAGAGTCTCTGTGGGTCCCCGAGACCACTACATCTGGCACCCCAACATGGGGCTTCCACGGCGGCCCTGTCCTCCTCATGGCACCAGTGTTGAGTACTGTGCCCCCTTTGGCAGTTTTTTGGTAAGCTGGCCCCTTTGTGTTTAATGTGTTTACCTTCGTGAAAGGCTAGCGTGAAGGTCCCTTTCCCTTTCTCTGTTTGTCTGTCCACAGATAGGGAGGTACACGTTTTGGTTCTGGTTCGCTGGGAGTCTCCACATGAGGGTTGACCCCCCCCCCCCCAGGAGACAGAACCCAAGAGTTGTCTCCCGATGGACCCTCTTCCTCCGGAGACATGGTGTGGGCATACGGCAGTGGAGTCCCCCCAAAGCACAGGACACTTGGGTCTGATTCATTCTTTGTCTCATCTGTTCCTCTTTAGTCTTGTCTCTGGTCTTTAGTAAAATGGGCAACCTCCCCTCACACACACTGTAAGGAGCCCACAGTTTGGGAGCCTAATACCAACTTTCCACCACTAGCCTCACCTCGGAGGAGCCCGCAGAAGCTGCAGGTCAGGAGGCTCAGGAGCACCGCATCCATCTTCCCTGCTTGGCACTGGCACCTTCACCCGCCACAGCCACCCGAGGACGCAGAGGCTCGGAGCTTGGGTGGACCCTGCAGCAGCAAGAGTGCACACTCATGCTTCCCAGCCGAGGGAGAGCAAGAAGAAAGGCTCCTTCGCCCCAATATGGGTGTCGTCCTTACCAGGGACTGATACCCCCTGCCTCTTGTCCAATGGAGGGACCCTGTCACGCTGCTATCAGGGACCGCTCCTTATTAACGGGTAAGATATGCTGTGTCTTCCTCAGGATTCCACTTCCCAATATGGATGCCAGCTAGATGTAAGACCGGCAACAGAGATTGTGAAGCTTTCCGAACCAGATTCAAAATGAGTAAATCTGTGGCCACTATCAATTTTTTTTCATTTCTATTGCATTGCTGGATTTTTTTGCATGCCATTTTGAAATACATGTATGCATACTAAAAAAAGAAACAATAATTTTTGGAACATCTAAGGCCTTAGCTACTTAGCCTAATACAATCAATTATTTTCTCTATTAGATGTGTAGTTTTCTTTATTTTCCTACTTGATTTTAATTTTAATGGATGTTAACTTATTTATAGAGGAACTGTTCTTTATCAATTATATTGCTTAGTATTTCCTAGCACATCTCTGTCAGCATTCCATCAATAAGACCATGCTAAACTGTTATGGCCCTTAGAATTGCAAGCCATGCACCCCTAGGGACATGGTTAAGCTTGGATTGCAGAATTTTGAGGCCTTGGTCTATTTTACTATCCACAATCCTGACAGGCCCCAAGAGTGAGTCCTTGAGGGCAGAGCCAATGAGGGTAAGATTCCTGTGAGCAGGACACAAACGGCAGGCAGGTCCTAATTGGAGCCTCTGAGGCAGAGTCAACAAGTCAGAGCAAAAAACTCTGGCTCCCGCTGACTGTCCAAAATAAATAAAATGGAATTGGATGTAGGAAGGGACCAGGCAGGCCTGTATTAAGGTCTCGATCAACCATTTTCTTACAGATACTTCCACCATGGGAGCATGCCACTCAGAGGATGATTCTGTATGGGGGCATGGTCAAATGCAACGTCCCCAAGCTAACCTCGTCTGCACTTGGTGCTGATGTCAAAACTGCGTGGCTGAGGAGGAACACAACCAGTCAGGAAGACACAGGGCAAAGCTCATGCTGAGACTTATGAGAAGTTGGGTAGGTATATAAGCAACCTGATATTTACAATAAAGACCGGCAAGCAGATCTGTGAGGCTGAGACTGGAGCCCTGCTTGCCACCACCTGACGTTCCGGGCTGTTGCCATTCACCCTGCGTCAGCTTATCACCACCCCCAAGGGTCTCCATGGGCCCCCAGGACTGCTACAGGAAAGCACTTAGCTTTGGAAGTACTGATGTCATTTCTTTTGGCTATACATGTAATAATGTTTCTAGAGTTTGATGATTCATTCATATTTTTCCTGGACATCATCCATAAATTTTCGCATAATTGTCTCTGATGTGCATTGTGTCTTGAAAGGAAAAAAAAAAAAACGACACAAAAAAAAAAAAAAAAAAAAAAAAAAAAAAAAAAAAAAAAAAAAAAAAAAAAAAAAAAAAAACAAAAAAAAAAAAAAAAAAAAAAAAAAAAAAAAAAAAAAAAAAAAAAAGAAAACAATGCGTCGTGAGGGTCCCTTTTCCTTCATAACCTCTCCACCTTTCTTATTGCCTGTCTTCTTGGCAATAACTTTCTATCCCATCTGAAGTGATATGTCACTGCTTTTGATGTGCATTTTTCTGATGAGAAGTAATCTTGAATATATTTCCCCATTTACACAATTCACATGGCCTTTGTGTGTCTTCTTTGGAGAAAAGTATATCACATACTTTGTAAAGGTTTAACTACAGATCCTTGGAGGCTAGGGACTGATAGTCACTGATTGTTTTCTAAGCGGAAGGGACCAGAAGGGTTCTGGGATATAACGCCCTGGATGCCTGCACCCATGGAAGGAGGACCCGAGAGGAGGTTTGGCATGCACATAAAGTGATGCTCTGGGATGGGAGGGAGGCACCGGGGGTGGAGGGGAGTGGGGAGGGAGGGTTGAAGGGAGAGGGGAACAGGGAGCAGGGGGAGTGGGGGAAGAGGACGGGTGTACCTGTTAAGTTTGTATGAGCAGGAATAATAATAATAATAATAATAATAATAATAATAATGATAATAATAATAAAAAGGTTTAACTATATTATTTCCTTTCTGACTTGAAGGGAAACTGAACCCACTGTATATTTTATACACTCATCACTTGTGCAATGTTTAGCTTGTAAATATTTTCTTTCCCTTCCACAAGACCATATCCTCAGCCTATGATTATGAAGAAACTTTTTGGTTATGTAGAATCTGCTTGGCCTCAACAAATATTCACCTCCCAGATGAATGTCACACAAATGTTCCTCTATTTTCTCTTTTTGCTTGTGTAATGATTTCTAATTTCACATTAAACCCTCGATCCATTTTGGGATTGATTTCTCATGTTGTGTGAGGTGAAGATGTGGCTTACTGTTCCTGCCTACAGACAAATTGCATCAGGTACCTCACTGAAGAGATTACCCTTTCCCCCTCCTATTTACTTTATCAGAAACCAGTTGTCAGAGAACTGGGAAATTTCTTTCTCTCCAACCTGTTCATCTTATTTGATTTTATGGCATATCATGTTGCTTTGATTTCTGTAGCCTCAAAGTGGAATTAGATGTCAGATAGTGTGATATCTTCTTTTTTTCTCCCACATTTTATTATTTTTCCTAATCATACAAGCTCAATAGGTATGTCTGCCCCTCCTTCTTCCCCTCCTTCCCAGTCATCCCCCCTTGCACTCTTCTTTAGTCTTGTCCTTATTGTCCATGGTTGTTTTGACTTTTGAAATTCTATACAAGCTTTAGGATTGACTTTTATTTTGTGAAAGGCAGATTGGTATTTTGATAGAGATTGCAACAAGTCTGTATATGCCTTTATAGGAGATGGATATTTTAGCAATTTTACTTATTTTCAATGGCATGGGACATAATTTTAAAATGAGTTTTTTAAGGGGTAGGTCTATGCTAAAGCCATCAGGGAGCAAGCTGGGGAAGAGAAACAAGAGTTCAGATCACCAAATGTTCTCATCCAAAGTAAGGAAGCAAAGGTGAGAGAACTGAAGAAAGTGAATGGCATTTCTCAATGTCCTTTTGTGGCATACCTCAGGTTGCTCTAGAACTTACTATGTAGCCATATAGAGATCAAGTTTTTTATTATTTCCTGGTGAACTGTTAGAAATCTATTAATTTGGATTTAGGGGAGACATCTGTACAGAATATATAAATTTGTAAATAATTGACACATAGATGGAATTTAAAGCCATGGGATCTATATGATGACTAATCACAGTCCATAAGCTTTATTTGTACTGTGGTGGTTGATGCCAGAGTCACTCAAGCATAAGGTGATTCTAAATGAATAAAAGAAGAATTATAAGATACTGAAAAGGCATAGCCAACAATATAGAAAATAAAATGTTAGTAATGCCATCCACACCAAGACTAGGTGTCTTCTTGTCCGTGAACATAGATGGCTTTCTCATATCATGTCCTCAGATCTTGCATTATCCTTATTAAATTTATTCATAGGGTGTACTACATTCTTTATAAAGAGCATATCATTACTTAATCTAAATGTCTGCTTCACTTCTTTTGCCAAACCTGGATTTCTTATAGTGTGTGTGCACATGTGTGTGCAGGTGCACAGGACTGTGTTTGGAAAGCAGAGGTAAATGTATTGTTTTTATCAATGGTATCTAGTTGAACCCAGAGCTCAACGTTGGCTAGACTGTCTGCACAGTAAGATCTGGGGTTCACTCATTTGTACCACAACCACTATACCTGGGGTTACAGACTCATGTAACCGTGGCTGACTTCCATATGGGTTGTTGGGACCATAGTTCAGGCTCTTTGGCTGAGTAGCAGTTATTTTACTGACTGAGCTATCTGCCCAGCACAAGACAATCTCTGATTTCATTTTTTTTTGAAAAATCAGAGATGGGCTAGCAAGTTAAAAGCCGCCTTGTTGGTAGATGATAAGGAACGAAAAGTCTGTGAACTAACCAGATGTCTCATTGCTTACTTGCAGTCCTTGATGGAGGCCTATTTTCTCTGCTGTAACATGGTCCCCTCTCCTGTTTTCTGGTGTGGCTCTCTACCCCCATCCCTCCCTGGTTGCATACTCCTTGCATTACTGTATACAGATTTATCATCAAGTGTCTCTAGGTGGGGCTGGGTGGTTTTGGAACTAGGAGCCACCTATTAGGGAGTACATCAGCACTTAATTTTTCTGTTTGGGATACTTCACTAATATAATTTTTCTAATAACATTCATTTCCAGCAAATTCCAGTAACAATCATTTTTTATGGCTGAGTAGTACACGATTGTATATAGATGTACCACAGTTTCCTATCCACTCGTCAACTGTTGGACATTTGGGTTGATTCCATGACTTTGCTATTGTAAACAGTGGCTGTGCTGTGAACATAGTTGTGCGTGTGCTATCGAGGTGAACCTCTGCTGCATGGGGGGTTATTCCCAAAAAGTGGGATAGCAGGTCATGAGGCATTTCAATCTTTGATTTCTTTAAGAATCTCCAGCCAGCGCGCCAGAGGTGGCGTATGAGCCTTCACTCCACACAGCATGTAGGAGAGTTCCCTCTCTCCACATCCTCTCCAGCATTTGGGTGGTGTTGGTATCATGGATTTTTGCCATCCTGACCGGGGTAGAGATGATATCTAGGGAAGTTTTTGATTGCATTTCCCTGATGGCTAAGGAAGTGGAGCATTTTTAAGATATTTTTAGACATTTTATGTCATCCCTGTAAAGTTTCTTTAAGTTGCAGGGCCCATTTTTAATGGCAAGTTTTCCTTGGAGTTTAGTTTTCTAAGTTTTGTGTGCACTTTGGATAATAGAGCTTTATCATATATGTGTTTAGTGAAATTTTTTCTCCCCATTCTGTGGTTGCCTTTGAGCTTGTTATAATCTTTATCTGAACAGAAGCGCTCTTTAGTCACACGGACCCAACTGTGAGAGTTTTAAGCAGTGACTGTGCCATTGGATGTCTGTTTAGGAACTGTTTGCCTAGCCCAATCAGCTCGAGGGAGTCCCTATCCTTTCAACTATGGTGTTTTTATACTCTCGTGCTCTGGAGTCGATAAGGTCTTGATCCATTTGGAATTAGGTCTTGTACATGGTGACAAGTAGGGTTCAGTTTTAATCTTCTACAGTGAAGACCCAGTTTTTGGCCAGCACCATTTGTAGAAGATACGTTCTTTTCATTGGATTTTTTTGGGCCCCTTTGTCAAAGATCAAATGGCTGTAGTTGTGAGGGCTTATTTGTGGGTCTTCAACTGCTTATCCATTGATCTTTGTTGTCGATTTTGGAGCCAGTACCAGGCTGTTTTTTACAACTATGGATTTCTAAATAGACTAAGGGTTTGGATTGGGATACCTCCAGCAGTGTTTTGTTCACTCAGGATGGTCTTTGCTATCCGTGGGTCTTTTGTGCTTCCATATGAGTTTAAGATGTTTGGTCAACTTCTTTAGAGAATGCTTTGGGAGTTTAATTATATGGTATAAGCATGGAATCTGGTATATTGCCTTGGGTAGGCTGGTCATTTATGATGTTGATTCTGCCAGTCCAGGAACACGGGAGATCTTTCCAACTTCTGGTGTCTTCTGCAATTTCTTTCTTGAGGGTTTTAAAGTTTTAATTGTAAAGGTATTTGACCTCCTTGGTTAGGTTTACACCAAGGTATTTCATTTTTTTAGGGGCTCTAGTAAATGGGATTGTTTATCTCAGGGCTTTTTCACTTCTTTCGTTCTGGGCATATAGGAAAGCCACTGATTTTTTTACATTTATTTTGTATCCTGCTACCCTGATGAACTTCTCAATTAGTTCCACGAGCTTCCTGGTGGAGTTTTTGGGATCACTCAGGTATAAGATCATGTCATCTGCAAATAGGGATAGCTTGACTTCTTCCTTTCCGATTCTAATCCCTTTTATGTCCCTTTCGTGTTTTATGGCTTTGGCTAAGCCTTGAAGTACAATATTGGATAGAAGTGGTGAGTGTGGACAGCCTTGTCTAGTCCCTGATCAAAGTGGGAATGCATCCCGTTTTTCCCCATTGAGTATAATCCTTGCTGTGGGCTTGTTGTATACAGCTTTTACTATATTGATAAAGGTTCCTTCCATTCCTACTGTCTCAACCGTTTTGATCATAAAAGGCTGTTGGATCTTGTCAAAAGCTTTTTCTGCATCTATCAAGAGTATCATGTGTTCTTGGGCTTTGGACTGGTTTATATGATGAATTACATTTATTGATTTGCATATGTTGAACCAACCTTGTGTGCTAGGGATAAAGCCTACTTGGTCCCCGTGAATGATTTTTTGAGATGTTTTTGAATCCGATTTGCTAAGACTTTGTTGAGAATCTTTGCATCTGTGTCCATCATAGAGATTGGCCTATAGTTTTCTTTATTAAGTGTATCTTTATTAGGTTTTGGGATTAAAATGATATTAGCTTTATAGTAGGAATTTGGTAGTGTTCCTTCCTTTGCATTTGATGGAACAGTTTAAGGAGTATTGGTGTATTAACTGCTTAAATGTCTGGTAGAACTCTGTGCTGAATCCATGTGGTCCAGGACATTTTTTGGTGGGAAGATTCGAGATTCCTTCCTCCAATTTCCTTATTGTTATAGGATTATTTAAATAATTCACACTCCTGATCATTTAGTTTTGTTGTGTTTACTTAGGATTCATCCCATCTCTTTGTGTTGCCAACTTCACACAGACATAGTTTGTGAAATATGATGTTTTTTCTCTGGAGTTCTGGGTATCAGTAGTGATACGCACATGTTCATTTCTATTTTCTTAATTTGGGTTTTATCTCTCTTGCTTTTGGTTAATTTAGCTAGGGGTGTATCAATCTTAGGTTTTTTTTTCAAAGAACCCGCTTGTTGACTGGTGTTTGTTGTTCTATCATTTGTTTCATCGATTTGTCTTTTTCTCCCCTATTTGCTAATCTCCTCTCTTCTACATACTTTTTGGTCAGATTGCTCTAGTTTTTCTAAAGCTTTAAGCTGCATTGTTAGTTGTTTATTTCTGACGTTTCCATTTTTTGATGTAGCCATTAAGACTATGAACTTCCACCTCTTAGGTCAGCTTTCATGTGTCCCAGAGATTTTGGTAAGTTGA
>JALPQD010000243.1:53413-258413 GCA_023101885.1 Typhlomys cinereus | reverse complement strand
GGGACTTATGCCAATGTCCGTAAAAGGATTTAAAAGTGAACCTTCATTCTATAACCAGTTTTCTTAATACCAGGTCTCACTATCAGTGAGTTGCACCAATCAGTTACTGTGCCCTGGCTGCCCATGACTCTGTGTTATGGAAATATTGTTGTTTGAAGGCTTAGCAGTGGTGATACATACACCTGTCTTATAATTACACAACACTAGTTAATTCCTGAGTGTTGGTCCAATCTGACTCATTCCTTCAGGTCTTTTGTGTCTAGAAATGAAGGAAGCTATGTGATTAAGACTTATGGGAAAATATCACTTGAAGATGCAGAAAAATTAAAATAGTCTCTTTATTATCTTTGTGCTAAATCATTTTGCCAACTTGTGTTGTTCATTTCAGTGAACTAAATCAGAGTGAACTAAAATAGTGTGCATTTGTTATATTTTCCTAAATTGTAATGAAAAAGCACTCACATTGATATTATGTAGTTTTATAAAAAGAAAGCTATAGATCTACAAAACAGCAAAAATTTTCTGACAAAGATACCAAATCACTTGATATTATAATAGCCAATAAGAAAGGGAAAAAACACCTATATTGATATCAAATTCACTTACCAGTAGAAAAATGTAGGTTTTTTTCTAATTAACATCTTAACCAGGGTATGATCAATTTCTTTTTTTTTTCTTCACTCAGTGTGATAGTTAATCTTGGGTGTCAACTTGACACACCTGGTATTAATTAAGATCAGCTAAGACCATACCTGAAAAGATCAGCTGAGACCACCTGAAGAGATTATACCAGCCCTGGATCCCATCAAAACCTTCATAGATCTCATAGGAACCTCCCAATAATGGACCATATAAATGAGACCACAGAATATAGGGGAGAGAGAGAAGTTCCAGAAATGCTCCAGCTATGTGGAGGTCTGCTGTGACTTAGCCTGCCTGCCAGCTTCAGCCAGCCTTGCCTCTTCCATCACCTTGAAAGAGTTTTTCTATTTCCCCTGTGGAACTGTAAGTTGAATAAATCTCCATTTCTCCCTAAATTGTTCAATTTTGGTTCCTCTCTCACAGCAATAGTGAAGAGTAACTGTTACAGTCAGGGAGTCAAGGAGTCTAGGGTGGCTTTGAACTTGCTATGTGGACAAAGATGCTTAAACTTTTGATCCTCCTATGTCCACTTCCTAATTTCTCTCTCTCTCTCTCTCTCTCTCTCTCTCTTTCTCTCTCTCTCTCTCTCTCTCTCTCTCTCTTGTGGTGTCAGGGATCAAACCCAATACTTTATGTATGCAAGACAAGTACTATGTCAACTGAGCTACTTCTTCAACCTCCATCCTCACTTTTACCCCATAAATATTTCCTTTTTTTAAATTTATTTATTTATTTTTTCCACTCATACAAACCTGGATCCTCTTGCTCCCTTTCCCCTTTTCTCTTTCCTTCCTCCCCCCTCTCTTTCTCCCATTGTCTCCCCTCCCCACATCCATGGAGCATCCTTTAGTGTGCATGTCAAACTTCCCTCTGGGTCCTACTCTCTGATGAGGTATAAGGACCCAGTAGCATTACCTAGAGCTCTTTTTTATGTTCCTCTTTAGTATAGGAACACTATTGTGGCTGTTAATCCCTTACCTCTAAGGATCCTAATGCCTGTAATCCATGCTGGACTTTGAGGGATCATTGCACAGGTCATGCAAAGTCCTGTTATGATTTCTTCAGCCCTAACTTGTGTGGAGTATCTTGCATATCGTTGCCCCCCCATCTTTAGGCTCTTACAATCATACCACCCCTTCTTCTGCATATTTCCCTGAGCTTTAGCATGTTACCCCATAAGTATTTTCTTCATCTTGTTGCTTTTAGATATTAAAAGGTGCAATATAACCTTTGTTACTTTTTTCTGTTCTACCCTCCTCCTATTCTTTTGACTCCCCAGTGACCATTGTTCTACTCCATTTTATGAGACAGATATTTCACATTTTCTGCAACAGAGGAATATAACATTGTACTAGGTTATGTTTTTGAGGTGATGGGGACTGAAAGTAGACAAGTACTTACACCTGCCAGACATGCCTCTATTTCTAAGCTAATCCACCCCTTTTGTTATTTTAGCTTGAGACAGGGTCTCTTTAAGTTGCCTGAGCTGGCTTGAAACTCACTGTGTAGCCCAAGCTGACCTCGTACTCAAAATCCTCCTGCTTCACCTGCCTGCATAATTGAAATTACTGACATGCATCACAAAACTTGGTTAACAACTTACATTTCAAAATAACTACAACAGCTTAAAAATTCCCAACACATAGAAGAAAGTCATCTTGGAGAAGTAGGAAGTATTTATTACACCAATTTAATAATTACACATTAGATACATGTATTAAACTACCTTAGATATGTGTATTGAAATACATATCTAGTGTGGAATACATTCTATAGTCCATAAATATATGCAAGTAATAAATAGCAATAAAAAGTATACGTGAAAAACAGAAAGTGAAACCTAGTCTTACCCATTTCAAAATCTCATTTCAGGACAATTCCATATTCATCTTCCTGCCTCCATCTGATACTACCAAATTTCACCTCTCTTTACAGAGTCCCTCTCTCTTCTACAAGTTGAAGCCCAGAAGAGTTACTGGCACAATTTGTACTCGATGGTCACTGAATCACTGGCTATGAATGACTGGTCATCAATGCCCTATGTACAACATATATACAAATCATTGGTGCATGGAAAGTTTCTGGAACTGTGCGGCCAGATGGCTTCCCCTTCAGTGTTTTGTGACATCAATTTGTAACAACTGGGTTTGGAGCTATCATTCAAAACAAATTATATGTGGACAAATCCTCCCACATATAATGACAGTCTTCGTGCCTCAACTTTAGTACAACTTTAAAACTTTAAAAAAAGTTTCAATTGTTCCCTAGGCTTCATCCTCTTACAGTCTTCTTCAGAGTCTCTGGCTGCTAAGAATACCTTTATCAATTGGAAAACCTCTTATGCTACAAGATTCAATCCTGGCTACCTTTGGTAATTAATTTAACCAACGGAAAACACGTTCATAAGTTCTTTTCCAAATTGGGAATCCAAGATATTCCACTGACATATCTTTTCTCTTTACTCTACCACCTAAATAGTCATTAATAACAGATAACAGGTTTCAAAAGAATAGCAGAGGTTAAACCAGAAAGCATACCAACATCTCCTTTTTCCAGATCCTACAATTTCCAGCACATGGTTATCTTATAGTCCCCTTCTCCCCTCCCCCCGTCCCTGACCTGCTTTTGGAACATTTTTTTCTCATTAAAGAAGAAAGAGAAAAACTATAACCCAACACATATTTTTAACTATATAATCCATCTTATGATATTCCTAATAATACTACAAAATAGGTAGCTTTTTTAAAAAAATAACATAAAGTATAAGGAGTGAAGGCCTCTGAAAGTTATTGTTATTTCAAAGATCCTCTACATGATTGCAACAGCTAGGAATGAATTCTAGTTCCCTGAGTCCAGGCATGATTTTTTTTTTTTTTTTTTTGCCTCTGAATGTTCAGTGTTATTCTTGCAAGTAGATCTTCAGAACCTTCCCAATAAATATCTTTTTGGCCAGGCTTCATTCAAACCAGAAGAAACTTTACATAGAATTTCATCACATTAAAGCAAGGTTCTGGTAGACATGTACTATACTAGATATTTTGCCCATAAAGAGCTTACAGTCATTCTGAGGAAGGAATTAGTGTCTTAAACAGGACATGAATAGTCATGCAGTAAATTGTGATACAAATGATTGGAATACTTGGACACAATTCTACAGGAAACATGGTTAGGACTTATGAAATAAGAAAACTGTGATCTTGTGAAGTTAGTGGTAAGAAAAATGGCTGGGTCATCACAGTGGGGTTAGAGATTGATAACTATAAGGAGGAACCTTATTTCATTCACTGCTCTATCTCCATTGTTTTGAAGGATGCCAGTAGCACAGTAGGCTTGATAAATACTTGCAGTTTGCTGATCCTGAGAATGGACACTTAAGTCTGTATTTTACCCTGTAGCTAAGAAAAAACCTTTATGACTACTATCAAGAAAAAAAAATTTCTTGAGAATTTCCTTAGGTTCCTGTCTTATTTAATTTTCTTTTTTTAATCATCATATATAATTTTTTCTGGTTTTACAAGCATACTGAGTAATTATTCCTGTCCCTTTCCTTCCTCCTTTTTCCCTCTTCTCCCTCCCCTTCCTTCATCAATCCATCCCAGGCCCTCCCACTTTGCTGTGTGTCTGCTTCTATAGGTCCCAGGATTTTCTCTGGGCTGTCTACTCCAGTTGGGTTTCAGGTCTCTGTGGTAGACCAAGTGGCCCCTCCTTGGGCCGACCCACTGATAGGGGCATTCCCCCACACCTGTCTAGCCTAGCCCCTAAGGTTCCCAATGCATTTAATTATTTCTCCTGAGATCCTTGCTAATCTATTGGAGGGATGTTGGTATGTCAGTTGTTGTGCAGGCCTAATAAGGACAAGTCTTATTGTAACTCTAACAAAATGTCACAGAATAGATAAATTGTACATCATGGGATTTTGTTTAGCTCTCTGTCTCTAAAGGCTAAGTACAGGAGCATAGCACCAGCATTTGCTGCATTTTAACATGGCAGAAAAGCAAAGGAGCATGCACAACACAGAGAGGAAATCAGGCAGAGCTAATCTTTTTAATAAATATTCCACTCCCGGTAATAATATCATTAATATTTTCAAGAGGACAGAACACTCCTGATCTAATCATCTCTCAGTATAGTTATAATCGCAGAAAAATCTCAACATGATTTTTGGGAGAAGACAAACAAATCATGATACTACTTTCACTGTTACTTCAAATTTTATTTTATATCCAGACTTTAGTAATACCTTACTTACTTTATGTCAGGATATCTCAAAGCAATGAAACACCTTAGTCCAAACACATGAAATAAGGCTGAGGAGTGACAAAAATAGCATACATTTCTAATACTTTGGCTATCATCAGAATCAAATTATATCATACAATTAATCTTACTTATGTTTTAAAGATGTAAATTTACATTAATTTTCATAGTTGATGATATAAATTGATACACATTTTGGAAAGGTAATTTGAGCAACACACATCAAAAATATGAAGAACATGCATCTCTTTTGACCTGATACTTCTTAATTATAAGAATCTATTCTAAGGAAACAAAGACATAGATACAAATTTAACTAGAAGCCTATTCATTGTAGGAATATTTGGAAATTTTATAAAAAAACTCATAATACAACAAATTTATAATTATATTATAAATGCTTAAGTATGATTTAAAATGTTCAACCCAGAAAATGTCTGTGTAGATTATTTGATGACATGGAATAGAATAGAAATGAAACATAGGCTGGTGGTATAGCTCAGTTTGTAAAGAGCTTGCTTGGCACTTTACCTGGGTTCTATCTCTAGCACTACACATACTGGATGTCTTGGCACAGGTCTATAAATCCTAGCTCTTTTGGAACTGGAAACAGAGGAATGAGAAGTTCAAGGTCATTGCCTAAGCCAGTAAAGACTAGTGAAGTGGACAACAATGGCCAGCCATAATGCAGAATACCAGCAACTATGCAATGATCACCCAAAATCAGGCCAACCTAATCTCTCCCCATCCTAGGGCTTAGGGAACCTCACAGAAGAGAGGACAATAAAACTGTAAAACCCTAAAAACAGAAAGGTCCACTATTGGACAAGACATTTCATTCAAGGCAGGATTGCTGCATCCAGGAACTCACTGCAGTGAGACTTGTCCTTACCAGACCTGCTTAATGACTGACATACTAACATGCCCCCATAGACTATCAAGAAACTCAAGAGAAATAAGAACATACAGTGGAAAGCTTAGGGACTAGTGCTGGATGAGTGAAGGGAAATGCCCCTATCAGTGGGGTGGCCAAAGAGAGATAACTTGGTATGCCACAGAACCACTGAACTCCACAAGAGTAGACAAGCTCAGTTTTCTCCAGGTGATGAAGTTATTAGTAATTTATATTTTTAAAGCAGAATAAAGGGAAATGATAGCTCATTGTATACACAGATGAAAGTAAAAAATTAAAAAATTAAATTAATAAGTTGAATTTAAATCTGTATTTGATATTATCTTGTCATCTGTTCTGGGGGAGAAAAAGGTCAGAGAGAGACCATAATGAAGTAATGGCAATAAATGCACATGCTATTAGCAATTTAAGAACTAGGCCTAGATAAACTAATCCCATTCCTGGGTAAAACTGTAAATTCTTTACAAATTTAATGTCCCTTTTCCCATAAAACTGTTCAGTCAAATCATTACAGAAAGCAAAAGGCAAATATAAAAATAACAGGCATTCAAATTATATAACTGCATTTTTTGATGTTCTAAGGAAAAATGAGAGTGATCCATACAGCTCTTAATGTAGGAATCTTCTGGAATCCTAATCTTCTATTTCTTGCCCTGAAAGTGGTTCTAAAATTGAAAACAAGGGAGGAAATGAAATCTAGGAATATGGAATATTTGCTGCTCTTCCTCTCAACTACTTGATAATTGAGAGTATCAAGAAAAATGGTCATCATCGTTGTCATAGTTAGGCACAGGTGTTTGAGTTCAGGTCACATTTGTAGGGAATTAGTTGTTGACAATAGAGCAAACCTGCAGGAAATTGTCTAGCTAATGGGGAAGGCCTGGACCATGATGAGGTGGATTAGGCCCTTGAATAAAATACAGAGAGTTGGTTGAGAGAGTCAGCATCCTTGTGTAGACTTGGCCAGACATCCTGGTCTGGCAAGTAAGGATTGTCCCTCTTTCAGCCATTATGTGCTGCTGATGTGGCCAGTTCCCTCAGCTCTGGTGTTGGTGCATGCTCTCCTGTCAAGCTGAACTATGAACTGTAACCAGACTATCATAAGAAAATAAACCCCTTGTTCCCTTAAGCCATTTGAAAGTCATTTAACAGCAACCATGCAGGCAAACAGCAACTGTCCTCAAGCATACATTTCTTCTGCTAACATCATCCAAGGTAATGGTTGGGTAGCAGGAGAGAAGATGGTTCTGGCATAGTTAGGCATAGGTGTCAACTTGACACTTGAGGGTTTCAGCTCTGGGAACATTTGTAGAGAACTAGTGGTTGAGTTAAGCACAGAGCAAACTTGCAAGAGATTGTCTAGCTGATGGGGAAAGCCCAGCCCATGGTGGGTGGGACTAGACACTGGAATAAAATACAGAGAGCTTGTTGGGAAAGTTGGCATCCTTGTGTACACTTGGCCAGACATACTGGTCTGGCAAGTAAGGATTGTCCCTCTCTCAGCCATTATATACAGATGGTGGATGATGTGGCCAGTTCCCTTGGCCCTGGTGTTGGTGTGAGCTCTCCTGTCAAGCTGGACAAAGAACTGTAACTGGTCAATTGTAAGAGAAAATAAACCCCTTGTTTCCTTAAGCCATTTGATAGTGATTTATCAGCAACTATGCAGGCAAATTGCAACAGGTTCTTATCTGAATTCCCTGTCCTATGGTCCATCTGCTTTCTCCTTTCTTTCTCTCTTGCTTTCTTCCCCTATATTATGTGAATTGCTCACTCATGCTGTCAGCTAGCAAGAGCATGAAATATTATAGTGTGGCAATTTCAGGATATAACCTGTATACAGATTAGGCAAATTGCAAGTACAGAGGCTTATTATGTAAATTAGTGATAAATTACTTGCTTGCTACCAAGGCACTTTAAAAAGCTATTTATCTAGATTTTTCTCCAAGATTAGGCAGCACATATTTACCCTCTTCCATCTTAAGTGACCAGCCAGTCTATCTCTCAGGACAAAAATAAGGGTGTTTCTTTGAGTACTCCAAAGCAGGCATAGTGACTCATGCCTAGACTCATAGCTGACACAGGAGGAATGTCATGAGTTCAAGAGTACCCTGAGTCAAGTTGAGTCTACACTGTGGACTACAGAGTGAATATTCTATCTATAAAGTACTGTTCCAAAACTACATAGTATATATTTATTTTACCTATTGCTAATAAAAGTCATCTTTTGTTCAAATTTCTATAAACGCACAGTAAATATTCAAAGGAAAACGCAAAGCCTCCATATCTTGGCCCAATTACAATTGCTAGTGTTTAGTCATATAGTGATATAAACACACGTGGATTGTGGCATTGGAATTGAATTAATGGCCTTGAACATGTTAGATAAGTCATCTATACAATGGAGTACTACTCAGCCATCAAAAATGATGAATTAATGGAATTTGCCGGGAAAATGTATGGAATTAGAAACAATTATATTGAGTGAAGTATCCCAGACACAGAAAATTAAGCACCGTATGCACTCCCTAATAGGTGGCTCCTAGTATCAAACCCACTTAGAGACATTCAAGGATAAATCTCTGTAATACCTGTAGTAATTGTAAGGATTATGAACAGGAGGCATGTGGTAGGAGGGTGATACCAGAAACAAGGAGAGAGGGGACCATGTTACAGCAGAGAAAATAGGCCACTATCAAGGACTGCAAGTAAGTAATGAGACAACCTGTTAACTTCACAGACTTTCCTTCCTGATCATTTACAACCGATGGGGTATGATCTCACCAGAAGGGGAGGGCATATAGTCTGGCAGATAAAAAGTAACCATTTTGCAAATGGGTGATTGACCCCTCCCTCACTGCAGTTTCCTACTTTTATTCCATCTACCTTTGAATATACTCTTATAACAAGACTCTAGTTTAACAGCTTTTTATCTCTGGCCAGGGGGTGATATCCAATACCCATCAGGATGGAGTGAAGGGCATTGTAGGAGCAGCAAAACTGGGAAAAAAAATCAACAAACCATAATACAGAACTTCAGAGACTCTATATCAACCAACTGGAACTAGGCCAGCCTAATCTCTATCCTGAAGCTTAGGGAAATTTGCGGAAGAGGGGGGCGGTAAGATTGTAAGAGCACAAGGATGGGAGGAGCAATGATATGCAAGATACTCCACACAAGTTAGGGCCGAAGCAATCATAATTGGACTTTGCATGCTCTGCGCAATGTCCAACACACTATTGACCCCACAAAGTCTAGCATTTGCTTAAAGCACTAGGATCTGGGAGGCAAGGGATTGACAGCCACAGTAGTGTTCCTGTGCTTAAGGGGAACATAGGAAAGGGTTCTGGGAAATGCCACTGGGTCCTTGCACCTCATCGGAGAGGAGGACCCAGAGGAGAGTTTGGCATGCACATTAAAGGATGCTCCGGGAATGGGAAGGGGAGGCAGTGGGGGATGAGGAGGGAGGGTAGAGGGGAGGGAGGCACAGGTGAGTGGAAGGTTGGAGGGAGGGAGGAGATCAGTGTACCTGTTAAGTTGTATGAGTGAAAATTTAAAAAAAAAAGCCATCTAACAGTGTATTATACTCCAGTGTTCTTTTACTTTTAATTTTTATTAATACATTTATTAAATTAAAATTTTATGAATATGCTTCTTGCCTTCCTCAATTCCTCCTCTCTTCCTCTTTTCCCTTCCCTCCCATTCCCATCCCATCCCACCTCCCTCTCATCTCTACATGGGGCCAATCTACTCCCTCTTATTCTCTTGTCCTCTGGTTTTATGGGTCCTGGAGTTTCCTCTGTATCCTGTATCATCTGTTTCATGGGAATTTAAGCTTCTGTGGCAGACAGAGAGGCCCTTCCTTGGGTTACCCACTGATATGGGTACTCCCCTACCTTTGTCTGACCCATAAGGATCCTACTGCCTGAATCCATTTCTCCTGAGGTCTGCACCAATCCACAGGAGCATGCTGACATGTTCACCACTGTGCAGGTCTGATGAGATCAAGTTCTACTACCATGAGTTTCTGGTTGTAGTTACCCTATCTTGAGTGAAGTGACCTGTCCAACAATCGAACACTCCATCTTTAGGCTCTTACATTATTACCACACCCCTCTTCCAAAAAGTTCCCTGAGCCTCTGGATTGAGAGAGATTTGGCTGGCCTGGTTCCAAGTGATCATTGTAGGGTTGTCATGTTCTGTATTCAGGTTGTTTGTCATCCATTTTACTCTTCTTGCATTGCACAAAGCTGCATCCTATCTAGGTGTTGAGATCATCTAATATCCAAAATACAGAAAATTAAAGAGAAGACTTTATATATGAAAAAGCTTGAAAGGGAGGGAGGATCAGGAGTGGGACATTTTAGTGGATGGGGTCAAAATCTAGGACATCATCTGGCTGTCAGTTAATTACTACCCCTTCCCCATGATAGGGAATGCAGGACCAGTGCTTCAAACCAATCCAAACACCAGTGATTAGGAAGGAGTTTGACCATGGATTGGATCAGTATCTTGCTAATTATAGATCTTTCTTGATGATGGACTTGTTTCTCTATTGGACTTTATTCCTTTCTCTTCATTCTCTTTGAGTTTTCTTTGACCTACCTTCCTATTTCAAATCCTCCAGTGTTGTAAAGGATAATAAAAAGATTTTCCCTTTAATATGTCATTAAGAGGGCTTGGAATTAGGTTTCACTTATAAGGGAGAACATATGATGTCTGATTTTCTGTGCTTGGGATACTTTACTCAGTATAATTTCTTCCAGCTCCATTCATTTAGGAGCAAATTTCACTAATTTGATTTTTTGATAGCTATGTAGTATTCTATCAGGTATATGTACCACATTTTCATTATCCATTCATCAACTGTCAGACATCTAGGTTGATTCTATGACTTTGCTATTGTGAATAGTGCTGCAATGAACATGGATGTACATGTGTCCCTACAGTAAGATGAAGTATTTTGGAGGAATATTCCTAGCAGTGTTATAGCAGGATCATGTGGTATTTCAATTTTTTACATTTTTAGAACTACTTTCATTCCCACCAGCATCCTCTCCAGAATGTGTTGGTGCATACCTTTGGATTTTTGCCATTCTGACCTGTGTGAGATGATATTGTAGGGTAATTTTGATTTGGAGATGGAATATTTTTAGGTGTTTGTTAAACATTTCAATTTCTTCCTGGGAAAAATTTCTTTTAGATCACTTTTAATTTTGTATCAGGATCTCACAACATTGCCCAGACTTGTTTTGAACTCACTTTGTAATACAGGCAGGCCTCAACTTCAGGGTTAGTGGAAATTATAAATCTATGGTACTTCCAGTATGACTTTTCTTTCTTCTCTCTCTCTCTTTTTCTCTCTATTTTGTTATGGATTTGAGGGTCATTCAATGATCCTTTTTCTCTCTATTTTGTTATGGATTTGGGGGTCATTCAATGATCCATCATAGACCAAAAGTTAAAATTAATAACTGAGAGGCTTTATTAGAGAGAGAGAGAGAAAGAGAAAGAGAAGAGAGAGAAAGAGAGACTGATACCAGGGCTTACACACATGGGCAGGGTGATGTGTGTGCAACCCCAAATTACATCTCCACACAGTTTTTATACACAAGAGACAAAGGAGGTTGCAGGCCCTATGGCCAAATGTCATTCCAGAGGAGAGTTCTGGAGAATGGTACAGGAGTGGGCATTTTTATTGACTGTCAATAATTTCTCAGGCTTAAGTATTCATTTTTAATATTTTCCCTTTTATATTTCTCTCCTGCACTGAAAGAGAGAGAAAGAGAGAGAGAGAGTGAGAGAGATGAAGGAGGTTGAATATGCCACAGAGCACATGTAGTAGCCTGAGGACAATTTTGTGAAGTGAGTTGTTTCCATCTACCTTACATGAGTTCTGGAGATTAAACTCACTTTTCTAAGTTTGTGTGGCAAACCAGAACCATTTTCCTATACCTAGAGTCTTTTCTTCTGTCAATATCTTTTAAAGTGGGTTTGTCTATCCTATTAATTATACCATGACTTAGTTGACCTATTACTAATTGAGAATTCTTTCAAGTTCTCAGTCCTACAATACTAAGATGAGTAACTTTTCTACAAATTGTTACTGATTATTTATTCAAGATGCATTTTTAGAAGTGTAACTAATAGCCAAAAGAAATTATTATTTTAAAGCTTCAAATACACAGGTCATTTAGAATTCAGAATTATGCCATGTCCCACAACTCACAAAATCAGAGTACCTTGACAATTCTTCATATGTGACAACTGTGAAACAAAATTTTCAACATGTTTTGTTGAACCCTGGGCCTGTTCTGAATGTATAAAAATCTTAATTATTTATTTGCATCCTATGCTTAGTAAAGTTTACTACACATGATCATAAAGATCCTCTGTTCCTTTCCCGATTTTTTTTGAAAATGAAATTTCTATATGACTGGGAAATAAAATTAGTGGTCTACTTACTGTATGATGTTTGTTACAGTGTTCTGTAACTCTATCCACATCTTAAATTTTACAAGGAGGAAATGAAAATCACAGCACAAATATACATGTAAAAATCTCTAGGAATGGTTTTTGTGATTGCAGAGAGCAAGACTGCCAAGAAATATAAAATTCAACACTCTGCCATTCTGTGCACTTGGTTTGGGAACTTCAATCAATTCTTTTTTTTTATAATAAATTTTTTATTATTATTTCAGCTCATACAAACTTAATAGGTACACCAGTTCCCTCCCTCCCTCCTCCTCCCCCCCGAGCCCCCTGCTCCTCCTCCCCTCACCCCTCCCGCCCCATCCCCCCGTGCCTCCTGCCCCGATTCCCAGAGTCCTTTCTTGTGCATGCCTGACTCTCCTCTGGGCCCTCCTCTCTGATGATGGACAAGGACCCAGTGGCATTTCCCTGAACCCCTTCCTGTGTTCCCCTTAAGCATAGGAACACTACTGTGGCTGTCAATCCCTTGCCTCCAAGGATCTTGGTGCCTTTAGCAGATGCTAGACTTTGTGAGGTCAATAGTGTGTAGAACATTGCGCCGGGCATACAATGTCCAATTATGATTGCTTTGGCCCTAAATTGTGTGGAGTATCTTGAAAATCATTGCTCCTCCCATCCTTTTGCTCTTACACTCTTACCGCCCCCTCTTCTGCAAATGTCCCTGAGCTTCAGGATGGGGAGAGATTAGTCTGGCCTAGTTCTAGGTGGTTGATATAGAGTCTCTGAAGTTCTGGATTGTGGTTCGTTGATTTTCCTTTGCAGTTTTGATGCTCCTGTAATGCCCTTCACTCCATCGTGATGGGCACTGTATGTCACCCACTGGCCAGAGACAGGAAGCTGTTAAACTGGAGTCTTATTAAAAGAGCACATTCAAGGGTAGATGTAATACTTATACCCTAAATTGGAATCGCAGGGTCATATGGCATTAGGCAATGGGAGGGGTCAATCACCCATTTGCAAAATGGTTACTTTTTAATCTGCCGGACTATATGCCCTCCCCTTCTGGTGAGTTCATACCCCCTTAGTTGTAAATGATCAGGAACGAATTGTGAACTTAACTAGGTGTCACATTACTTTCTTGCAGTCCTTGATGGAGGCCTATTTTCTCTACTGTAACATGGTCAATTCTCTCCTTGTTTCTGGTGTGGCACTCCAACCCCATCCCTCCTGTTCATAATCCTTGCAATTACTGTAGGTAATGCATAGATTTACCTATGAGTGTCTCAAGATGGCCTGGGTGGGTTTGGTATTAGGAGCCACCTATTAGGGAGTACATACGGCGCTTAATTTTCTGGGTCTGGGATACTTCACTTAATATAATTGTTTCTAATGACATCCATTTCCTGGCAAATTCCAGTAGTTCATCATTTTTGATGGCTGAGTAGTACTCCATTGTATAGATGTACCACAGTTTCCTTATCCACTCGTCAACTGTTGGACATTTGGGTTGATTCCATGTCGTTGCTATTGTAAGCAGTGCGGCTATGAACATGGTCCTGCTTGTGCTATTGAGGTGAACCTCTGCTGTATGGGGGGTTATACCCAAAAGTGGAATCGCAGGGTCATATGGCATTTCAATCTTTAATTTTTTGAGAATCTCCAGACGGCTCGCCAGAGTGGCTGTATGAGCCTGCACTCCCACCAGCAATGTGGGAGAGTTCCCCTCTCTCCACATCCTCTCCAGCATTTGTTGTTGTTTGTGTTGTGGATTTTTGCCATCCTGACCAGGGTAAGATGATATCTCACGGAAGTTTTGATTTGCATTTCCCTGATGGCTAAGGAAGTGGAGCATTTTTTAAGATATTTGTTAGACATTTAATTTCATCCCTAGTAAAGTTTCTTTTAAGTTCCAGGGCCCATTTTTTAATTGGGTCATTAGAATCCTTGGTGTTTAGTTTTCTAAGTTCTTTGTGCACTCTGGACAGTACAGCTCTATCAGATATGTGGTTAGTGAAGATTTTCTCCCATTCTGTGGGTTGCCATTGAGCTCGTGTGACAATCTCTTTATCTGAACAAAAGCTCTTTAATTTCACAAGATCCCAACTGTTGAGAGTTGGTAGCAGTGACTGTGCCATTGGATGTCTGTTTAGGAAATGTTGGCCTGGCCCAATCAGCTCGAGGGAGTTCCCTATCCTTTCAACTATGGTTTTTATAGTCTCTGGCCTTATATCAAGGTCCTTGATCCATTTGGAATTAAGTCTTGTACATGGCGACAAGTATGGGTCCAGGTTTAATCTTCTGCATGTGGAGATCCAGTTTTGCCAGCACCATTTGTTGAAGATGCTGTTCTATTTCCATTGGATTCTTTGGGCCCCTTTGTCAAAGACCAAATGGCTGTAATTTTGTGGGCTTATATCTGGGTCTTCAATCCTTATCCATTGATCTGTGTGTCTATTTTGGAGCCAGTACCAGGCTGTTTTTATAACTATGATTTTGTAATATAGACTAAGGTTCGGTATGGTAATACCTCCAGCAGTGTTTTTGTTACTCAGGATTGTCTTTGCTATCCTGGGACTTTTGTGCCTCCATATGAATTTTGAGATTGTTTGGTCAACTTCTTTAAAGAATTGCTTTGGGATTTTAATTGGTATAGCATTGAATTTGTATATTGCCTTTGGTAGGATGTTCATTTTTATAATGTTGATTCTGCCAATCCAGGAACATGGGAGGTCTTTCCACCTTCTGGTGTCTTCTGCAATTTCTTTCTTTAGGGTTTAAAAGTTTTCATTGTAAAGGTCTTTTACCTCCTTGGTTAGCTTTATACCAAGGTATTTCATTGTTTTAGGGGCTATAGTGAATGGGATTGTTTCTCTCAAGGCTTTTTCACTTCTTTCATTTTGGCCATATAGGAAGGCCTCTGATTTTTGCACATTTATTTTATATCCTGCCACCCTGTTGAACTTCTCAATTCGTTCCAGGAGCTTCCTGGTGGAGTTTTTGGGATCACTCAGGTATAAGATCATGTCATCTGCAAATAGGGATAGCTTGACTTCTTCCTTGCCGATTTGAATCCCTCTTATGTCCCTTTCTTGTCTTATGGCTTCAGCTAAGACTTCAAGTACAATATTGAATAGAAGTGGTGAGAGTGGATAGCCTTGTCTAGTTCCTGATCGAAGTGGGAATGCTTCCAATTGTTCCCCATTGAGCATAATCCTTGCTGTGAGCTTGTTGTATACAGCTTTTATTATATTGATAAAGGTTCCTTCCATTTCTACCGTCTCTAGCGTTTTGATCATAAAAGGCTGTTGGATCTTGTCAAAAGCTTTTTCCGCATCTATCGAGAGTACCATGTGGTCTTGTACTTTGGACTGGTTTACATGATGAATTACATTTATTGATTTGTGTATGTTGAAACAACCTTGTGTGCCGGGGATGAAGCCTACTTGGTCCCCGTGAATGATCTTTTTACTGTCTTTCTGAATCCGATTTGCTAAGACTTTGTTGAGAATCTTTGCGTCTGTGTTCATCAGAGAGATCGGTCTATAGTTTTCTTTTTTAAGTGAGTTTTTATTAGGTTATGGGATTAAAACGATATTAGCTTCATAGAAGGAATTTGGTAGTGTTCCTTCCTTTGCTATTTGATGGAACAGTTTAAGGAGTATTGGTGTTATTAACTGCTTAAATGTATGGTAGAACTCTGTGCTGAATCCATCTGGTCCAGGACATTTTTTGGTGGGAAGATTTGAGATTATTTCTTCAATTTCCTTATATGTTATAGGACTATTTAAATAATTCACAACTTCCTGATTCAATTTAGGTAAGTTGTGTTTACTTAGGAATTCATCCATCTCTTTCGTGTTGTTAAACTTCACAGAGTATAAGTTTTTGAATATGATGTTATAATTCCCTGGATTTCTTGGGTATCAGTAGTGATTACTCCATGTTCATTTCTGATTTTGTTAATTTGGGTTTTCTCTCTCCTGGTTTTGGTTAATTTAGCTAGGGGTGTATCAATCTTATTGATTTTTTCAAAGAACCAACTTTTTGACTGGTTGATTTTTTCTATTGTTTTCTTAATCTCGATTTCACATATTTCTCCCCTTATTTTGCTAAACTCCTCTCTTCTACTACTTTTGGGATCAGATTGCTCTAGTTTCTCTAAAGCTTTAAGCTGCATTGTTAAGTTGTTTTTTCTGATGTTTCCATTTTTTTGATGTAGGCATTAAGAGCTATGAACTTACCTCTTAGGACAGCTTTCATTGTGTCCCAGAGATTTTGGTAAGTTGTATTTTCGTTATCATTCACTTTCAGGAAATCTTGAATTTCCTTTTTAATTTCTTCCTGAATCCAGTTCTCATTCAGCATCATATTGTTAAGTTTCCAGGAGTTAGTGTATTTTCTCTTGTTTGATGTGTTGTGGATGTCCGGGTTTAGTCCGTGGTGGTCTGATAGGACACAGGTTAGAATTTCAATTTTTTTGTATATGTGTAGATTCGTTTTGTGGCCCAATATGTGATCTATTTTGGAGAAAGTTCCGTGTGCTGCTGAGAAAAATGTGTATTCTTTGGTGCATGGGTGAAAAGTTCGATAGAGATCTGTAAGGTCCATTTCTTTCATGGTTTGATTAAGTTCCAAAGTGTCTCTGTTAAGCTTTTGACCTGTTGAGAGGGCGGTGTTGAAGTCCCCAAGAATTATCGTTTGGGGGTTGATTTCTTGCTTTAGACGGTGTAGTGTTTTCTTAATGAATGTGGAGGGGCCCATATTGCGTGCATATATGTTCAGTATTGTGAAGGCTTCCTGGTGAATTGTACCTGTGACTAAAATGTAGTATCCATCCGTGTCTCTTATCATTTTCTTTGGTTTGAAGTCCACATTCTCTGATAGCATAATGGCTACCCCTGCCTCTTTTCTGCTTCCATTAGCTTGTAGAATTGTTGACCAGCCTTTTATTTTTAGAGCGTGCCTATCTTTTGTGCTGAGATGGGTTTCCTGCAGGCAGCAGATTGATGGATTGTCATTTTTTAATCCAAGTTTATAATCTGTGTATCTTGATTGGTGAATTAATTGCATTAACATTTAGTGTTATAATGGAGAAACTATTTTTAATTCCAGACATTTATTATGTTTAGTAGTTATTGCAAGTATATTGCTTCGCTTTTAATGGTGTTATATTTGCCTTCTCTTCTCCTGGATATGCCTGTTTTTTTCTTCATGCTTGAGTATCATTTCTAGCATTTTTTGAAGGCCTAGTTTGGTGGACATGTATCCCTTCAAGTTGTCTTTGTGCTGGAAGATTTTTCTTTCTCTCTCGATCATGATGGATAGTTTTGCAGGGTAAATCAGCCTGGGTTGACATTTTTGCTCATTCAATACTTGAAGTATGTCTCTCCAAGCTCTTCTTGCTTTTTCTGTTTCGACTGAGAAGTCATTTGTTATTTTAATAGGTTTACCTTTAAAAGTGACTTGTTTTTTCTCCCTTGAAGCTCTCAGCACCAGTTCTTTATCTTGAATGTGGAGTGTTTTACCTATTATTTGCCGTGGCATGCTTCTGTTTTGGTCGTATCTGTTTGGGGTGCGGAATGCCTCTTGTATATGGATGGGCCTCTCTTTTTTAGATGAGGAAAGTTTTCCTTGATGATCGTTTGAAAAATTTCCTCAGGTGTGGATTTTTTGAGATTCTTGCTCTGGTATTCCATGAATACGCATGTTAGGCTTCTTCAGGGTGTCCCATATCTCTTGGATATTTCTCTCAAGTATCTTTTTGGCTTTAACAACCTCTTCCATTGAGCTGGTTAGTACTCCCACTTTATCTTCAAGCTCTGAAATTCTGTTTTCTGCTTCGTTAATTCTGTTGACAAGACTCTCTGTAGAGTTCTGGGTTGAAGATAACTTGTCTTGTAGCTCAGTTTTAAACTTTGCTTTGGTCTGTTTTAACTGCTCTATGCCACTTTTTGTTTCTTGAACTGTTTTTCTCAACTCCTCCAAATGTCTGTTGTGTTCCTCTTCAAAGCCATTGATTCGATTATGTAATTCCTCCCTGATTTCCTCTTTCATAGTATTGAACATGGTAATGATCATATTTTGAAAGTCGTTATCCTGGGTCAGGCTTTCTTGGCCTTTTTCCGTGGTTTTGTTCTGGTTGGAGTCTAACATTATGGGATTAATTTCTTCAGTGGGAAATTTGTTTACTTGAGTGTTGCTTCTCATGGATTTGCACTTTGACTTTGGCATTGTGGTTTTAACTCTTAAGATCTTTCAATTTCACTAAACTGAATTATTTGGCCTGGGGTTCTGGGGGTGGGCAGGGACAGAGCTTACCTAGGTCAGGGATGAGGCTCAGCTGGACCGTGCACGCGTCCCGACCAGTGGAGCAGGGTGGGGAACGGGAAGATGGGGGCATAGGCGTGGAGCTATTTAACCCGAGGGCAGCTGGGGCGGGGCCCGGGTGCAGGGGGAGGTCCTCTTCCTCCCTCGGCCCTGTGCACGGCTCCGGCTGGATGGTGGGAGTCGAGCCGGGTCCCTTTGGGCTGCCCTGGGGTTCTGGTGGGCGGGCGCGGCTGGGGCTTACCTAGAGTCTTGGGGTGAGGCCCGGCTGGACTGCGCCTGTGTCCGGACCAACCCCTGGAGCGGGGTAGGGTGAAAGGGTTCAATCAATTCTTATGCAACTTATATTGAAGAAGAGATTATCTTGAGTAGTAATGCAAATGCAAAAGACTAATATTTCTATATTTACATAAATTTGCATTAAATGGGTATGTAATCCTCACAGGCCTCTTGGCTGGAAATTCTGATAATGCCCTCTTCCTAATGAGGAAACATTGGTGTAGAAAAGTTAAGTTACTTTACTCCAATGACAAAGAATTTTCAATCACCATTGAGATTCAGGATTGTCAAATCTCACAGTTTGAAGTCTTTCTACAAAGGGTTAAGCTAAAACACTCATATTATTTCTTGTCATTAATGATTCATACCTTCCCTCAAAAATCCCATATTATGTTTGGTACTACATCCAGCCAAAAATTTTCTGCCATGAACCAATAATGCTCCAGAAATATTCTCCCAAATTAACCACACTGGAAATCTAAATAGCTACCTAATCACCCAATTTGCCAACCCAAAATATATTAATCCTGCTATTGAAAGTGTGTCTGTTTATACTCAATGACTGCAATTTCTTTTTTTTTAACCGCACATACAAACGTAATAGGTACCCCTGTCCCCTCCCTCCCTCTACCCATCCCTGAACCTCCCTGCTCCCTCTCCCTTTTCCCCTTCCTTTTCCCCCTCCCTCCCTTTCTCCCAATGCCCCATCCCCCATCTCTGAAGCATCCTTTAATGTGTGTCAAACTTTCCTCTGGGTCCTCCTCTCTGATGAGGTGTAAGGACTCAGTGGCATTCCTAGAACTCTTTCTTGTGTTCCCCTTAACTATAGGAACACTATTGTGACTATTAATCCCGTGCTTTTAAGGATCCTAGTGCCTTTAGTCCATGCTAGATTTTGAGGGGTCAATGGTATGTTGGTCATTGCGCAGATCATGCAGTGTCCTATTGTAATTGCTTCGGCCCTAACTTGTGTGAAGTATCTTGCATAACATGACTCCTAACATCCTTGTGCTCTTACAATCTTACTGCCCACTCTTCTGCAAATTTCCCTGAGCTTCAGGATCGGGAGAAATTAGGCAGGCCTGATTCCAGGTGGTTGATATAGAATCTCTGATGTTCTGAATTATGGTTTGTTGAATTTTTTTTTTTCGGTTTTGCTGCTCCTGCAATGCCCTTGGCATTTGCTTAAAGGGTTGGCTTAATGAATGTGGAGAGGCCCATATTAGGCACATATATGTTCAGTATTGTGAAGTCTTCCTGGTGAATTGTACCTCTGACTAAAATGTAGTGTCTCTTATGATTTTTTTTGGTTTGAAATCCACTTTGTCCGACAGCATAATGGCTACCCCTACCTGTTTCCTGGTTCCATTAGCTTGCAGAATTTTTGACCAGCCTTTTATTTTTATGATGTGCCTATCTTTTGTGGTAAGATGAGTTTCCTGAAGGCAGCAGGTTAATGGTTTGTGGCTTTTAATCCAAGTTTGTAATCCATGTCTTTTCATTGGTGAGTTAATGTCATTGACATTTAATGTTATAATGGAGAAATTATTTTTAATTGCAGACTTTTTTATGTTTAATGGCTTTTGTATTATTTGACACATAGGTTTTGGTGGTATTATACTTCTCTTCTGTCCTCCTGGATACACTTGTTTTTTTCTTCAAGCTTGATTATCATTTGTAGCATTTTTTGAAGTCCTGGTTTGGTAGACATGTAAGCCTTCAAGTTGTCTTTGTGCTGGAAAACTCTTCTTTCTCCCTCGATCATGACAGATAGTTTTGCCAGGTATATCAGTCTGGATTGACATTTTTGCTCATTTAATACTTGAAGTATGTCTCTCCAAGCTCTTCTTGCTTTTACTGTTTACATTGAGAAGTCATTTGTTATTTTAATAGGTTTACCTTTAAAAGTGACTTTTTTTTTCCCTTGAAGCTCCCAGCACCTTTCTTTGTCTTAATGTGGAGTGTTTTGACTATTATTTGCCGTGGTGATTTTCTATTTTGGTCATATCTGTTTGGGGTGAGGAATGCCTCTTGTATTAGGATGGGCCTCTCATTCTTTAGTTGAGGGAAGTTTTCATTTATGGTAATTTGAAAAATTTCCTCAGGTGTGGTATTTTGGGATTCTTGCTCTGGTATTCCATGAATGTGCATGTTAGGCTTCTTCAGGGTGTCCCATATCGTTTGAATATTCCTCTCAAGTATCTTTTTGGCTTTTAGAACCTCTTCCATTGAGCTGGTTAATTCTCCCACTTTGTCTTCAAGATCTGAAATTCTATTTTCTGCTTCATTAGTTCTGCTTATAAGACTCACTGTTGAGTTTTGGGTTGAAGATAACTTGTCTTTTAGTTCTGTTTTAAACTCTGCCTGAGACTGTTTTAACTGTTCTATGTCTCTTTTTGTTTCTTGAACTGTTTTTCTCAACTCCTTCAAGTGTCTGTTGTGTTCCTGTTCAAAGTAGTTGATGCGGTTGTTTAATTCCTCCTGGATTTCCTCTTTCACAATATTAATCATGATAATGATCATACCTTGAAAGTCATTACCTTGGGTCTGGCTTTCCTGGCTATTATTTGTGAATTCGTTCTATTTGGAATCCATCATTATGAGGTTAATTCTTTTGGTGGGAGATTTGTCTTCTTGGGTTTTGTTGTTTGTTCATGGATCTGCACTTTGACTTGTGCATTATTGTTTTGTCTCTTAAGACCTTTCAGTTTCTGTGTGTTTTTGACTGAACTGATTTAGTTGGTATTATTACTCTCGGGCAGTTATTACTAATGCTTGCCTTGGAGTTGGGTACGTTTGTCTGTTGTTAGTATTATTTCCTAGATGTGGCTATGAGGTTGTTAGTACATCAGTTAAGTCAGGATAAGTAGACAGGAGGTGAATATTAGTATGGTAGTACACTCTTAAAATTTAGTATCTTGGTGATATGTGAGGGTGAGTGGTATAATCCCTGGAGTTGTATATATTTTTTGGGTGGCTGTATGGAAAAGTTAAAAAGGAGCAGTATGTTAAAAAAAAAGAGGTTTAGTTATCTTTGGGCTAGATGTGAAGAATCTCTCCCATGTGATAGGATGATTTTAGAGGACTTCAGATGTGTGGCCTTTGTCCCTTAGAGCTTTGCTTGGATTTTCTTTGGACTCTGCTGAATTCTGAGTAGCAGTGTGCCCTCCATGGACCACGAGCGAGGGTCCCCGGAGGGTAGAAGGGGCAGAGGGGCTGATGGTGATGGTAGAGCTCTTCCCCTGGGACCTGGGACTTAGCTTAGTGGCCCACCCAGGCTCCAGGGATGGAGGACTAAGAGCAAGTCCTGTCCAGGGGAGGAACAAAGGGGCTGCGGCCTGGGGCATGGACCAGGCAAACTGGAGGCAGCCTGGGTGTTGCCTGGACTAGCTGGTGGGAGGAGCTGGGACAAGGGGCAACCTGGAGGCTGGGTAACTCACCTAGGATGCAGAACCATGAGCGAGTCCCGTCTAGGTTGAGCCAGCAAGCTGGTGGGAGAATGACTGCAATTTCAATGCCTGGTATTTGTCTCTCCGAAGATCATGCACTTGCTTATTTTACATTAACAAAAGAATATTTCTCTTTAAGATACTTTTGATGCAACTGATTAATGTCTGTCTTTTCTCCACTATCTGAAAGAAGAACTTGACAATTCATATGTTATATCACATGATACTAAATAAGAGGTCCAAACTAATCTAATGAATGAATTACCTAGTTACAGAACATCTCCCTTTCTACTCCTCCCTTATACGGAGTGGTTTGAATTTCAATTGCTTGTTTCTTGTTTCTTCGAATAAATCTATTACTAATTATTTGCATGAAAATCCTGTAAACATTTGTAAAACAATCATTGGGACTATTCTGTTTGTTCACTGGAGTTAACATCAGTATACTAAATCTTCTGGAATTTACAAGATAGAATCCTTGTTACAGAACTGGTATTGTCCCAGATAAGCTCATGCAAAACCCTTGTAAGACAATTTTCAATTCTCCCTCCAAGTCAGAATTTCTCAAATCAGCATTATTAGTACATATAAACATGTATATGTACAAAAAAGCATATGCATTTATGGGCACATATATACATATATATGGATTGGTGATTTGATGTACATACACATTGTAAAATGTACCATACTCAAGTTAAGTAAATCACTTCACATAATGCTATCATTTCAATGCATTCTTCAGTTTATGTGTTGAAAACTTTACCAATATAACAATGTTGAGAACTGTAACAATGTTGAGAACTGGAACTTAATGGAAGGATTATGACGTTATAGTACTGTTAGGGAATTTGCCACAGGATGAATTGCATCTATAGTCTACTTTCTATGTGCTTCAGATAAAATTCTGGACATATTGCTCAAAGGGTATAAACTTTAGAATTGATACTGGAACAAGTTAAGACTTTGGCACATGAAGACGTGAATGGAGAGTGTCTAGAGGGAATATTGTAATTGAATATGGCTCACAAGCTCCAAATGCTTCCAATGAAATGGTATTGAGAAGTATAACCTCTACTAAGTGATTAGCCAGGAGGTCTCTGCAATCATGAGTGAATTAATGCCATCATTGTGGGAATAGGCTTTTTACACTTGATCTTAGCCAAAAGGCCGAGAAGCGATGGGAATAAGCTTTTTAAAAGATGAATTTGGCCTCTTGCCCTCTCCCTCTTCACCATATCTTATGCAGTAACAAGGCCTTCATCAAATGTTGAACTAATCTTAAACTTCCTAACTGTAGCCAATAAATCAGTACATTTCTATTCATTATAAATAATTCAGTTAAATAAAATAATAGTAAAATTAAAAGGTTAAGTTAAGCATTTTGCTATAGCATGGAACAAGAATGAGACATATTTTCTCAATCTCTTTCTCTCTCTCTCTCTCTCCCCACTTTAGGGAATCACATTAGATTTACTTTCAAAAAATTTGTACCATATAAAAGAGTATTATTAGCTACAGTGAAGAATGGGTGTGCTTAGTATTTATTCATGTTGCATTTGAAAGTTTATATCTTTTGATCAATATGTCCTCATTTTCACCAAGGCCCTAGCAACCACTGTTTGATATAGGAGATTCTTCTGTTATAGGATAGTGTCCCACCACCATCAATATGTGGCCATCAAAAATGTTGTTGGACATTTGCAAATATGCATGGAGAAAGAAGATGCTTCCCCCTGTGAACTCTACTAGTATACCATGACATGCATGCATATTTACCCCTCCCTTTTCTCTCTCTCTCTCTTTCTCTCTCTTCTCTCTCTCTCTCTCTCTCTCTCACACACACACACACACACAAATACATACACACTTTCTACTCATCTTCCCCTCCTCTCTCAAATAAATAAATAAATTATTTTTCAAAATATATTGGAAATTTTTCTTCTAATTGAGAACTAATGGTTTTTGTAAAGAATCTTTAGCTTTTTGTGGTGAGGTGCTGCATCTGGTCTGAGAGTGGTGGGAGGTAAAGAAAAGAAAAACATCCAGAAATAAGAAAAGTCATGACCTGTATAGATGATATCAAGATGGTTAGGTATAGGAGATTTGCTTTTGAAAAACTATAGGAAGAAATATTTAACTCTAAGACACACTAATATGATTAATTAGTCTTTAGAATAGACTAGTTGGAAGGTCTTTCCACCATATTAGAAGCATATTGTTTATTGTTTCTTTTTTAAGAATTACTTTGTATAATATTAGCCAAGTTAACAAATCATTCTAATCCTCGATTTCTTCTTTTATAAATGAGTTTAAAACTAATCTTTTTCTTAACACACTTTAAAGTGCAATCAAGAAAGTTATATTTGGCCCTGTGTGGGGGCACATGAGTATAATTGTAGGACTCAGGAGTCTAAGGAAAAAAGATCAAGAGTTCCAAGCTAGCCCTGGCCACATAGGAAGACCCTACCTGAGGAAAACAAATTATTAAGAACTTTATAATCTGGTTTTAGCCTCCTTTAGAAGATATTTTCTGTTTTTTTTTTTTTTTTTTTTTGAGAAAGGAATTAGCTTTTTGGGAAAAAAGGATGGAAAAAAAGCTTTTTTACACTTGTTCCCTTAAAATTGTTCATAGAAGTTCCAATTCTGTGATTCATGGATTTTTTTCAAGCTTCTCCAATAAAGAACTGTACACAGGGGCTATACTCAATGTTGAGAAGTGTAACAATGTTGAGAACTGGAACTTATTGGAAGGATTATGACATTATAGTACTGTTAGGGAATTTGCCACAGGATAAATTGCATCTATAGTCTACTTTCTATGTGCTTCAGATAAAATTCTGGACATATTGCTCAAAGGGTATAAACTTTAGAATTGATACTGGAACAAGTTAAGACTTTGGCACATGAAGACATGAATGGAGAGTGTCTAGAGGGAATATTGTAATTGAATATGGCTCACAAGCTCCATATGCTTCCAATGAAATGGTATTGAGAAGTAAAACCTCTACTAAGTGATTAGCCAGGAGGTCTCTGCAATCATGAGCGAATTAATGCCATCATTGTGGGAATAAGCTTTTTAAAAGATGAATTTGGCCTCTTGCCCTCTCCCTCTTCACCATATCTTATGCAGCAACAAGGCCTTCATCAAATATTGATGAATGACTGATTATCTGTCATCATCCTTCAAATATGTCTTACCATTGAGGCAGAAAGATTTGCTTATACACTAATAGAACTCACACAAGTACATAATAAGAGCTGTTGAAAAGGTTTTGTTAACATAACCATTGGCTTGCTACAAAAGAATTTTGTGACCTAAAACCCTAACCTCTACACTGAAAACAAGGTTTATTCCCATTAATGAAGACATGTTGAGACATGGTTATTTTAAGGTCACTATACTTTACCTTTAGGTCAATAAGTATTATGCCCATTGGATTAAACTTCTGGCTTCCTTAATTTCAAAATTTTACATTGGCATTCAATACAAATTTGTCTATTGTTTCCTGAAATCCACTCATGGATTATTGCTTAAAAAGCTTTGGTGAGCCCTCCGATGTCCTAAGCACATTCTTAATCCTTTGTAATTCCAACAGTTGCAGAGTGACTGGTATTTTAACAGAAGATATTCATACCTATGTGTTCATTTCTAGACACATGCAAGTAAATTTGTACTAGAAAAAAAACAAGAGAAATAAAAATGTTTGGAATTTTCCGTGTTTTTTAAAAAATAAATAGCAAATAGATAAGTAAAAATGTATATTATTGGGCTGGAGAGGTGGCTCAGGGGTTAAGCCCCCGCTTTGCAGGCGGAAGGTCCTGAGTTCGGATCCCAGATCCCACGTATAGACGCCAGGCGGAAGCGGGGGCGGCCTGCGCTTCTGGTCCTGGTAGAGCGGAGCCTGTGAATCCCGGGGCAGAAGGAGGTGGAGGCGTCCATGGTGGTTCGCAAATTCGTCCGTGGTTCTACACATACACAGACACACACATACACACAGACACACATACACGCGTGCACACATACACACGCACATGCGCACAGTTGAATAAATAATAATAAAAATTAAAAGAAATTTTTTAAAAAAATGTATATTATTATCATTTGATAATAAATACATCTGAAATATATCAGAATGCTTGTAAATTTAGTCTCTGTAATAAAATGGATCTTCATGCTAATTCCACCTCTGTCACCTACTGAGTAACTCTGGGCAATTTACTTAAGCACTTGCTTCTCAGTTTCCTCATATGTAAAATGAGAACAAGGATGTAGTTAGTACCTGTCTCACCAGATTGTTGTGAAGGTTCAATACAAGAATATAATTAGAGCACTCATCAGGTCAGATACAGAGAAGTTCTTCAACTATTTTTTTTCTACCTTGATGTTTTGATTAGAGAAATACAAAAAAAAAAGACACTAATTTATTTTTAGGAACTAAGAGGTAGAAATAATAACTTTCTTGAATATCGTTTTAACAATCTTGCTTACTAAATAGAATTTAACATTAATATTTGCAGTAAGGAAATGGTGTCCTAAATATTTAATCTATGCATAGACAATTGAGGTTAGAACAATGGGAACGCTCAATGAAACTGATCATCTACACCCATGTACTTGGTACTGGAGAATACCAGTCACTCTGCAACCCCTACAAGGATTATTCAAATCTTATGCTGGTAAATGACAGTACAGAAGAGTCTGACTGGCCCTTGGCCAGCAAAATCGTGTTAAACCTGTTTGGTTCATGTGTGGTTGAATAAGCTTGTGACAAAACATGTAAAATAATGAAGCCAAGGTGTTGACCTTTTCTAGACCACTGAAGAATATCCAGTTGAACTCAAATATCAGAGTTAAAGCTTATGTTCCTAAACTTTATATCACTATGTATTTGGTAACGAAAGTTCAGTTACCAAATGAGTGGTTATCAAAAGAGAAAAACATTGGTTTCAATGTACATAGAGATTTGGGGGTAGAAATTTTGTTTTAAGTATCTCCTATATCATTTACGTCCTCTCTTTTCCTTCCCTTTTATAATGTCACTACACTTACAATTCTTTGAAGACTTTAAGAATAATGTGAGAACATTCTATTTGTGACTCAGCTTTCACAAGTCACCATTTCTTGCAGTATCAATATTAAAGTTCTTCAGTGTTTCAAACAAGAGACATGCTATATTGAAAGAGGAAGTACATTTAATGAAGTTTTGACAATAGACTTTTGTACGGAAGAAAAAGGACTGAATTTTCTACTGATCAATAAGATGATTGCAACTAAGGAGAACCTAAGACATTTCTCTGACATTAGCCTATCTTGCTAGCCATATTCAAATTTGCACAAGTTCTACACTCTGTGCAGACCTTTACAATTTGTTTGAAGTTTATACTGAACCTTCAAGATATGCTAGTGTTACTCTTACTCTAAACGAATGAGAGCAAAAAGAAGAAAGTCAAAACCATCAAGAATTATCCACCAAAACATCACAATTGTTACATAAGTGATTTTTGAGGAAGGTATTTTAAACAAATAGAAAGCATCAGCTAAAATATTTTTTAGAGTCAGCAATGGTGGCTCCTGCCTGTAGCCACAACAATCAGGAAATATGCGACAAGGGAATTGCCATGGGTTTGAGGTCAGCCATGGATACCTGGAAAATCCTTGTCTTAATTCTCATTCACCAAATTGTGAGTGTGCTCTTTTTCAGATTGCTTTTTTATGCTGGACATGTTTTAAAATTTAACATAGCTGTGGAAGGAATATGATTTGTAAAACTCAACGAGTTTTCCCAAAGTAAACATGTCGCACGTATTCATCACTGATATCAAGAAATAAAATACCACTGGCACCCAAGTATTTTGTGCATTCCCTATAACTCTCCTCCCACAAAGTACACCACTACCATGGCTTCTTTCCATGTTCACTGCTCTTGAATTTTTGAACTCTTTAAAAGCGGAATTATAGAATTTATACATGAGTTTTTATATCTTGCCTATTCTGTGTCTCATTATATTTGTAAGACTCAACCAAAAGCTTATACAGAGGTCCAGTGTGTGAATATATGAATGATTTGTTCTTTCTGTATTGGATGAGCATCTGGGTTGCTTCCAATTCTTAACTACTACTAGTAATGTAAAGAGCATTCTTGTCTATATCTTGGTACATTCATGCTTAACTTTTTCTTACATATAAATAAGGCAGGAATTGATGGATATTATGTTTTTCTAACTTAAAATGCATAATATTTAGCAGTTTTCCAAATTGGTTATATAAATTATACTTCTTTTTGCAGTTTATTTGAGTCCCAAATGCTTTACATCCTTACCAATATCCATTGATTGTCTTCCTTTCTGCATGATAACTTTCTGAGTTTTTTTAAATTGCAATCCCCTGATTACTGCTGATGCCAATAAATTTTTCATGTATTAATTGGCTATTTGGATATTTTCTCTTTGAAGGTATATGATCAGGCTAAGGATATAGTTCAGTTATAGAGTACTTGTTTAACATGCACAAAACCCTAAGTCTACATCCCAGAAGAGCTAAAAAATATGGAGTTATACAGAGAACTTCAATCTTTATTTAAAAAAATGTATCTGATAGAACCAACTTTGACAATATCTGTAATTTTAGCTTTCTAAATGCAAAAGCAAGCCCGCCCCCCCAACCCCGGAGCCGCCTGGCCAGCAGCACTGCGCGGCCACCAGCTTTGCCCTTGGGGCCCCGCCTCCCCTCTGCGCCGACCTTCCCAGGTGAGCCAGCAAGCGAGAGATCCCAGCCCAGCCCCGCCCCCCATCCCAGAGAAGCCCGGCCAGCAGCACTGTTCCACGTGGCCGCCAACTTTGCTCTTGGGGCCCTGCCCTGGACCCCAGCCCCTCCCACCCTCCAGCCCCATGCACCTCCGCCCCCCCTCAGGTCGCAGGTGAAGAATTCTGCCATCAACATCAGACCCTCTGCCTCTCTGGCCCACCGGGGACCTACGCACATGGTCCACGGACGACACACTGCTACTCAGAATTCAATAGAGTCCAAAGGAAACTCAATTAAAATTCTAAGGAACAAAGGGAACACAGGCCATACATCTGGACTCCACTACAATCATTATATCACGTGGGTGAGATTCTTCTCATCCAGCCCAAAGATAAGTAAACTTTTTCTTTTCACCTTACTGATCCTTTAAAGTATCAATGCTGTAGATCAACTTTCTCATACAGCCACCCCAAAACATACAACTCCAGGGAGTACCCCAACATTTCACCAAGATACTAAATCGTAAAAGTGTACTACCAAACTATTATTCACCCCGTGGTAACATAACCTGACTTAACTGACGTACTAACAGCCTAGTAGCCTCATCTAGGATATAACAATAACAATACACAAACATACCCAATCCAAGGCAAGCACTAGTAATAACTGGCAAGTGTAACAATACCAACTAGGTGGATTCAGTGAAAAACACACAGAAACTGAAAGGTCCTAAAAAACAAAACAACAATGTACAAGTCAAAGGGCAGATCCACGAGAAACAAAACCCAAGAAGACAAATCTCCCACCAAAAGAATCAATCCCATAATGAGGGATTCCGACAAGAATAAATCCACGGAAAATAGCCATGAAAGCCAGACCCAATATAACAACTTTCAGAGTATGATCCTTACCATGATTAATACTATGAAAGAGGAAATCCGAGAAGAGTTAAACAACCGTATCAACCACTTTGAACAGGAACACAACAGGCACTTGGAGGAGTTGAGAAAAACAGTTCAAGAAACAAAAGTAGGTATGGAGCAACCAAAACAGTCTCAGGCAGAGTTTAAAATTGAACTAAAAGACAAGTTATCTTCAACACAAAACTCAACAGAGAGTCTTATCAGCAGAACAAATGAGGCAGAAAATAGAATTTCAGATCATGAAGACAAAGTGGGAGAATTAACCAGCTCAATGGAAGAGATTGTTAAAGCCAAAAAGATACTGGAGAGGAAGATTCAAGAGTTTTGGGACACCCTGAAGAAGCCTAACATGCGCATTCATGGAATACCAGAACAAGAATCCCAAAATACCACACTGGAGGAAATATTTAAATTCATCATAAATGAAAACTTCCCACAACTAAAGAATGAGAGGCCTATCCAAATACAAGAGGCATTTCGCCCTCCAAACAGATATGACCAAAATAGAAAATCACCACGGCAAATAATATTCAAAACACTCCACATTCAAGACAAAGAAAATGTGCTCAGAGCTTCAAGAGAAAAAAAGCAAGTCACTTTTAAAGGTAAACCTATTAGAATAACAAATGACTACTCAATGGAAACAGTAAAAGCAAGAAGAGCCTGGAGAAACATACTTCAAGTATTAAATGAAAAAAATGCCAACCCAGACTGATACACCCGGCAAAACTATCTGTCATGATTGAGGGAGAAAGAAAAGTTTTCGAGCACAAAGAGAACTTGAAGGGATACATGTCTACCAATCCAGACCTTCAAAAAATGCTAGAAATGATACTCAAGCTTGAAGAAAAAAACAAGCATATCCAGGACAGAAGGGAAGTATAATACCACTAAAACTGAAATATCAAACAACATGCTTACAAAATCTACTAAACATAAAAAATGTCCAGAATTAAAAATAATGTCTCCATTATAACATTAAATGTCAATGGTATTAACTCACCGATTAAGAGACACAGATTACAAACTTGGATTAAAAACCACAATCCAACAATCTGCTGCCTGCAGGAAACTCATCTCACCACAAAATATCATAAGAATGAAAGGCTGGTCCAAAATCTTGCAAGCTAATGGAACCAGGAAATAGGCAGGGGTAGCAATTATGCTTTCAGACAAAGTGGACTTCAAACCAAAGAAAATCATAAGAGACACAGATGGATACTACATTTTAGTCACAGGTACAATTAACCAGGAAGACTTCACAATACTGAACATTTATGGACCCAATATGGGCCCCTCCACATTAATTAAGAAAACCCTACAGCGTCTAAAGCAAGAAATCAATCCCCAAACGATAATTCTTGGGGACATCAACACCGTCCTCTCAACATGGGATAGATCAACAGGTCAAAAGCTTAACAGAGAAACTTTGGAACTTAATAAACCCTTAAAGAAATGGACCTTACAGATCTCTATCGAACTTTTCACCCACGCACCAAAGAATACACATTTTTCTCAGCAGCAAATGGAACTTTCTCCAAAATAGATCACATATTGGGCCAAAAAATGAATCTACACATATACAAAAAAGTTGAAATTCGAACCTATGCCCTATCAGACAACCACGGCCTAAAGCTGGACATCCACAACACAACAAACAAGAGAAAATACACTAACTCCTGGAAACTTAACAATATGATGCTGAATGAGAACTGGATTCAGGAAGAAATTAAAAAGGAAATTCAAGATTTCCTGAAAGTGAACGATAATGAAAATACAACTTACCAAAATCTCTGGGACACAATGAAAGCTGTCCTAAGAGGTAAGTTCATAGCTCTTAATGCCTACATCAAAAATATGGAAACATCAGAAATAAACAACAATGCAGCTTAAAGCTTTAGAGAAACTAGAGCAATCTGATCCCAAAAGTAGTAGAAGAGAGGAGATTAGCAAAATAAGGGGAGAAATATCTGAAATCGAGATTAAGAAAACGAAAGAAAAAATCAAACAGTCAAAAAGCTGGTTCTTTGAAAAAATCAATAAGATTGATACACCCCTACCTAAATTAACCAAAAGCAAGAAAGATAAAACCCAAATTAACAAAATTAGAAATGAACATGGAGTTATCACTACTGATACCCAAGAAATCCAGAGAATTATAACATCATATTTCAAAAACTTATACTCTGTGAAGTTTGACAACACAAAAGGGATGGATGAATTTCTAAGTAAAAACAACTTACCTAAATTGAATCAGGAAGTTGTGAATTATTTAAATAGTCCTATAACATATAAGGAAATTGAAGAAGTAATCTCGAATCTTCCCACCAAAAAATGTCTTGGACAAGATGGATTCAGCACAAAATTCTACCAGATATTTAAGGAGTTAATAACACCAATACTCTTTAAACTGTTCCATCAAATTGCAAAGGAAGGAACACTACCAAATTCCTTCTATGAAGTTAATATCGTCTTAATCCCAAAACCTAATAAAGATTCACTTAAAAAAGAAAACTATAGGCCGATCTCTCTGATGAACACAGACAGAAAGATTCTCAACAAAGTCTTAGCAAATCGGTTTTAAAAACATATCAAAAAGATCATTCACAGGGACCAAGTAGGCTTCATCCCCGGCACACAAGGTTGGTTCAACATACGAAAATCAATTAATGTAATTCATCATGTAAACTAGTTCAAAGTCCAAGACCACATGATACTTTTGATAGATGCAGAAAAACCCTTTGACATGATCCAACAGCCTTTTATGATCAAAACGCTAGAGACAGTAGGAATGGAAGGAACCTTTATCAATATAATAAAAGCTGTATACAACAAGCCCACAGCAAGGATTATGCTCAATGGGGAACAATTGGAAGCATTCCCACTTCGATCAGGAACTAGACAAGGCTGTCCACTCTCACCACTTCTATTCAATATTGTACTTGAAGTCTTAGCTGAAGCCATAAGACAAGAAAGGTACATAAGAGGGATTCAAATCGGCAAGGAAGAAGTCAAGCTATCCCTATTTGCAGATGACATGATCTTATACCTGAGGGATCCCAAAAACTCCACCAGGAAGCTCCTGGAACGAATTGAGAAGTTCATCAGGGTGGCAGGATACAAAATAAATGTGCAAAAATCAGAGGCCTTCCTATATGCCCAGAATGAAAGAAGTGAAAAAGCCTTGAGAGAAACAATCCCATTTAGTATAGCCCCTAAAAAAATGAAATACCTTGGTATAAACCTAACCAAGGAGGTAAAAGACCTTTACAATCAAAACTTTAAAACCTTAAAGAAAGAAATTGCAGAAGACATCAGAAGGTGGAAAGACCTCCCATGTTCCTGGATTGGCAGAATCAACATTATAAAAATGACCATCCTACCAAAGGCAATATACAAATTCAATGCTATACCAATTAAAATCCCAAAGCAATTCTTCTAAGAAGACCAAATAATCTCAAAATTCATATGAAGGCACAAAAGTCCCAGGATAGCAAAGACAATCCTGAGTAACAAAAACACTGCTGGAGGTATTACCATACCAAACCTTAGTCTATACTACAAATCCATAGTTATAAAAACAGCCTGGTACTGGCTCCAAAATAGACACACAGATCAATGGATAAGGGTTGAAAACCCAGATAT
This sequence comes from Typhlomys cinereus, assembly GCA_023101885.1. Lineage (NCBI taxonomy): Eukaryota > Metazoa > Chordata > Mammalia > Rodentia > Platacanthomyidae > Typhlomys > Typhlomys cinereus. Next base: position 224,800 of record JALPQD010000243.1, on the reverse strand, counting down.
GAGCCCACAAAAATACAGCCATTTGATCTTTGACAAAGTGGCCCATAGATTCCAATGGAACAAAACAGTATCTTCAACAATCGGTGCTGGCAGAACTGGATCTCCACATGCAGAAGATTAAAGCTGGACCCGTACTTGTCACCATGTACAAGACTTAATGCCAAATGGTCAAGGACCTTGATATCAGGCCAGAGACTATAAAAACCATAGTTGAAAGGATAGGGAACACCCTCGAGCTGATTGGGCTAGGCCAACATTTCCTAAGAAGACATCTAATGGCACAGTCACTGCTACCAACTCTTAACAGTTGGGATCTTGTGAAATTAAAGAGCTTCTGTTCAGATAAAAAGATTGTAACACGAGCTCAAAGGCAACACACAGAATGGGAGAAAATCTTCACTAACCACATATCTGATAGATCTCTACTGTCCAGAGTACACAAAGAACTTAGAAAACTAAACACGAAGGAAACTAAGGGCCAGTTAAAAAATGGGCCCTGGAACTTAAAAGAAACTTTACCAGGACGAAATTAAAATGTCTAACAAATATCTTAAAAATTATTCCACATCTTTAGGCATCAGGGAAATGCAAATCAAAACTTCCGTGAGATATCATCTCACCCCGGTCAGGATGGCAAAAATCCACAATACAAACAACAACAAATGCTGGAGAGGATTTGGAGAGAGAGGAACTCTGCTACATTGCTGGTGGAAATGCTGGCTCATACAGCCACTCTGGCCAGCCGTCTGGAGATTCTTAAAGAACCTGAGTTCAACCACTAAAAGCTCAGTTGGTTGAAGAACAGAGCTGACTTTCAAAAGCTTACCTCTGGGTCCAAGGTTCCTGGCAAGGCTGCATGAGCCAGAACACTACAGGCCTCACACCCAAGGTTCCCAGTCCACACATGGGCAAGACCTAGCAGCCAACGTCCCCTGTATCCTGCTTATCATTAAAAAAAAAAAATCCAAGATACTACAAGACACCACAGAAGCCTGAAACTTCTTTTTTTTTCTAAATTTATTTTCTTTTTTTTAAATTTCCACTCATACAAACTTAACAGGTACACCGGTCCCCCCCTCCAACCCCCTATCCCCCTGTGCCCTCCTCCCCTCCCCCTTCCCTCCCCATCCCCCAGTGCCTCCCCCTCCCATCCCCGGAGCATCCTTTAACGTACATGCCAAACTCTCCTCTGGGTCCTCCTCTCTGATGAGGTCCTCTGGGTCCACCTCTCCTGTGTTCCCGTTAAGCATAGGAACACTACTGTGGCTGTCAATCCCTTGCCTCCCAGGATCCTAGTGCCTTTAGCAAATGCTAGACTTTATGAGGTCAATAGAGAAGCCTGAAACTTCTAATCAATATTATCCATCTGAGAATTCTCAGAACCACACTATTCAAGCAGGACAGCCTTATCACCCAGCTATAAGATTATTAACTCATTTCACTTTTTATTTATTCTCAGATGATGGTTAATCCTTTTAATCTCCATGCTTTGTATCCACATTCCACATATACACCCTACTGATTCTCAGTCCTTTACCCTCACTACTCTTAATAAACCCTAAAAACTGCCTGCTTTCCCTCAACTCCAGGAGATGATGCATGGCTGACCACCTTCCCACTTAAGGCTCTTACAGTCTTGCCACCCCCTCTTCTGCAATGTTCCCTGGGCCTCAGAGTGGGAGTGGGTGAGGTTTATATGTCCTGTTTAGAGACAAGCAGTCCATAAAACCTTATTTTCTGTATTTTGGCAGGCTCTGCTTTTCAATAATAAACACTACCATCTTTTATACAAGAAAGCTTTTAAGTTGAGTGCTGAGTGCTTTTCCATTCTATAGGTATAACAAGTTATTTACAGAACAGTTTGGTATACTGTCTTCCTACCTATAGGTTCATAGGCTGTTCTTCTCTAGTGATCTTTTTTCTTCCCTTTTATAGGTTCTTATTCTAGTTAACAGTAACAGTTATGTATTTCTTTCTGACAAATGGACCTTAAGTCCAATCAGAAAGTTGTTGTTTGTCTCCTTGATATTCACACCACTATTTCACTGGTGGTCACCTGTTGCTATGGTGGTTTTTATTGTACCTTGCAGATCAAACGATTGATAAGGCCCTTGATTATTTCTCCCCCAGTAGCTTCTACAGTATTCATTGGTACTGTATAAGCTATTCAGTAGGGAGGAAACTCAAAAAAGTTCCAGAAAAATATTCCATGACAAAAATAAACTGAAGCCTACATGACCAACGAGTCGGGTCTGCAAAAGATACTAGAAAAAAATGTTCAAGACTGAAGAAAATTATAAACATACTCAAGAGGGTAGGAGGGAAAAATAATTCCAATGCAATTGCAAAGCAAAAAAACCCAAATAGTATAAAAATCACAAATTTCAGGAAATAACAAATACTTCTCAGTTATAACTTTAAATTTCAATGGACTTAACTCCTCCATCAAGATACATAAGCTAGCAGTCAACCTACCAATTTGTGGCCTTCAAGAAGCAGATCTAACGATGAAAGACAGACACTAGTCAGGGTGAAAGGCTGGTCAAAGGCTCTCCAAGCTAATGGAACAAGGAAACAATTGGGAGAAGCCATATCTGACAAATTAGACTTTAAACCAAAATAAATCATAAGAGATAGAGATGGATACTACATAATCATTAAAGGAGCAATCTAACAACAAAACTTCATAACTCCAAACATATATGCTCCAAACATAGGCTCACCTACATTTGCTAAACAAACCCTACATACATTTTACATATGTAAAACAATGAACAAATTTCAGCATAGCACTCTCACCTATAGACAGGTTGACATGCCAAAAACTGAACAGAGACACAGTGGAACTAAATCAAGCCATAAACCAAATGGACCTACTTGTACTTTCCATCCTAAAGCCAAGGAATTCACATTCTTTTCAGCAACTCATATAATATTCTCCAAAATAGATAATATACTGACCACAAAGCAAGCTTCCAAAAATACAGGAAAATTGAAATGGTAACCATGTACTTTATCTGATCACTATGGAATAAAGCTGGACATCTATAACAACGTACAGAACAGAATGTGCAGAAACTCTTCAAAATCTAACAACATGTTGCTGAATGAGGAATGGATCAGGTCTCCAATCAAAAAAGAAATTCAAAAATTTCTAGAACTTAATCATAATAAAAATACAGCATGACTAAATCTGTAGAACATAAAGAGGGTGATACTAGGAAGAAAGTTTATATCAATCAATGCCTAGATAAAAAAAAATGGAAACATCACAAGCAAGTAACCAAATAATGGGATTTGAATACTCAGAGAAACAAGAATACATTAACTCAAAAGCAGTAGATTGACAAAATAGTAAGATCATGGGAGAAATAACAAATTGAGACAAAGAAAACAATACAAAGAATTAATCAAACAAAAAGTTGGTTCTTTGAAAAAATTAATAAAATTGATAAACCCTCAGCCAAGTTAACCAAAATCAAAAGAGAAAAAAAAATGAATAAATCAGAGATGAAAATGGACCTATCACAGCCAACACAAAGAAATTCAAATTATAATAAAGATATACTAAAAAATTTATATTCCACCAAATTTGACAATCAGAAAGAAAGAGATGAATTTTTTAAAAATGGATGAATTTCTAAGCACATACAACTTGCTAATGTTGAATCAAGATGAATTGAATTATCTAAATAGCCTTATAACAAGTAATGAAATTAAAAATGTTATTGCAAATCTCTCAGCCAAAAAGAGCCCAGTAACAGATGGATTCAGTGCAGAATGCTACCAGACATCTAAGAAAAAATTAATACCACTATTTCTCAAATTATTCCAAAAAATAGAAAAGGAAGGATCACCTCCAAACTTTTTCTATGAAGCTAATATCATATTGATACAAAAAAACAAATAAAGACCCAACCAAAAAAAAAGTCATAGGCCAGTAACATGGAAAAATCCTCAACAAAATACTAGCAAACCGAATTCAAAAACATATCAAAAAGATCATTCACAAAAAATGATCATTCACAGTGGTCAGGCCGAGTTTATTCCAGAAACACAAGGTTGGTTTCAAAATACACAAATCAATAAATGTTATTAATTACATAAACAAATGCAAAAACAAAAAAACATGATCCTATCAGTAGATGCAGAGAAAGTTTTTGACAGAACTCAACACCATTTTGTGATAAAAGCTCTGGAGCCAGAAAGGATGGAAAGAACATAAATGAATCAAATGACAGCCATATAAAATAATCTTATAGCAAAACTCATTTTAAATGGTATAATAATACAAAGCATTCACCCTTAGATCAGGAACTAGACAAGGCTATCCACTTTCATTACTTTTGTTAAACATTGTACTTGAAGTTTTAGCTACAGGTATAAGACAAGAGAAGGAAATAAGAAGTATACAAATGTCTGGGCTCACGAACCAGCATGAACCCGAATCTACGAATGTGGAAATCTGAAGTGGGAGCGGTAGGAATTAAAAGTTTCAGGCTTTGGGGTCTAAGGGGGTCTTGGATGTCTGTTATCATCCAAGCCAACTTTATTGTAACATACAGGGTTTTTATAACCAAGAAGCAGGGCCAAAGTCTTTACAGGACTATGTAAAACACATACATTTTGGTTAACAAAGCGGAGTCAGGAGTGACACCCAGTTGCAGTGGGGCAAACATATCCAGGTACTCTAAACAGGCCTATCACCTTGTTGCTAGAAGGGAATGGACAATGTATGCCTCAAAATAGTTACCTGGTCCGTGCATTAAAATCTCTTTAAGTAGGCAGGAAAGAACTGATAGGGAGGGAGGAACAGCCCAGCCAGTTTCTTAGAGAAAAAAAAAAAGCTTTCCAAAGGACCTGGGAGTTTTCTCAACTTCCAAGGAGGGAGTTCAGCCTATCATTGTCTTGCAGACTAGAGGCAAACTCAACCACCCAAGGGAGTCACTCAATGGCCCATTCAGTTGCTAATGTATCATCCAGAGTGCAGGCTTCTGGGCCTAGCACCCCCCCATACAAATAAGAAAGGAAGAATTCAAACTATTCCTATTAGCAGATGGCATGATTTTAAATCTGAAAGATCAACAAGGTTCCACCAGAAAATTCCTGGAACTAATAAACATGTTCAGAAGAGTGGCAGGCTACAAAGTTAGTGTTGAAAAATCAATGGCTTTCCTATATAACAAAGATGAACATAGCAATAATGTCCTGAGAGAAACAATTATACTTACCAAAGCTCCAAAAAAGAAATACTGGAATAATTCTAGCCAAAGATGTGAAAGAGCTGTACAATGAAAACTGTAAAACCCTGTGGAATGGGATTACAGAAGATTCAAGAAGATGGAGAGACTATCCATGTTCCTGGACCAGTAGAATTACCATTGTAAAAATACCTATCTGTTGCAGTTATTCTGCATTGTTGTTGATAAAGTCATGACAAAATAGGTTAAAGGAATAAGGGGTTTGTTCTCTCTCAAGATAGTCTGGTTACTGTTGCTTGTCCAGCTTACACCAAACTGGCCACAGCTTATCTACAAGATGCCTAAGAGCAGGACAATCATTATTTGCCAGATCAGTGTATCTGACAAAGTATACAGAAGGATGGCAATGTCCTCAACAGAGATCTGATTGAGGAAGTTGGCATCCTTGTGTATACTTGACCAGACATACTGGTCTGGCAAGTAAGATTGTCCTTCCTTCAGCTGTTACGAGGAGGTGGTGCAGCCAGTTCCCTTTGGTGATGGTACATGCTCTCTTGCTAAGCTGGACTAAGAACTTTAACCTGACTATCATAAGAAAATAAACCCTTTGTTCCCTTAAACTGTTTGATGGTGATGTTATCAGCAACTGTGTAGTCTTACTGCTATAGGAAACAAACTTATACAACCCCTTTGGAAATGAATATGGTGGCTTCTAAAAAAAAGTTAATAATTGAAATAATTCCTGGGAATATAAAAAATGGAATCAGTCCAGATGTGCAACAGTGGATGAATGTGTAATGAAAATGTGATACATATACACAATGGAATACAACTAAGCTATCAGGAAAATGATTTAATGAAATTTGTTAGTAAATGGATGAAGCCATAAGAAATTATATTGAGTGAAGTATCCCAGATGCAGAAATACAGACACCACACGTTCTTCTTTATAAGTGGATGCTAAACATTAAACCTTTAAAATGATATAATCAAAGAGAAATGTTTACAACATACACAAAATACAAAGGAACATAGGGAGGTGGAGAAAGATCTCAAAAAAGAGGCAACAAAAGAAAATGAGCAAATAGGTAAATAAATCATTTAGGGAAGTATAGTCTTAAAGTGAGAGAAGAAAGGGGATGGGACATAGGAGTAGGGGAAACTTTGGGTAAAGAATTACCCACTAACTGGCTTCTACCTTCCCCTCCCCAGTACCAGGGAACACATGTCCTGTAGTGTAAACCTGTCCAAACAACAGCAGAAAATGATGAAAATAGACACTAGACAGGAACAGATTTCTGTTAATTATACCTGATAGTAAACCATTACCTAAACACTTCTCATTATATCCTTAGATAAAAGTTCTCAACACTCAACCATGATGGAGTCTATTGTAATGAAGATTAGTGAGGTAGAAATACACAACTGGCCATAGTGCACAGTATCTAATGTCAACCATAGAATGCTCAGCTCTAACCAGGCCATTCAAATCTCTCTTCATCCCAAGGGTCAGGCAACCATGTGGAAGAGGGATCCCTGAGATTATAAGAACATTAAGATGGTTATGTGTATTGCCAGCCAGAACACTCCAGTTACAACAGCGCTTCTGCCTCCAGTAGTACACTGCAATAAAATCTACCCCCACCAGATCTACACAGTGGTTGACATATCAGTATTCCACCACGGAAAAGTGAGGATCCCAGGACAAACAACTACACACAGTGGAAACCCTAGAGCAGGTGCTAGATAAGTTAAGGGGAACTTCCCTACCTGTGGGTTTACCCATTGAAGGATCACTTTGCCACAGAGACAAGGCCCTTTACTAGTACACAGGTACCTTGAAAGGAGCCTTATAATCCACATATGCAGAGAGACATGAGGGTGGGAAGGGCAGAGATGGATTGTTGAAGGGAGGGGACAGACAGAGAATAGGTGAATAAAAGAGAGGGGGCATGGGGAAAAATCAGTAAATTAATTTCAGAACTTGTCCTCTGGGGCTGGAGAGATGGTCCATGAGTTAAGATTCTGCCTTGCAAGCAAAAAGTCCTGAGTTTGGATTCAAGGTCCCACGTAAAAAATGCCAGGCTGAAGTGGCAGTAGCCTGTACTTCCAGCCCTAGTGGGCAGAGCTTGGGAAATCTCAGAGAGAAGCAAAAAGGCAGTGGAAGCTATTCAGGATGATTCCATAAGTCACCTTGGTCCTCCACAGGGACACACAATGCCCTCTGATACACACACACACACACATACACACACACTAAATAAACTTAAAAAAAACTAGTCCTCTGACCTCCACCCAAGCACCATGGCATACATCTCTCTCTCTCTCTTTCTCTCTCTCTCTCTCATAAATAAAAATCAAGAGTCACCTCTCTTAATTTCAGTAGCTTGTCATGAAGTTTTACTTCTAATATTCTGTTTCACATAAAGGTTTACCTGCCTTGACACATGCCTTTGTCATCTAGTACAATGATCAAGTAAGGACTGATACTGGAATCCATTATTTCTTTCCAGCATTTTAAATATCCACTGTTAAGCATAACATTTTCTGTATGCATTTTGTCATGTTCTTAAACAATCCATGCTTCCTACCTTATTGAAAGTTTATCTTCTCAATTTTGAATGAGAACTGCATTTCTTCAAATATTTTTCTACATGTAGTGAGGTAAAATGATTAGGCTCCTGATTCTACTTTTATGAATTAGTTCCATTGATTTAAAAATGCTAAGATATCCTTGAATTTCAGAAATAAACCTTGGGTGATAATAGGGGGAATATATTTGAAATATATTCATTAAGCATTACAAGGGGTGAAGAGATGGCTCAGGGGTTAAGACTTTTACTTTGAAAGCAGAAGGGCCTGAATTCAGATCCTGTATCCTACGTAAAACACTAAGCATAAATGGCAGCAGCCTACACTTGAGGGTCCAGGAGGCAGAGCCTGGAAAATCCCTGAGCAAAGCAAAAAGGAGATAGAAACAATACAGGATGATTCCCAAAGTCATTTTTGAGCCTCCGCAGGCATACAGTGCTGTCCGATACACATAAATATATATACCACAAAAACACACATTAAAAAAATAAAAATAACATTACAATTGACTTAGTGATATATTCAGATGTCCATTATAGATTCTTTTGAAAAGTTTTAAAACCAAAATCTATCTCTGCCTACAAATCATGGATACATATTGTCATAACTACTGAAATCTTTCCCATAATATTGTACCATAATTTAAACTTTTTGTTGAATATTTAAGTTGTTTTCAAACTTTTGCCATCATAAACAGCAGAACCTCCTGTGTAACCTAATTCTGTACCTGTTTCTAAATCGTTAATCAACAATGTCTTCTGGATGTCACTTGAAACTAGCAGTAACTTAATGAATATCAGTTGAGAAGAATTGGAAACCCAGGCTTTCTTGCTTTCTATAAGTTTCACTGTTACCGAAGCTCTGAGAGGCATTATTTTGAGTTTGTTAATGTAACTCTGACATACCTAAAAAACAATAGGAAGAATATATAAAAGGAGAGGACATAGATCCTAGGGAAAGTGAGAGCTATGTTTATCTATGAAGGCACTACATCAAAATTTCTTTCAAACACCTATTATTATACTCATAAATTGGAGGAGCATACAGCACTTAACTTCAAAGTCTCCTTTTGTAACAGTGGGTATTTACAGAAAAGCTCAACAGACCAAATTGTGGAAAATAAGTGAGTATCAGTCCTAAACAGGGTACCCCCACCCCACCCCAAGACTCAGGGAACACTGAAGAAGAGACAGAGGTAAGATTGTAGGAGATACAAGTGAAATGGTGGTGAGGCAGACATTATCTCCTGGACATGACATGGCTGTGGTATCCATGATTTCATTCACATGGATTTCATCCATATATTTTCACAAGAACGGCATGGAATGGTCCAATTGACATCTCACCATGAGTGGAGGATGATGACTGGAGGATCCATGCCTTACTGAGTGTCTTCTAGGGACTGGTGGGGGTAGGGAAGAAAAGGAAGATGCTTTCCTCAATGGGAAACCCACTGATTTAGAACACTTGCTAAAGCATGAAGCATATGGAATCAAAGGAAAACTACATAAAACACAGTAGATCACACAACTGAAGAGACATGGAAATCTGGGAGCTTGACTGGGGAGGTGGGCTCTTAAGGGGAATGGGAGGGAGTTGGGACTGGAGATTGAGGAGTGAAAGTATCATAAATTCACTAAATTCATGTATGGAACATGTAGAAAATAAAAGTAAAGAAGTCTTTGGTGGATCCTAGTACCAAACATATTTAAAGATAAATCTCTGTAATACCTATAGTAATTACAAAGATTATAAACAGGAGGGAAGGGGAAGGAAGGCACCCCAGAAATAAGGAGAGAGGGGATTATGCTACAGTAGAAAAAATAGGTCACCATCAAGTATTGCAAGTAAGTAGCGAGACATCTGGTTAAGCTCACTCACTTTCCTTCCTGGCTACTTGTGACTGAGGGAGTTTGATCTCACCAATCAGGGAGAGTATAGAGTCTGGCAGATAGATGGTAACCATCCTGCAAATGGGAGACTGAGCCCCCCCTCCTCACTGCAGTCTCCTACTCCTATTCCATCTACCTTGAATCTACTCTCATAATAATACTCCATTTAAACAGCCTTTTATCTCTGTGAGGAGGTGATCTCCAATAACAATCAGGATGGAGCCAAGGGCAGTGCAGGAACAGCAAAACTGAAAACAACAACAAACCATAATTCAGAATACCGAAGACCCTACATTAATCACCTGAAAACAGACCAGCCAAATCTCCCCCCCATCCTGAAGTGCAGGGAAACTTGTGGAAGATTATAAAAGCCTAAAGATGGGAAGGAGCAATGATGCACAAGATACTCCACACAAGTTAGGACTGCAGTAGCCATAATTGGCATAACCTGCACAATGACTGACAAGTCAACGACCCTCCAAAGTCTAACATGGATCACAGGCACTAGGATCCTTAGAGGCAAGAGATTAACAGTCATAATAGTGTTCCCATACTAAAGGGGAGCCCAAAAAAGGGTTCTGGGCAATGCCACTGAGTCCTTACACCTTATTAGCGTGCAGGGCTCAGAGGGAAGTTTGACATTCACACTAAAGGATGCTCCAGAGAATGGGGGAGGGGAGCGGAGGACACTGGGAGAAAGGGAGGAAGGTGGGTGAAAGCAAGGGGAAAATGGGGGAGGGTCCAAGGAGGTCTAGTGAGGGGCAAAAGGAGGGAGGAGAATGGGATACCTATTAAGTTTGTATGATTGGGAAAAAATAAATAAATATAAAAAATAGAATGGACAAAGTAAAGAAATCTAAATACCTAATTGCTAAAATAGAAAGTAACCTGGGAAAATGCTTTTTTGAAACAAGAAATGTAATCTCAGGAAATTTTGGATGACAAGAGCAAGGCAAGTGAAATCATAACCACTAGATTAATATAGACAGTACATGGGAATACATGTCTTAGTATTAAATATAAGTACTTGATAATAAATCATCATCTAAATACCTTTTATCACATCCTTAGATAAGAAAAGATCACAGTACTCAACCAATATGAATCCCACTGAAATGGAATATTAGTGAGGCAGAAATCACAACTGATCATCATGCAGAGTATCTGTATCCTGGATTGCTCCCTAATCAGGCCATTAGCATGTTCCTAATCCCAAGTCTCAGGGAACCTTGAGAAGCAACACACACACACACACACACACACACACACACACACACACACACACAAAATTAATTGATTAGAATAAAAAATTGAAAAATTACCTGTTAGTTTTGTAGTACTAAACAGAATTTTTCTTGCTGTAGCCATGTGTTTGTTTACCAAAAAGATAGAAAAGTATTAATATGAGAGACTCATTAGGAAGAGTGAGTAAATAGTTCTACTGCTATGTGCTGTACAGAGTTGGCTAATAGATGACAGCTCCTTCCATTTCTCTCTAACTGAGGCTTGAAAGAAAGACAAAGAGATAGAAAGACAGACACAGTGAGAGGTAGAGAGAAGAGAAAGGAAGAAAATCAGAAAGAATTAATACAACTTTAATTTTATTATTTCCTATTGCAGGCTCTTATCTACTAAATATTTCTCCAGCACTTAAAAAATACACTTTCTATACTGAAAACTGTGTTAACTGGGGGGATTTATAATATTAAAGACATCGTTTAGTTTATGTGATCTTCAAAAGACCTATGTAAATATGTTCTCTATGTGGTATTTTAACTTGTTATACAAAGTATACATCCTTAGTCACCTCAGTTTAGAGGTGATTAATTAGGATCAGATTAGGCATTGCTTAGTTAAGAAATGATTGAGTCACACCCTCAGTCTACACCTTTTGATTATAGAGTGATAACATAAAGTTAACAGAAGACACTTTGGTAACAGAACATTGGTTAATCGTTTAAAGTTACTGGCTCTAATATTTGATACTTCATGACAATCATAAAAATCTTTAGCAGAAAATCTAGTGTGTTCATCACTGTGACTTGCACCCCTGCTCCTAGTTCTATCCTTTGTATCTATAAAACTTATTGCAAACATTTATGTGACAAGCCTTCAACTATTTATTGAATATGGGTACTCATTCTCCATGTACTTTTTAAAAGCAAGGATTATTTTTTTAAATACAGTTTACAAAAGTACCATAAAAGCAAAGTAGAATGTACTTACACGAAATAATTCACAATATATATTTCTTATTATAGTATAAGTCCACTGACATGATTATCAAACAATCCAAATCAATGGTATAAAACAAGTGTTCAACTTTTTATTTGTTTCTTTGATTGTGATTTTTTTGTTGAGACAGGGATTCACTCTGTTGCCCAGACTGGCCTGAAACTCACTGTGGAGCCTGTATCAATTTCTAACTTAATAATAATCCTGTCTCAGCCACCTCAGTGTTTGGATTACAGGTGTGAATCATCTGTAATTGATGAAATTAACTCTTTACTAACATCTTTTGGTATAGTGTCAACATTCAAATACCAGTTTTGAGATTCTTTAAGGAATGCTAACTCACCACAAGATTGAACTGTGTTTTAGACAAAAGAATGGAGAAAACTTTTCCATTTCATGGTTTTTTTTTAAATTTGGAATAAGAGAAGACAAGTTTAGGTCTATATGGAAAGTGCTAAAGTACTGTTGATATTGAAATGGAGACCTCAGTTTCACATCTGTGGAGCAAAGCAATCTAGGATCAAAAATATTGCAAAAAGATATTGCATCCACATTGAATATGTACAGACTTCACTTTTTACAATTTTTCTCCAAACACTAGAGTATAACAATTATATAAAAATATATTCTGATAAGCATCTGTTACTATATTACAGTAGATATCTATCTAGAGATTATTTAGCTTATATGGGCATATGATATAGGTATATATACATAGCTTTATAAATGACTTGATCATATGAAGATATTAATATCCAGACGTAATACTCTCCCATAGATACTAAACGACCAGTTTACTCTTTTAGAAGCCAAAATTATTAGGACTCTAAGAGAGGTTTACCGACATCAGTTAAACTCTTTTTGTTTCAAAGAGAATGAAACCTAGCCACCAACAAAGAAAACTGAATGATTTGTTTTACATCATTCAATGAATCAGTGTTGAGATGACTTTCTAAACCAAATTCAGCCAGTGTTTCCACCAAATTTTGCCGCTTTTGGCTGACCAGGAAATAAGAGCTACTCTGAGATTTTTAAGAATAGTTTGCTGGGACTGAAGAGATGGCTTAGGGGTTAAACCTCTGCTTCACAAGCAGAAGGACCTGAGTTTGGATACCAAATCCCACATAAAAATGCCAGGCAGGAATGGCAGCTGCATACATGTTCCATCCTGAAAAGCAGAGCCTAAGAAACCCCAGAGCAAAGTATAAAGGAGGAAGAGCAATCCAGGATGACTCACAAAGTCACTCTCAAGTCTGTACAGGCACACACAGTGTTCTCTGATAACACACACACACACACACACAGAGAGAGAGAGAGAGAGAGAGAGAGAGAGAGAGAGAAAGTTCCAATGGACCTGGTGGTCCAGCCCTGTAATTACAGCTGTTTAAGAGGATGAAGTGGAGGGTAAGTTTAAGGCAGGCCTAGGAGACTAACTGAGACCTTGTATTGAAAAAGAAAAAAAAAAAAAAAAAAGAGGGAAAACACAACACATATGTAACACACAACCTAAGAAAAAATACATCAACTGGAACTACTTTGAGAAATTCCTCCTTACCGGATAGCTTACACAGTACCAAAAAATACTGTAGAAGCTTTTGGGGGTAGAGAAATAATCATAAGCCTTATCAACTCATGAGTTCTACAAGTTGCAATAAAAATCACCATGGCAACAGATAACCATGCGTATATAGTGGAATGAGTATCAAAGAGACAACCAATAGCTTTCTGATTGAACCTACTTGTCAGAATGGAACACATTCCTGTTACTGTTAACTAGAACAAGAACTTAAAAAATGGAAGGAAATGGATCAATAGAGATAAACAGCAAATGAACCTATAGGCAGGAAAACAGTTTACCAAACTGCTCTGTAAATAGCTGTTCTTATACCCATAGATTTGAAGAACACTTAGCACTCAACCTAGATGTCTTAGAGGATCTCTTTGAGAACCTTGTGGAAGAGAGGGTAGTGAGATTGTAAGCACCTAGAAATGAGAAGGTTCACCATTAGACAAGATATTCCATTCAAGATAGGACTGCTTCATCCAGGAACTCACTGCAGTAAGACTTGTCCTTAAAAGATCTGCAGAATTACTGACATACTAACATGGCCCCATAGACTATATAGGAGCTCCAGAGAGACAAGAACATATAGTAGAAACCTTGGGGACTAAAAGTGGGTGAGTGAAGGGAAATGTCCCTATCAGTGGAATGGCCTAAAGAGATGGAACTTTGTATGCCACAAGAGGCCTGAACCCCCACAAGAGTAGATAAGCCAGAGGGAATTCTGGAGTTCATAGAAGCAGATAGGCAGAAGGGTGGGAGAGAGTGGGAGGGATTGATGAGGGGAAGAAAAGAGCATGAGAGGGAGGGGGATAGAGGGAAGAAGGGCTAACTACTCGATATGCTTGTAAAACTAGAAAAATAAAACAATTTTAAAATTTTTAAAAGGAGGATTGGAGACCTAACTCAATAGTAGAGCATTTAATTAGCATAATGTTCCAGGTCTTAAATTCATCCCCCATTACACTGGAAAAGAGTCAGGTATTGTGGCATGTATCTGTAATCCTACAAAATTGGGAGTAGAGGAAGGAGAATGAGAAACACAAAGTTATTTTCAGCTACATAGCAAGTTCTAGGCCAGACTGAGTTACATGAAACATATCCCAATAATAAATAAATAAGCCTCAGGGTTTTATTTTTAGTACAGAAACAAGAGTAACATAATGTGGTCCTTTGATCTAGTCTTGATATAATGTAAACAGTAGACACTTCTTAACAAACTTAATCTCTACCATAGATAACTTCACTGTGCCATGCACATCAAGTTTTATTTGTTTTGAGGAATGATCTATAGGGAAGGACAGAGGAGTTTGTAAACTCAAAAATTGCCAATTAAGCTTGGCTACAAGGTTAATGTGAACATTCTTGTCCACACAAGGTTACTTATAATGTGAAAAACAATCATTTTTTCCATAGAAGTATCAATTTACAAATAAGTTTTTAAACACCTTTGTCTGCACTATGAGGTTGCATCAATAGTGAGGATGCTTTTCTGTGAGCCTAGATTTCCTCTAAACCTCCTCATTCCTTTCCACAGATCCAGCTCTCTCACACTTAAGTATAAGGACTTCCTATCCTTCTAGTCCTTGCATATTTCTGCATAACTTCTAGTTTCTTGCTACCCTGCCCATGTTATAAGCAGTTCCCAAGTTGAGTATGTCTCTCATTTCTTTCTTCATAGCCAATGCAAACCATTCTACATTTTTCACTAATACACTAAGTCAAATTGAGATTTCTGTTGCATTCTTTAGAAGATTATGATGGGCATACTGTGTTACAATGTTGACTTCTTAAGATCTCTTTGGAATTCATCAGCTATCACAGTTTACATACTTTACTTCAAGTATAGTGAAGTTGGCCAAAAAATAAGGTTCAAATATTTGCTTTATAGAAATGGAAAAGACATTCTACAAAGGAAATAATAGTTCTAGTTTTTGTAACAAGAGGATTCCATTTATGTAATTTAAAATTTTTAACATACATGTATTTATAGAATGTTTTGTGATAATTACAATACAAGTATACATTGTGTAATATTCAGAATGGAAAGTCTAGTTATCTGTATGTATTTATCATTAACTTATGGTAAAAACGTCCAAAATCCTTTATTTTCACTTTAAAATTTTTTTATTATTATTATTTATTCAACTGTGAGCATGTGTGTGTGTATGTGCATGCCCGTGTGTGTGTCTGTGTGTGTGTGTGTGTGTCTGTGTATGTGTAGAACCCGGAAGAATTCGTGAACCACCATGGACGCCTCCACCTCCTTCTGCCCCGGGATTCACAGGCTCTGCCCTACCAGGACCAGAAGCGCAGGCCGCCCCCGCTTCCGACTGGCGTCTATACGTGGGATCTGGGATCCGAACTCAGGACCTTCCGCCTGCAAAGCGGGGGCTTAACCCCTGAGCCACCTCTCCAGCCCTTTTATTTTCACTTTAAAAAATATAGCATAAGAGCTAGGAATGTAACTCATGTGGCAATTTGCTTGTCTAACATGCATGAAGCCCTAAGTTTAAACCCCAGCACCATAAAAAAAGGTCACGTTGTTGAATACCTGTCATCTCACCACTTGAGAGTTAAAGGCAGAAAGATCAGTATTGCAAGGTACTCAGATAAATAGGGCATTGAGAGCCAACATAGACTGTCAGACCTTGTCTGAAAAAATAATAAATAAAAATAAAAATGTATCACATTATCATTATCTACTATCATCATGCAAAGCAGCCCAATACCACATGGATAAATGGATAAAGAAAATATGGTAACTATGCACAATGGAATACTATAAAGACAAATTTTAAAAATTCTGTAATTTGTGTCAAAATGAGTAAATATGAAAGACATTAGTCTAAAGGAAAAATAATTCATCTCTAGAAACAGCAAGCTATCTCAATCATTCATAGAATGTTTTAAGAAGGGGAACTCAAAAAAGCATAAAAATGTCAATAACTGAAAGAATAGGGGGAGGGTAGTAGAAATCTGTTCAAAGGGCAGAAAGTTTCAATAAGACAGAAAAGGTAAATTTGGAAAAGGCAACTATCAGATGTTGTCTTTCATTCCCAAAGCTAGATTGAAATACATACTTACATATACATACATTATGTATGTATGTGTATGTGTGTGTGTGTGTAAGTCCATGTTGATAGATATATATGACACGAGGAGAGGCAGGAGACTAGTAGAGGAAAGAGCAGGGTAAGAAAGTGAGAAAAGGAGATAAATACTAGCAAAGTACAATGATCTACATGTACAGAAATGTAACAAAGAAATCCCTTATTTTGTATTCTTATTAGAACTTCTGAAGAACAAAATTGAAAATCTACTGTCAATACTACATTATAGAATGAAAAGTGCTGAGAATAAGTTTTAAATATTTTCACCACAAAAAGGTATGTTATTTTATGCTCATTATAATGACTAAAAAATCACACTGGAATGGACAGCTTCATCAGATTCAAAGCCATTTGATGTATAAAACTTTATAATGGAACCATATCTTAGATGGGCAGAGTGTAACCAAAACATGTCTGGATAGTGTGTAACATCTGCACAGTTCTTTGTTTAATAAATACATCACTATGTTACTGGTCAGGAATCTTGCTCCAATAAAGGAACGTAAAGATTTAAAATAATCACACTGGGGCTGGGAAAATAAGGGTTAAAGCCTTTGCTTCACAAGCAAAAGAACCTGAGCTCAAGTCCTCAGATTCTATGTAAAAATGCCAGGTGGATATGAAAGCAACCTGCAAATTAGACCCTGGAAAGGAATGGAAACTCCTGAGCAAAAAGCAATAAAGAAGAGCAATCCAGGATGATTTCCAATGTCATCTTTGGGCCTCCACAGGCACACACATTCAAGTGCCCTCTTATACACACAGATGTACATGTACATACCTAGACATACACACAAAAAAATCATACTAAGTTACATAAAAATACACAAGATTCAATGAATTTTATCCAAAATCTAAAGGTGATAAAAGATATCAGAATGATACAATATGACAAAAATTAAATCCAATGAAATTTGGCACAGACCTATAATCCCAGCACTGGGGAGGTAGAAACAGGAGTGTCAGGAGATCAAGGTCATTGATGGTAGCTGCTCAAACTTTATGCTTTTATTTTTTTAATTTTTTTTAATCTTTTCCTAGTTTTACAAGCATATTGAGTACTTATTCCTATGTCCCTACTTCATCCTTTTTTCCTACCCACTCCTTTCACTTCATCAATCCATCCTACACCTTCCAACCCTCCTGTCTGCCCACTTCTATGGCCCCAGGGTTCCCTCTGAATTTTCTACTCTTGTGATGTGTTCAGACCTCTGTGGCATACAAAGTGGCCCTTCCTTGGGCTGTCCCACTGATAGGGGTATTCCCCACTCATCCAGCCCTAGTTTTCAAAGTTTCCACTGAATATAATTATCTCTCCTGAGATCCTTGCTAGTCTATGGGGGCATGCTCATATGTCAGCCAATGTGTAGGTTTCGTAAGGTCAATGAGTGAGTAGACCTATCTTGAGTGGAATGCCTTGTCCATCGTGGAGCTCCCCAACTTTAGACTGTTACAGTCTTCCTTCCCCCACTTCCTCAAGGTTCCCTGACTCTTAAAATAGTAAGACATTTGACAAGTCTGGTACCAGGTGAACACTGTAAGGTCATAGGTATTCTGCATTCTAGTTCACTATTTGTGTCTCTTTTGCCGTTCTTGCATTGTACAAGGCAGTCTGGGTGTTGAGATCCTTTTTCATCCAAAGATAATTTTTTTTAAATGGGGTCTTTATATGAGAAAAGAATTAAAGGAGAGAGAAGAGGAACAGGGCACAGTAGTGAGTTGAGTCAGCCTCCAGGCAATAAACTGGCTTACGAGTTACCACCAATCCTACCCCCTCTATGATGGTGCGAGAGGGACACATATTCAACACTTCAAACCAGCCCAAACACCTGTGAACATGAAGGAAACTGATTGTGGATAGGATCAGATGCTTTACTATATGGAACTCTCTTGACAGTTGCCTTATTTATCTAATTAATTGTGTTCACTTGTATCTATTTTTTTTGTGGTCTTCTTTCTCCTACCCTCGTAGTTATAATCCTTTATAGTTTTAATGGGTATAATAGAGATTTTTCTTTGAGTATGTCATTATGGAGACTTAGAACTAGGTTTCATTTATAAAGGAGAACATACAGTATCTGACTTTCTATCCTTGGGATACTTTGCCCAATATAACTTTTTTCGACTCCATTCAGCTACCAGCAAATTTCATTAATTTGTTTTATTGATAGCTGAGTAGTTTTCCACTGTGTATATGTACCACATTTCATTATCTATTCAATTGTTGGGCATTTGGGTTGATTCCATGACTTTGCTATTGTGAATAGTGCTGCAATGAACATGGATGTACATATTTCACTATAATAAAATGAAGCACTTTTGGGACCATTCCCAGTAGTAGTATAGCAGGGTCATAGGTCATTTAAATTTTCAGATTTTTTAGAAACTGCCATATCGGTCTCCAGAGTATTTGTACAAGTCAGCATTCCCACCAGTAATATATGAGGGTTCCCTTCTCCCCATATCATCTCCAGCATTTGTTGTACGTATTTTGGATTTTCACCATTCTGACCAGGGTGAGATGATATTTCCAGGGAGTTTTGACCTACATTTCCCTGAGAGCTAAGGAGGTAGAACATTTTTAAGGTATTTTTTGGGCATTTCAATTTTGTCCTGTGAAAAGTTTCTTTTTAGTTCCGTGGTTGATTTTCTGATTGGGGTATTTATCTCCTTGGTGTTTACTTTTTTGAGCTCTTTGTTCACTCTGGATATTAGTCTTTTA
Source organism: Typhlomys cinereus (assembly GCA_023101885.1). Classification (NCBI taxonomy): domain Eukaryota; kingdom Metazoa; phylum Chordata; class Mammalia; order Rodentia; family Platacanthomyidae; genus Typhlomys; species Typhlomys cinereus. The sequence continues at coordinate 205,484 of JALPQD010000243.1, read as the reverse complement.
TCAGATGTGCTTTTAATGAAGATTTTCTCCCATTCTATGGGTTGTAATTATGTTCAGTTAGCAATATTTTAGATGAACAGAAGGACTTTAACTCAATGAGATTACTTTTTAAATTTGTATTTCTACTTTTACAAGCATATTGGGCATTCATCTCAGCTTCCAAACCTTCTTCCTCCCTCCCATCCCCTCCTGTTCTTTCATCAATAACTCCCACTCCCTCCCACCCTCCCACCCTTATGCTTCTGTGGATTCCAGGTTTCATTCTGCTTGTCTACGCCTGTGGGGGCTCAGGTCTCTGTGGTATATCAAGTTACTCCTCCTCAGGCCACCCCATTGATATGAGCATTTCCCTTCACTCATCCAGCTTTAGACACAAAGGTTTCCACTGTAAGTTCCCATTTTTCTTGAGTTCCTAGGTAGTCTAAAAGGCATTTGACAAAATCCAATATCCCTTCATGATAAAATTTTTGGAGAAAACAGGAATGGAGGGAACCTATCTTAACTTGATAAGGCTGTATGTGCAAGCCCAAAGCAAGAACCATCCTAAATAGGGAAAAACTTGAAGCATTCCAACTTAGATCCAGAATGAGGCAAGGGTTTCCACTGTCACCATTCCTGTCCTTGAAGTCCTAGCTAGAGCAATATAGCAAGAGAAGGAAATAAAAGGATACAGATAGGTCAGGAAGGAGTCAAAGTATCCCTATTTGCAGATGATATGATTCTATACTTGAGAAACCCACATGACTCCACCAAGAAACTACTCATTTTAATAAAAAATTTCAGTAAAGTGACAGGCCACAAAATCAAGCTACAAAATTGGGAAGCTTTCTATATACCAGAGACAAAGAAGCTGGAACCCCAGTTTTTGACTGTTGCTTCTATTTCCTTTGCTATTCATGTCCTATTTAGAAAATGTTGGCCTAGGCCAATCAGTTTGAGAGAATTCTCTACCCTTTCTTCTAGGGCTTTTATAGTCTCTGGTCTAATATTAAGATCCTTAATACATTTGGTGTTGATTTTCATGTATGATGACAAGTAAGGGTCCAGGTTCAGACTTCTACATGTAGCTATCCAGTTTTGCCAGGACCATTTGTTGAAGAAATTGTGCTTTTTCTATTGAATTCTCTGAGTCCCTATGCCCCAAATCAGAAAACTCTAAGTATATTGGCTTATGTCTGGGTTTTCAACCCTTATCCATTGATCTATGTGTCTATTTTGGAGCCAGGACCATGCTGTCTTTATTACTATGGATTTGTAATATAAAGTCTAGTGTGGCGATACACCCACCAGAGTTTTTATTACTCAGGATTGTTTTTGCTGTCCTGGGACTTTTGTGCTTTCATACAAATTTTGGGATTTGTTTATAAGTTTCTGTAAAGAATTGCCTTGGACTTTTGATTGGTATAATATTGAATCTGTATATCACTTTTAGTAAGATAGTCATTTTTATGATGTTAATTCTACCAGTGCAGGAGCATGAGAGGTCTTTTCAACTTCTGGAATCTTCTGAGATTTCTTTCTTTGGGGTTTTAAAGTTTTCAGTACATGTCTGTCACTTCCTTGATTCGATTTATCCCAAGATAGTTCATTTTTTTAGGGGTATGGTAATTGAAATTATTTACCTTAGAACTTTATCCCTTTTTTTTTTTTTTTAGCCTTGGTGTGTAAGAAAGCCACTGATTTTTTAACATTAATTTTGTAATCTGCTACTCTGATAAACTTATGTATTAGTACCAAGAGTTTCCTGGTGGAACTTTTGGGATCTCTAAGTTATAGGATCATGCCACCTGAAAATAGAGATGACTACTTCCCATTTGTGTCCCTTTTATCTCCCTTTCTTGTCTTATGGCCCTAGCTAAAACTTTAGGTTCAACATTAAACAGACATAGTAAGAGTGGACAGCTTTGCCCAGTTCCTAATTGAAGTGGAAATGCTTCAAGCTTTCACCATATAGAATGAGCCTTGTTATAGACTTGTTGTATATAGCCTTTATTTATTTATTTTTTATTTATTTCTTCCACTCATACAAAGTTGATAAGTACCCCATTCCCCTCCATCCCTCCAACCCTCCCTGGATCCCCTTGCTCCCTCCCCTCTTTTCTCTTTCCTTTCCCCCCTGCATCCCTTTCTCCAAGTGCTCCCTCTTCCCCCATTCCTGGAGCATCCTTTGTTTTTGCTGTCCTGGGACTTTTGTGCTTTCATACAAACTTTAGTGTGCATGTCAAACTTCCCTCTGGGTCCTCCTCTCTGATGAGGTGTAAGGACTCAGTGGCATTGCCTAGAGTTCTTTTTTGTGTTTCCCTTTAGTATAGAAACACTATTGTGGTATTGTGGCTGTTAATCCCTGACTCTAAGGATCGTAGTGCCTGTGATCCATGCTAGATTTGGGGGGTTAAACGATATGTTGGTAATTGCACAGGTCATGCAAAGTCCTATTATGATTACTACAGCTCTAACTTGTATGGAGTATCTTGCATATCGTTGCTCTTCCCCATCTTTAGGCTCTTACAATCTTACTGCCCCCTCTTCTACAAATTTCCCTGAGCTTTAGTATGGGGAGAGATTAGGCTGGCCTGGTTCCAGGTAGTTGATGTTGATTTTCTGAATTATGGTTTGTTGATTTTTTTTTCAGTTTTGCTGCTCCTGCTCTGCCCTTGACTCCATCCTAATGGGTACTGGATATCACCCCCTGGCCAGAGATAAAATGCTGTTAAAATAGAGTCCTTATTATAAGTGTAGATTCAAAGGTAGATGGAATAAGAGTAGGAGACCACTGTGATGGGAGGGGTCAGTCTCCCATTTGCAGGATGGTTACCTTCTATCTACCAGACTCTATACCCTCCCTTTCTGGTGAGATCATATCCCATCAGATGCAAGTGACCAGGAAGGAGAGTCTATGAGCTTAACCAGATGTCTCATTACTTACTTGCAGTCCTTGATGGTGGCCTATTTTCTCTGCTGTAGCATGATCCCCACTCTCCTTGCTTCTGGTAGGGCCCTCCTTCTCCTTCCCTGTTTATAATCTTTGCAATTACTGTAGGTGTTACAGAGATTTATCTTTGAGTGTGTCACTAAGGGGGTTTGGTACTAGGATCCACCTATTGGATATAGCCTTTATTATATTGACATAAGTTACTCCCATTCCAATTGTCTCCAGGGTTTTAATCATAAAATGATGTTAGATCTTATCAAAAGCTTTTCATATGTTTATACAGAGTATCATGTGGTTTTGATCCTTGGATTTATTTATATGATGGATTATATTTATTGATTTGTAAATGATCTTTTTGGTATGCTTTTGAATCCAGTTTGCTAAAATTTTGTTGAGAATCTGCATCTGTGTTCATCAATGAGATCAGCATATAATTTTCTTTTTTATTGTATCTTTATTTGGTTTTGGGATCAGTATAATATTGACTTCCTAGAAAGAATTTAAAAATGTTCCTTCCTTTGTTATTTCATGGAATAGTTTAAGAGTAGTGGTGTTAGTTGTTTTTTAAATGTCTGGTAGAATTCTGCACTAAATCCACATAGTTCTGGGCTTTTATGGTGGGAAGATTTGTAATTTTCACTTTAATTTTGTCACTTGTTATAGGACAATTTAAATAATTCAGTTCTTCCTGACTCAATTTTTGCAAGTTGTGCATACTTAGAAATTCATCCATTTCTTTCTGATTATCAAATTTTATAGAGTATAAATTTTTGAAATATGACCTTATGATTCTTGGAACTTCCTTGGTATCAGTTGTAATAACTCCATTTTCATCTCTGATTTTATTAATTTGGGTTTTCTCTATTTTGGTTTTGGTCAATTTGGTTAAAAGTTTATCAAATTTGTTGATCATTTCAAAGAACCAGCTCTTTGCTTGGTTGATTCTTTGTATCATTTTTACTTATCTCAATTTCATATTATTTCTCCATTGATTTTACTAATCTCTACTTATCTGCTGCTTTTGGACTTGTATTGTTATTCTCCCTCTAAAGCCTTAAGTTCCATTGTTAAGTTATTTACTTGTGATGGTTCCATCTTTTTAATATAGGCATTGAGTGCTATATGCTTTCTTGTTAGGACAGCCTTCATTGCATCCAAGAGATTTTGATAAGTTATGTTTTCATTATCATTCACTTCTAGGAATTTTTCATATCTATTTTGACTTCTGTCTAAACCTATACCTTCTTCAGTATCAAGGTATTTTATGTTCAAGAATTTGTGTATTTTCTGTAATTTGATTTGTTGAGAATGTTTAACTTTATTGCCTAGTGACTTTATAGGCAAAAGGCACCACTGTGTTTTGGAGAAAATTTCATAGGCTGCAGAGAAAAACATGTATTACTTGTTGTTAGAATTGACTTAGTTACAGTATATCTCTGTTCAGTTTTTGGCCTATTGACCAATCCAATGGTGAGAGTGTGGTGTTGAAGTACTATAATATTGTCATTTTGGGGTTGATTTGTTGTCAAAGAAGTTCTTAATTTCTTATTTTATTTCCTGTTTTACCCATTCCTCATTCAAAAATGTTTCATTTACCTTCCATGACTTTGTGTGGTTTCTTTTGTTTTGTGGTTTCTTTTGTTTCCTTTTTTGTAGATGGTCAGATAGTGTGCAATGAATGATTTTAATTTTTCTGTATTCGTGGAGACTTCATTTGTGTCATAGCATATGCTCTATTTTCAAGAATGTTTCATGGGCTACTAAGAAGAATATGTATTCTTTAGTGTTTGGGTGAAATGTACTGTAGATATCTGTAAAATCCATTTGACTTATGTTTTCACTTAACTCTAATGTGTCTCTGCTTAATTTTTTATCCATTGACCTTTTCAGGGTGGATTGGGTATTGAAGTCTTCCACTTCTCTGTGTTTAGGTAGATTAATTGTTTTGCCAACTGTAGTATTTGTTTGATGGATCTGGGTGCTCTTATGTTTGGTGCATATATATTTAAGATTGTATGATCCTCCTGGTAGAATTTTCCCTTAACTAAAACATAGTATACATTTGTATCTCATATGGTTTGCTTTAGTTTGAAGTCTGTTTTGTCTGATATTAAGATGGCAACTCCTGCTTAGTTCCTCTTTTCCCTTGCTTGGAGTATCTTCGACCATCCTTTCACCCTCAGAAAGTGTCTATGTTTCATGGTGAGCATGTTTCTTGATAGCAGAGAATTGATGTGTCGTGATATTTGATCCAAGCTATAAGTCTGTGTCTCTTGATTGAGGAGCTGATCCATTGATATTAGTTTGTGGCATTTCAATGAGATTTTAGTTCTACTGTCACCAGTAGTTTCAGATTTCCAAGAACAGTTTTGGTGATAATTATCAGATTTTTCCCATATTTATTTTTATCTACTTTTACAAACATATTGAGTATTCATCCCAGGTTCCCTCCCTCCCCCCTTCCTCCCATCTCCTCTCCTTCCTCCATCATTCTCTCCCAGTCCCATCTGTGCTTCCACTTGTATGATTCTATGGATCCCAGAGTTCACTCTGGCTTGTCTACTCCTGTGGAGGCCCAAGCCTTTGTGGAATATCAAGTTACCTCTGGTTAAGCCACCCCACTGACATGTTTATTTCCCTTCATTCATGCAGCTGTAGACCCATGAATATCTCCTTGATATTCATGCCACTGTTACACTGATGGTCACATGTTCCCATGGTGATTTTTATTGTAACTTAAAGATCTCATGCCATTGATGGGCTTGTGATTATTTCTCTCCCCCAGCAGCTTCTACAGTTTTCCTTAGTACTGTGTAAGCTATCCAGCATAGAAAAAGTCCTCAGACTTTTAGTTGATACATTTTGCCCATGTTCTATGATCCATTTGTGTTGCATCTTCAGTAACAGAGTTTTACTGAAAGTTTTTGAACAGCAACCAAGAGCAATGGCAAAAATCCTGTAATGTTTGGGGGCCATTAAGACCTCACTGACCAACATTTTATCAGAAAGTGCCACATTCTTGTTATTTCTAGTGTAATTTTGTCACTGGGTTCTAAGTGGATCAGCTTGAAACATTTGCTCCTCAGCATAGGGACAGCCCATTCTTGTTCCTTTCTTTAAAAGACTTTTTTGGGACATATTTTGGGGTTCCTTCTCACAATCTTTGGGATTTTCTATAAGTACCACTGTTCTTCCTGTCTCCCTTGCCCCTCCTATCTTGATCCTCTCATTCCCTGCTATGTATTTTTTGAACCTATGCTTTCCCTGACCCATGTCCTGGGATCCTAAATTTTCCTGTTAAAAGGTTTCACCCTAACCATCACTTCCCATCTTCCCACTTACAAGCCTTTTCAAATTTTCTGGCTCTTACAATGCTTCCACCCCAAATACACTGACAATGATATCAGTTCTTTCATCCACACATTAACTTCCTATGCCTGAAATAATTCACTCAATATTAAAGTTTCTAGTTCCATCCATTTACCAAAAAATTCCATAATCTCACCCATTCTGATGGATGAGTAATATTCCATTGTGTATAGGTACCACATTTTCATTATCCATTCCTCTGTTGATAGGCATGTTGGCTCATTCCATTTTTTGCTATTGTGAATGGAGCTTCAATGAACATAGATGAACACATGTCTTTAATAAAAAGATATAGAATCTTTTTGGAATATCCCAAAGATTGGTATATGGCAGTTCCATTTTCAACTTTCTGAGGAACTTCAATACTGATCTCCATAGAGTTTGTACCAGTTTATACTCCCACCAGTGGTGAATAAGTGTCCCTTTTTCTCCACTGCCTCATCAGCAATCTCTGTTGTTTTTGTTCTTGATCTTAGCCATTCTGAGGGGGGTATCACAGGGTTGTTTAGATTTACAATTCTCTGATAACAGGGAAGTTGAGTATCGTTAAGGTATTTGCTTGACATTTCAATTTCTTTTTGAGTGAAATCCCTCTTTAATTCCAGGGCTCATTTTTTAATTGAAATGTTTGCCGTCTTGGTGCTTAATTTTCTGAGCTCTTTGTATAATCTGGAAATTAATCCTTTGTTAGATTAATAGCTAGCAAAGATGTTCTCCCATTCTGTGGGTAGTCTTTTTGCACAATTTAATTTGTGGGTAGTTTCTTTTGCAAAACAGAAGCTTTTTAATTTCATGAAGTCCTATTGTTGATTATTGGTCTTAGCGTCTGGGCATTTTCTCGTTCTGCTTAGAAAATCTTTACTTAGGCCTATCAAGTCAAGTGTGTACTTCCTACTCTTTATTCTAATAATTTCAGAATTTCAGATCTAACATGGAGGTCTTTGATCAATTAGGCATTGACTTTTGTGTAAAGAGAAAGGTAACAGTCAATTTTTTATTCTTTCACATGTAGATGTCCAGTTTTCCCAACACCACTTATTGAAGATGCTGTCTTTTCCTCAACATGCATGTTTGGTACCTTTGTCAAAGATTAAGAGGCTTTATGTGTGGGACTTTATATCTGGGTCCTCTATTCTGATCTATTGGTCAATGTAATTTTTTGTGCCATTATCAGGTTGTTTTTATTACTATAGATTTGTCATATAGTTTGAAATCTGGTATAGTGATACCTCCAACAATCTTCTTATTGTCCAACATTGTTTTGGCTAATCATCACAGTTTGTCTGCATGGTTGCTGATAAATGACCATCAAACAGCTTAAGGGAATAAGGGGTTTATTTTCTCTTACCATTACTTGATACAGTTCTTTGTCCAGCTTGACAGGAGAGCATAAACCAACACCAGGGCCAAGGGAACTGGCCACATCATCAACTCATAACAGCTGAGAGAGGGACGATCCTTACTTGCCAGACCAGCATGTCTGGCCAAGTGTTCACAGGATGCCAACTTCCTCAATTGACTCTCAGTATTTTATTCATCTATTCAGGGCCCACCCACCATAGGATAGGCCTTCCCCATGAGCAAGACAATTTCTTGCAGATTTGCTCTGGACTTAACCCAACCACTAATTCTCCACAAGTGTGCCCGGAACTCAAACCCTCAACAGTCCAGTTGACACCTGTGCCTAACTATGACATTAATGTTTTTTGTTTTTCCATATGAATTTTGAAATTTTTTTCCAGTTCTGTGAAGAATTACACTGGGATTTTAACTGGAATTACATTGAACCTGTATATTTTCACAATACTGATCCTACTATTCCATGAGCAAGGAAGGTCTTTCCACCTTCTAGTATCTTCTTTAATTTCTTTCAACAGTGCTTTATAGTTTCTGTTTTACAGGTCTTTTGTTTCCTTGGTTAAATTTATTCAAGGTATTTTATTTTCTTTGTAGCTATGGTGACTGGGATTGATTCTCTTATTTCTTTCTCAGATTGTTTGTCTCTGGTATATAGGAAGGCTACTCATTTTTGTAGGGTGATTTTGTAGCTTGCCACTTTACTGAAATTATTTATTAATATGAGTAGTTTCTTGGTGGAGTCATGTGGATCTTTCAAGTATAGAATCATATCATCTGCAAATAAGGGAATTGACTTCTTCCTTACCTATCTTTATCCCTTTGACTTCCTTCACTTGCCTTATTGCTCTAGCTTGGACTTCAAGCACAATATTGAACAGGAGTGGTGACAATAGAGAACCTTGCCTCATTCTGGATCTAAGTTGAAATGCTTCGAGTATTTCCCTATTTAGGATGATGCTTACTCTGTGCTTGCTCATACAGCCTTAATCAAATTGAGATAGATCTCCTCCATTCCTATTTTCTCCATAATTTTTATCATGAAGGGATGTTGGATTTTGTTGAATGCCTTTTGGAATAAATTGAGACCATCATATGATTTTGGTTTTTGAGTTTGATGATATGATGCATCACTTTTATTGATTTATGTATGTTAAACCATCTTTGAATTCCTGGTATGAACCCAATTTAATCATGGTGTATGATCCTTTGGATATGTTGTTAGATTCACTTTGTTAGTATTTTATTGAGGATTTTTGCTTCTGTGTTTATTAGTTTGATTATCCTAAAATTGTCTTTCTTTGATGTGTCTGTTTAGCTTTGGGATTAGAGTTATACTGGCTTCATAGAAATAGCTTGAGGCTTTTCCTTCTTTATGTATTTTATGAAATAATTTGGGGAGTAGTGATGTTTGTCCTCCTCTGAAGGCCTAGTAGAATTCTGCACTAAATCCATCTGGTCCTGGGCTTCTTTTAATTGGGGAATTTATCATTACTATTTCAATTTCATCTCTTGTTATTGCCCTATTTAATATATCTGTTTCATCTTGAGTCAACTTGGTTAGTCATATATGTTTAGGAATTTATCCATTTCCTTTAAATTGTCTAATTTAATGAGAAACAAAAACCAAGACAACAAATCTCTTACCAAAAGAATTAACTCCATAATGATGGAATCCAACCAGAACAAACTAACAGAAAATATCCAAGAAAGTCATACCCTAGATAATGATTTTCAAAGCAAGATATTTATTATGATCAAAACAATGAAAGAGGAAATCCAGGAAGAGTTAAATAACTGCATCGACCACTTTGAATAGGAACACAACAGACACTTGCAGGAGATGAGAAAAGCAGCTGAAGAAACAAAAATAGGCATAGAGCAGTTAAAACTATCTCAAGCAAAATTTAAACTCAAACTAAAACACAAGCTATTGTCAATCCAGATCTCAACAGAGAGTTTTATCAGTGAAATAATGAAGCAGCAAATAGAATATCAGATCTTGAAAACAAAGTGGAAGAACTAACCAGTTCAAGTGAAGAGGCTGTTAAAGCCGAAAAGATACTTGAGAAGAGTATTCAAGAGTTATGGGACACCTTGAAGAAGCCTTTCATGCACATTCATGAAATATTACAACAAGAATACCAAAATACTATGCTCAAGGAAATTTTTCAAATTACCATAAAGGAAAACTTTCCACATCTAAAGCAACTACATCCAACTACAAGAGGTACTCTGCACCACAAACAGATATGCCCAAAATAGAAACTCATCACAACAAATAATAGACAAAACACCACATATACAAGAAAAAGACATGGTGCTGAGAGCTTCAGGAGAAAAAAAAACAAGTCAATTTTAAAGGTAAACTTATTAAAATAACAAATGATTGTTCAATGGAAACAGTAAAACCCAGAAAAGCTTGGAGAAACATATTTCAAGTATTGAATGAGTACAAATGTCAACCCAGGCTGATATACCCAGCAAAAACATCAGTCATAATCGAGGGTAAAAGAGAAATTTTCCACCATAAAGACAACTTGAAGGCTTACATGACCACCAAACCGAGCCTTCAAAAAACGCTAGAAAAGATACTCAAGCTTGAAGAAAAGAACAAGCATATCCAGGAGGACAGAAGTATAATACCACCAAAACCTCCAAGCTAAATAATACACTTATGAAAGCCATATAACACAAAAAATGTCAGGAATTAAAAGTAATTTCTCCATTATAACACTAAATACCAATGGAATTAACTCACCAATCAAAAGACACAGATTACAAACATGGATTAGAAATCACAACCCATCCATCTGCAGCCTTCAGGAAATATACCGCACCAAGAAACAACCAGGGATAGCAATTATGCTATCGGGTAAAGTGGTTTTCAAACCAAAGAAAATCATAAGAGACAGAGAAGGATACTACATTTTAGTCATAGGTACAATTCACCAGGAAGACTTCACAATACTGAATATACATATACACCCAATATGGGCTCCTCCACATTCATTAAGCAAATGTTACAACATCTAAAACAAGAAATCAATCCCAAAACAATAATACTTGGGGATTTCAATACTCCACTCTCAACATGGGATAGATCAACAGGCCAAAAACTTAACAGAGACACAATGGAATTAAATCAAATCCTCATTAAATGGACCTTACATATCTATATCAATCTTTCCATCCAAGCACCAAGGAATACACATATTTTCTCAGCAGCCCACAGAACTTTCTCCAAAATAAGCCACATGTTGGGCCACAAAATGAATCTTCACATTTACAGGAAAGTTTAAATTACAGCCTATACCTTATCAGACCACCAAAGTCTAAAGCTTGACATTCCCAACACAACAAACAGCAGAAAATACATTAACTCTTGGAAACTAAGCACCATGATGCTGAATGAGAAATGGGTTCAGAAAGAAATCAAAAAGGAAATTCAAGATTTCCTAGAAGTGAACAATAATGAAAATACAACATAACAAAAATCTCTGGGACACAAAGAAAGCTGTTCTAAGAGGTAAGTTTATAGCTCTTAATGCCTATATCAAAAAATGGAAACATCACAAGTAAATAACTTAACAATGCAGCTTAAACCTTTAGAGACACAAAACTAATCCAATCCCAAAAGCAGAAATCAGGGGAGAAATATCCAAAATTGAGATAAATAAAAGTATGCAAAGAATCAACCAGATATAATGCTGATTCCTTGAAATAATCAATAAGATTGATGTACCCCTAGCTAAATTAACCAAAATAGAGAGCACAAATTAACAAAATTAGAAATGAAAATGGAGCTATCACAACTGATATCTTAGAAGTTCAGAGAACTAAAAGATCATACTTCAAAAACTTGTACTCCATGAAATTGGATAACACAAAAAAAATGGGATGAATTCCCAAGTAAGCACAACTTATCTGAATTAAATCAGGAAATTTTGAATTATTTAAATAGTCCTATAACAAATGAGGAAATCAATGAAGTAATATCAAATCTTCCCACCAAAAAATGTTCTGCACAAGATGGAATCAGATATTTAAGGAACAACTAACACAAATACTCATTAAACCGTTACATAAAACAGCAAAGGAAGGAACACTTCCAAATTCTTTCTACAAAGCTAATATCATACTAATCCCAAAACCTAATAAAGATACACTTAAAAAGGAAAACTATAGGCCAATCTCTTTGATGAATACAGATGCAAAGATTTTCAACAAAATCTTAGCAAATCAGATTGAAAAACATATCAAAAAGATTACTCACTGTGATCAAGTAGCATTATCCCAGGCATACAAAGTATGCACATACACAAATCAATAAATGTAATCCATCATATAAACCAATCCAAAGTCCAAGACCACATGATACTTTCCATAGATGCAGAAAAAGCTTTTCACAAGATCCAACAGCCTTTTATGATCAAAATGGAACGTTTATCAACATAATAAAAGCTGTATACAATAAGCCAACAGCAAGGATTATACTCAATGGGGAAAAACTTGAAGCATTCTCACTTTGCTTCCAGGGTTTTAGGGCTAGGTGTGTTAGGATAATGGAAGGATGAAATTTTTATTTGAAAAATAATAAACAGGGTGATTAGTATAGCAATGATTATAGTGATCAGGAATTAGACAAGGCTGCCACTTTCACCACTTCTATTCAATATTATACTTGAAGTCCTAGCTAGATCAATGAGACAAGAAAGGGAGATAAAAGGGATTCAAATTGGTAAGGAATAAGTCAAGATATTTCTATTGCAAATGACATGATCATATACCTGAATGATCCCAAAAACTCTACCAGGAAACTCCTGGAACTAATACAGAAGTTTAGCAGAGTGTCAGGTTACAAAATAACTGTGCAAAAATCAGAGGCCTTCCTATACACCAAGGATGAAAAAAGTGAAAAAGTGTTAAGAGAAACAATCCCATTTACTATTGCCCCTAAAAAAAATGAAGCATCTTGTATAAATTTAACCAAAGAAATGAGAGAACTTTATGATGAAAACTTTAAAATCCTAAAGAAAGAAATTTCAGAAGACACCAGAAGGTGGAAACACTTCCCATGCTCCTGGATTGGCAGAATCAACATCATAAAAATGACCATCCTATCAAAAGGAATATACAGATTCAATGCTATACCAATTAAAATCCCAACGCAATTTTTTAAAGAAATTGATCAAACAATCTCAAAATTCATATGGAACCACAAAAGACTGAGGATAAGTAAAATGATCCTGAGTAACAAAAGCACTGCTGGAGGTATCACCATACCAAGCCTGAATCTATATTACAAATCCATAGTAATGGAAACAGCCTGGTACTAGCACCAAAATAGACATGTAGATCTATGGATAAGGATGAAGACCTAATATAAGCCCACACAATTACAGCCATTTGATCTTTGACAAAGGGACCAAAAAAATTCAATGGAAAAAGAGCAACATCATCAACAAATGGTGCTACAAAACTGGATATCTGCAATCAGAAGATTAAAAGTGTACCCGTACTTGTCGGTATGCACAAAAATTAATGCTAAATGGATCGAGGATCTTAATATTAAACCAGAGATGATAAAAGTTAGGGAACTCCCTCAAGCTGGTTGGGGTAGACCAACAGTTCCTAAACAGAAATCCAGTAGCACAGTCACTGGAACTGACACTCAACAGATGAGATCTTGTGAAATTAAAGAGCTTCTGTTCAGATAAAGAGATTGTAACTCGAGCACAAAGGCAACCCACAGAATGGGAGAAAATCTTCACTAACCATATATCTGATAGAGCTCTATTATCCAGAGGGCACAATGAATTTAGAAAACTAAAGACCAAGGAAACAAATGGGCCAATTAAAAAATGGGCCTGGAAACTCAAAAGAAACTTTTCCAGGGACAAAATTGAAATGTCTAACAAATATCTTAAAATGCTCCACATCCCTAACAATCAAGGAAATGCAAATCAAAACTTCTGTGAAATATCATCTTACCCCACTCGGGATGACAAAAATCCACAGTAAAAAAACACCAAATGCTGGATAGGATGTGGAGAGAAGAGTACTTTTCTACATTGCTGGTGGGAGTGCAGGCTCATGTAACCACTCTGGGGATCAGTTTGGCAATTTCTAAAAATGTGAATGACTGAAATGTCATATGACCCTGGTATAGTTCTTCTGGGAATAATCCCCCATAATGCAGAAATTCACTACAGTGGCACAAGCACAACCATGTTCATAGCAGCACTATTTACATTAGCAAAGTCATAGAATCAACCCAAATGGCTAACAGTTGACCAATGGATAATGAAAATGTGGTACATTTATTTATACAATGGAATACTACTCAGACATCAAAAATGATGAATTAATGCAATTTGCTGGGAAGTGGATGGAATTAGAAAAAATTATATTTAGTGAAGTATCCCAGACACAGAAAATTAAGCGCCGTATGTACTCCTTAATAGGTGGATCCTAGTTCCAATCCCACATGATGATATATTCAAAGATACATCTGTGTAATGCCAAGAGTAAGAGTATGAACAGGAGGGAAGGGAAAGGAAGACCCCTCCAAAAAAAGGAGAGAGGGCATCATGCTTCAGTAGGGAAAATAGGTCACCATCAATTATCAATTATTGCATGTAAGTATTGAGACATCTGGTGAAGCTCAGTCTCACTTCCCTTCCTGGTCACTTGTGACTGAACGGGTTTGATCTCACCAATCAGGGAAGATATAGGGACTGTTATAGACAGTAACCATCCAGCAAATGGGACTCTGATCCCCCTTACAATACTCTGTCCTACTCCTATTCTTCCATCTATCTTTGAGTCACCTCTTACATTAAGATCTTCATTTAAACGGTCTTTTATCTTTGGTTAGGAGGTGACCTTCAATACAAATCAAGATGAAGCCAAGGTGGTGCAGGAAAAGGAAAACTGAAAACAACAACGAACCATAATTCAGAATACCAAAGAACCTACATTAATCACCTGGAACCAGACCAGCCAAATCTCTCCCCATTCTAATGCTCAGAGAATCTTGTGGAAGATTGTAAGAGCCTAAAGATGTGGAAGAACAAGGATATGCAATATACTGCACACAAGTTAAGGCTGCAGTAGTCATATTCAAACTTTGCCTGACCTGCTGACATGTCAATGATTCCCCCCCTCAATCTAGCATGGATCACAGTGGAGAAGGCTCTAGGTAGTAGGATCCTTAGAAGCAAGGGATTAACAGTCATAATAGAGTTTCTATACCAAAGGGGAGCCCAAGAAAGGGCTCCAGACTATGCCATGAGTCCTAAATCCTCACTAAAGTGGACTCAGAGGGAGGTTTGGCATTCCCACAAAAGGATGCTCCAGGGGATGGGGGGGAGGAAGGGAGAGGCACTGGGAAAGGAGGAGGGAGGGAGGGTGTTGAAAGAAAGGGGAAAAGTGGGGAAGAGTGCAAGGGGGGGGGACTGGGGAGGGGAGGAGGGAGGGGGTCACCATGTATGATTGGGAAAAAAATAAAATGCGGGAGAAAAAAATATTTATGTTAAAAAAAAAAGAATTGTTAATGGGAGTTTGCCAAGGGATAGCAAATATTCAGCTTTCAGTGTTAAATTAAAATGCAGGATAGGTAAGGGGAGAAAGCAGTGACATTTTTCCTATACTTTAAAAACATTTTTAAATCTCTAAAAACAATTAAATTCAATTTTTGGTATCCATACTGGTACTGAGCTTTAAGTAAGTACAATAAAATTAAATAAACATTAAGGGCTTAAAAATTGTCTAATTTAAGAGAATATAAATTTTTAAAGTATCCATCCAGCCGGAGCCACGTGCGCAGGGCCTGGGAGGAGGAGAGGGCACCCCCTCTGTGCCCGGACCCCGCCCTCAGGTCCCCCAGGTTTAAATAGCTCCGCGCCGATGCCCCATCCTCCCTTCCCCTCCACTCCACCGCCCAGGACACACGTCCGGTCCAGCCAGGGCTAACCACCCAGCAACCCAGGTAAGTTCGGTCCCCGCCCACCCCCAGAGCCCCAGGCCGCCGGAGGGACCCAGCTCCTCCCACCATCCAGCTGGAGCCACCCGCTCAGGGCCTGGAGGAGGAGAGGGCACCCCCCTGTGCCCGGGCTCGCCCCCAGGTCCCCCAGGTTAAATAGCGCCCTCCGACGCCCCATCCTTCCTTCCACCACTCCGCCGCTGGGGATGCGCGGAGTCCAGGCTGGACTCACCTCGACCTAGGTAAGCTCCGTCTCCGCCCACCCCCAAAACTCCAGGCCAAATAATTCAGTTTAGTGAAAAACGCACAGAAATTAAAAGAAGATATTAAGAGTTAAAACGACAATGCCAAAGTCAACGTGCAAATCAATGAGAAACAACACCCAAGTAAACAAATCTCCCACTGAAGGAATTACTCCCATAATGTTAGACTCCAACCAGAACAAATCCATGGAAAATGGCCAAGAAAGCCTGACCCAGGATAACAACCTTCAAAATATGATCATTACCATGTTCAATACTATGAAAGAGGAAATCCGGGAGGAATTACATAATCGAATCAATCGCTTTGAGGAGGAACACAACAGACACTTGGAGGAGTTGAGAAAAACAGTGCAAGAATCAAAAACTTGCATAGAGCAGTTAAAGCAGACTCAAGCAGAGTTTAAAACTGAGTTAAAAGACAAGTTATCTTCAACCCAGAATTCCACAGAGAGTCTTATCAGCGGAACTAATGAAGCAGAAAATAGAATTTCAGATCTTGAATAAAGTGGTAGTAATCACCAGCTCAATGGAAGAGGTTGTTAAAGCCAAAAAGATACTTGAGAGAAATATCCAGGAGATATGGGACACCCTGAAGAAGCCCAACATGCATATTCATGGAATATAAGAGCAAGAATCTCAAAATACCACCCCTGAGGAAATTTTTCAAACGATCATCAAGGCAAACTTTCCTCATCTAAAAAAAGAGAGGCCCATATATATAAAAGAGGCATTCTGCACCCCAAACAGATATGACCAAAACAGAAGCTCGCCACGGCAAATAATAGTCAAAACACTCCACATTCAAGATAAAGAACTGGTGCTGAGAGCTTCAAGGGAGAAAAAACAAGTCACTTTTAAAGGTAAACCTAATAAAATAACAAATGACTTCTCAATGGAAACACTAAAAGCAAGAAGAGCTTGGAGAGACATACTTCAAGTACTGAATGAGCAAAAATGTCAACCTAGGCTGATTTACCCTGCAAAACTATCAGTCATGATCGAGAGAGAAAGAAAAATTTTCCAGCACAAAGACAACTTGAAGGCATACATGTCCACCAAACCAGGCCTTCAAAAAATGCTAGAAATGATACTCAAGCTTGAAGAAAAAAACAGGCATATCCAGGAGAACAGAAGGCAAGTATAACACCATTAAAAGCAAAGCAATATACTTATAAAAACTACTAAACATAATAAATGTCTGGAATCAAAAAGTTTCTCCATTATAACAATAAATGTTAATGGAATTAACTCACCGATCAAGAGACACAGATTACAAATTTGAATTAAAAATCACAATCCATCAATCTGCTGCCTGCAGGAAACCCATCTCACCACAGAAGATAGGGATGCCCTAAAAATGAAAGGCTAGTCAACAATTCTACAAGCTAATGGAAGCAGAAAACAGGCAGAGGTAGCCATTATGATATCAGACAAAATGGACTTCAAACCAAAGAAAATTATAAGAGACACGGATGGATACTACATTTGAGTCACAGGTACAATTCACCAGGAAGACTTCACAATACTGAACATATATGCACCCAATACGGGCCCCTACACATTCATTAAGAAAACCCTACAGCGTCTAAAGCAAGAAATCAACCCCCAAACGATAATTCATGGGGACTTCAACACTGCCCTCTCAACATGGGATAGATCAACAGGTCAAAAGCTTAACAGAGACACTTTGGACCTTAATCAAACCCTTAAAGAAATGGACCTTACAGATCTCTATCGAACTTTTCACCCACGCACCAAAGAATACAGATTTTTCTCAGCAGCACACGGAACTTTCTCCAAAATAGATCACATACTGGGCCACAAAACGAAACTACACATATACAAAAAAGTTGAAATTCTAACCTGTGCCCTGTCAGACCACAATGGCCTGAAGCTGGACATCCACAAAACAACAAACAAGAGAAAATACACTAACTCTTGGAAACGTTAACAATATGATGCTGAATGAGAACTGGATTCAGGAAGAAATTAAAAAGGAAATTCAAGATTTCCTGAAAGTGAACGATAATGAAAATACAACTTACCAAAATCGCAGGGACACAATGAAAGCTGTTCTAAGAGGTAAGTTCATAGCTCTTAATGCCCACGTCAAAAAAATGGAAACATCAGAAATAAACAACTTAACAATGCAGCTTAAAGCTTTAGAGAAACTAGAGCAATCTGATCCCAAAAGTAGTAGAAGAGAGATTAGCAAAATAAGGGGAGAAATATCTGAAATCGAGATTAAGAAAACGATAGAAAAAATCAACCAGTCAAAAAGCTGTTTTTTTAAAAAAATCAATAAGATTGATACACCCCTACCTAAATTAACCAAAAGCAAGAGAGAGAAAACCCAAATTAACAAAATTAGAAATGAACATGGAGTAATCACTACTGATACCCAAGAAATCCAGAAAATTATAACATCATATTTCAAAAACTTATACTCTGTGAAGTTTGACAACACAAAAGAGATGGATGAATTTCTAAGTAAACAAAACTTACCTAAATTGAATCAGGAAGTTGTGAATTATTTAAATAGTTCTATAACATATAAGGAAATTGAGGCAGTAATCTCGAATCTTCCCACCAAAAAATGTCCTGGACCAGATGGATTCAGCACAAAGTTCTACCAGACATGGAAGGAGTTAATAACACCAATACTCCTTAAACTGTTCCATCAAATAGCAAAGGAAGGAACACTACCAAATTCCTTCTATGAACTAATATCGTTTTAATCCCAAAACATAATAAAGATTCACTTTAAAAAGAAAACTATAGGGGGCTGGAGAGGTGGCTCAGGGGTTAAGCCTCCGCCTTTCAGGCGGAAAGTCCTGAGTTCGGATCCCAGATCCCACGTATAGACGCCAGGCGGAAGCAGGGGCAGCCTGCGCTTCTGGTCCTGGTAGGGCGGAACCTGTGAATCCCGGGACAGAAGGAGGTGGAGACGTCCATGGTGGTTCGCGAATTCGTCCGTGTTTCTACACATACACAGACACACACACACACACGCACATGCGCACAGTTGAATAAATAATAATAATAATTAAAAAATTTTAAAAAAAAGAAAACTATAGGCCGATCTCTCTGATGAACACAGACGCAAAGATTCTTAACAAAGTCTTAGCAAATCGGATTCAAAAACACAGTAAAAACATCATTCACGGGGACCAAGTAGGCTTCATCCCCGGCACACGAGGTTGGTTCAACATACGCAAATCAATAAATGTAATTCATCATGTAAACCAGTCCAAAGTCCAAGACCATATGATACTCTCGATAGATGCAGAAAAAGCTTTTGACAAGATCCAACAGCGTTTTATGATCAAAACGCTAGAGACAGTAGGAATGGAAGGAACCTTTATCAATATAGTAAAAGCTGTATACAACATGCACACAGCAAGGATTATGCTCAATGGGGAACAATTGGAAGCATTCCCACTTCAATCCAGAACTAGACAAGGCTGTCCACTCTCACCACTTCTATTCAATATTGTACTTGAAGTCTTAGCTGAAGCCATAAGACAAGAAAGGTACATAAGAGGGATTCAAATCGGCAAAGAAGAAGTCAAGCTATCCCTATTTGCAGATGACATGATCTTATATCTGAGTGATCCCAAAAACTCCACCAGGAAGCTTCTAGAACTAATTGAGAAGTTCAGCAGGGTGGCAGGATACAAAATAAATGTGCAAAAATCAGAGGCCTTCCTATATGCCCAGAATGAAAGAAGTGAAAAAGCCTTGAGAGAAACAATCCCATTTACTATAGCCCCTAAAAAAATGAAATACCTTGGTATAAACCTAACCAAGGAGGTAAAAGACCTATACAATGAAAACTTTAAAACCCTAAAGAAAGAAATAGCAGAAGACACCAGAAGGTGGAAAGACCTCCCTTGTTCCTGGATTGGCAGAATCAACATCGCAAAAATGACCATCCTCCCAAAGACAATATACAAATTCAATGCTATACCAATTAAAATCCCAAAGCAATTCTTCAAAAAAGTTGACCAAACGATCTCAAAGTTCATATGGAGGCACAAAAGACCCAGGATAGCAAAGACAATCCTGAGTAACAAAACAGTGCTGGAGGTATTACCATACCAAACCTAAGTCTATACTACAAATCCATAGTTATAAAGACAGCCTGGTACTGGCTCCAAAATAGACACACAGACCAATGGATAAGGATTGAAGACCCAGATATAAGCCCACAAAATTTCAGCCATTTGGTCTTTGACAAAGGGGCCCAAAAAATCCAATGGAAAAAGAACAGCGTCTTCAACAAATGGTGCTGGCAAAACTGGATTTCCACGTGCAGAAGATTAAAGCTGGATCCATACTTGTTGCCATGTACAAGACTTAATTCCAAATGGATCAAGAACCTGGATATCAGGCCAGAGACTATAAAAACCATAGTTGAAAGGACAAGGAACTCCCTTAACCTGATTGGGCTAGGCCAACATTTCCTAAACAGACATCCAATGGCACAGTCACTGCTACCAACTCTCAACAGTTGGGATCTTGTGAAATTAAAGTGCTTCTGTTCAGATAAAGAGATTGTATGTAACACGAGCTCAAAGGCAACGCACAGAATGTGAGAAAATCTTCACTAACCACACATCTGATAGAACTCTGCTGTCCAGAGTGCACAAAGAACTTAGAAAACTAAACACCAAGGAAACCAATGACCCAATTAAAAAATGGGACCTGGAACTTAAAAGAAACTTTACCTGGGATGAAATTAAAATGTCTAACAAATATCTTAAAAAATGCTCCACTTCCTTAGCCATCAGGGAAATGCAAATCAAAACTTCCCTGAGATATCATCTCACCCCGGTCAGGATAGCAAAAATCCACAATACAAACAGCAACAAATGCTGGAGAGGATGTGGAGAGAGGGGAACTCTCCTACATTGCTGGTGGGAATGCAGGCTCATACAGCCACTTTGGCGAGCCGTCTGGAGATTCTTAAAGAAATTAAAGATTGAAATGCCATATGACCCTGTGATTCCACTTTTGGGAATAACCCCCCATACAGCAGAGGTTCACCTCGATAGCACAAGCACGACCATGTTCATAGCAGCACTGTTTACAATAGCAAAGACATCGAATCAACCCAAATGTCCAACATTTGACGAGTGGATAAGAAAACTGTGGTACATCCATACAATGGAGTACTACTCAGCCATCAAAAATGATGAGTTACTGGAATTTGCTGGGAAATGGATGTCATTAGAAACAATTATATTAAGTGAAGTATCCCAGACCCAGAAAATTAAGTGCCGTATGTACTCCCTAATAGGTGGCTCCTAGTACCAAACCCACCCAGCCCACCTAGGACAGTAATTGTAAGGATTATGAACAGGAAGGATGGGGTAGGAGGGCCACACCAGAAACAAGGAAAGCAGGGACCATGTTACTGCAGAGAAAATAGGCCTCCATCAAGGACTCAAATAAGTAATGAGACATCTGATTAAGTTCACAGACTTTTGTTCCTGATCATTTACTACTGAGGGGTATGGTCTCACCAGAAGAGGAGGGCATATAGTCTGGCAGATAAAAAGTAACCGTTTTGCAAATGAGTGATAGACCCCTTCCTCACTGTGGTTTCCCACTTTTATTACATCTACCTTTGAATGTGCTTTATCACAAGACTCTAGTTTAACAGCTTTTTGTCTCTGGTCAGGGGGTGACATACAATGCCCACTAGGATGGAGTGAAGGGCATTGCAGGAGCAGCAAAACTGCAAAAGAAAATCAACAAACCATAATCCAGAACTTCAGAGACTCTATATCAACCACCTAGAACTAGGCCAGCTTAATCTCTCCCCATCCTGAAGCTCAGGGACATTTGCGGAAGAGGGGGCGGTAAGAGTGTAAGAGCAAAAGGATGGGAGGAGCAATGATATGCAAGATACTCCATACAAGTTAGGGCTGAAGCAATCATAATTGGACATTGTATTCCCGGCGCATTGTCCAACACACTATTGACCTCACAAAGTCTAGCATCTGCTAAAGGCACCAAGATCCTTGGAGGCAAGGGACTGGCAGCCACAGCAGTGTTCCTATACCTAAGGGGAACATGGGAAAGGGTTCAGGGAAAGGCCACTGGGTCCTTGTATGTCATCAGAGAGGAGGGCCCAGAGGAAAATCAGGCATACACAAGAAAGGACTCTGGGAATTGGGGCAGGAGGCACTGGGGGATGTGGAGGGAGGGGGGTGGGGATGGGGAGCAGGGGATATGGGGGGGAGGAGGAGGGAGGGAGGGAACTGGTGTACCTATTAAGTTTGTATGAAATAATAATAAAATAATAATAAAATAATAATAAAAATGTATTAATAATAAAAAAATATAAAGTATATCCTTATGATTCTCTGGATTTCTCCAGTATCTGTTGTAATCCCCCCACCTCCCCGTTCTTTTCTGATTTTGCAGATTTGAGTATTCTTTCTTCTTCTTTTGGGTATTGAAGCTATGGAGCCCATTGACAAGTTATTATTGGAAGGTGTTCAATGGTTCCTGACATTTTTTTTATTTATTCAGTTGTGCGTGTGTGCGTATGTATGTGCGCGCGCATGTGTGTATGTGTGTGTGTAGAACCACGGACGAATTTGCGAACTACCATGGATGCCTCCACCTCCTTCTGCCCTGGGATTCACAGGCTCCGCCCTACCAGGACCAGAAGCGCAGGCCGCCCCCGCTTCCACCTGGCGTCTATACGTGGGATCTGGGATCCGAACTCAGGACCTTCTGCCTGCAAGGCAGAGGCTTAACCCCTGAGCCACCTCTCCAAACCCGTTCCTGACATTTTTTGTTGATCTTGTAGTGTTTGAATTTTTTTAGTCCCTTATTCAGCTCTTGTGTTGGCATTATTTATGCTTTTTAGCTTCTTTGGTATGTTTATCCTTCTCTTCTATCTTACACATTTATTCCAGGATTTTCTGTAACCCCGTCTATATATTCTTTTAGTCTATTTCTGTCATGGTGTATTTTTCTTTTGCCTTCTATTATGACCAAAGGTTTTGCTGGATATTATAATATGGGTTGGTATTTGTGTTCATTAAGAACTAGCATTGTGTTTTCCAAGCTCTTCTGGTTTTTACATTTATATTGAGAAGTCAGTTGTTATTTGATGGGTTTACCTCTGTATGTGACTTATTCCCTCTGTCTTGCAGCTCTAAAGATCCTGTAACGTTTATATTTTGTGTGAGGCCTATTGTATGCTGTGGTGTGTTTCCTTTTTCTTTTGTCTTGGATATTTTATGTTCTGTATGCTTCTTAAATCAGGATGGGTATCTCTTTTATTATGTCAGGAAATTTTTCCTCTATTATCTAATTATACATGGTGGAACTTCTCTTATGTGTCTGTTTCTGGGATACCCATAATCTCTATGTTGAGCCTTTTGATGGTGTCTCAGTGTTCCTGTGTGCTCTGTGTGTTTTTTGATTTACCAGCTTTTCTTATTGACTTATCAACCTCTTCTATGTTATCTTACATTTCTGATACTCTGTCTTCTACATGATCAGTTCTATTTTTGAGACTTTCTATTGAATTTCTCCTTATGCTCTTTAAATATTTTAGTTCCAGTGTTACTTCAGTCTGGGCTTCTTTCAGTCTTTCTGTGTTTCTTTGCAGATCACTTTGGACATTTTTTTCCGTGTTTCTAGATCTGTTTTCAGGCTTTCTATTTTCGTTCTAGTTGTGTCTTATTTGTTTGTCTTCTTGATTTTTTTTTCCCTGAGTTTGTTGTGTTCTTAAAAATTTGTTTAGGAATTTATCTAGCTTCTCTTGGAACAGTTTGAAATATTTATAATTGATCTTTGAAATTCCTTGTCCTGCAGCAACAGTGGTGTTCCTATGCTTAACAGGAACACAGGAAAGGGTTCTTGGACATGCCACTGGGTCCTTGCACCTCATCGGAGAGGAGGGCCCAGAGGAGAGTTTGGCATGCACATTAAAGGATGTTCCGGGAATGGGAGGGGGAGGCACTGGGGGATGGGGAGGGAAGGAGAGGGGACCGGTGTACCTGTTAAGTTTGTATGAGTAGAAATAAAAAAAAAAGAAATTTCCATATGGAAACAATGGGAAAAAAATTCCTTGTCCTGGTTGTTGCTCTTTTGAATATATCCCAGTGGGCTATCCTCTATGGGATATGAAGTCTTGAGATTGGTGAGCTTGTCATAGTTAGGCACAGGTGTCAACTTGACAGTTGAGGGTCTGAGCTTCAGGAACATTTGTAGAGAATTAATAGTTGAGTTAAGCCCAGAGCAAACCTGCAAGAGATTGTCTAGCTGATGGGGAAGGCCCAGTCCATGGTGGGTGGGACTATGTCCTGAACAGGTGAATAAAATACCGAGAGCTGATTGAGGAAGTTGGCATCCTTCTGTACATTTGGCTAAACATGCTAGTCTGTCAAGCAAGGATTGTCCACTTCTCAGCTGTTATGTGGTGATGGTGTGGCCAGTTCCCTCAGCCCTGGTGTTGGTGCATGCTCTCCCTTCTAGCTAGACTGAGAACTGTAACCAGACTGCTGTAAGGAAATAAACCCCTTGTTCCTTTAAACTGCTTGATGGTCATTTATCAGCAACCATGCAGGGGAACTGCAACAGAGCTCAAGGGGAGAAATATTTTCCTGGCTTCTTGTGTGTTTTGTGTGTGTGTGTGTGTGTGTGTGTGTTTCCCATATGATGTCAGCATGTGAAATTAGGTTGTCACTTATCCTCTTTGATTTATATTGCTAACTTACTTATATCCACTGGCTGAGTTAGGATTTCTATTAGTGTGTACCACTTTTAGGATGAGTAGATGTTGATTGTAGATTTATTTAAAGTTGCTGGCTTCTGATTTTTGACGGGATGGTGGTCTTCTATCTGGTATGCTATTTTTCAGCACTTGATCGATGTTCGTAGTGTCTATGTTTTTCTTTGTGTTATGTAACAAATGTTTGGGTTTTCACTTGAAGTAAAATGTAGCAATTTCAGTGTTCTCTGCCAGGAGAAGCTTACTGATACTTTTCAGATGGGTTTTCTGAAGTGACTATTATGTTCTCTTTTGGGGGCCTTTCCTCTCTTTATTTTTGAAATTTGGGGTTGTATGGAATCTTCTACCTGGACTTTATTTGTGTGTGTCTCTGTGTGTGTGTGTGTGTGTGTGTGTGTGTGTGTGAAAGAGAGAGAAAGAGAGAGAGAGAGAGAGAGAGAGAGAGAGAGAGAGAGATTGGGTGGGAGAGGAGGTATGTATTGGCTCATGGACAACCCTGGGGTTCAGAGTCAGGAGGAAACCTCCTGCCCAACACATAGGTAAGCTCAGGGCAACCTCACCTGAGCCACAGCCATGCAGAGAATCCAAGGGATCAGAGTCAGTAAGATCTATAAAGAGGTGTGACCCAAATGTCTAAGAAGTACCCAAACTGGAAATTTAAAGCATACTTGAGATTCTTTATATTCTTTGCAGGAATCTAGACATTTCTAAAATTCTCATGGTATTAAAGAAGACAGATGATCATTCCCTGAAAAAATGTGAAAAATTCTTCCTTTATTAATATAATCCTTCCAGCTCATTTTTTGAATATATAGTTATAATCTCCTGGCCTCTAAGTATGAAAAAGTGATTTGTGATTCATAGGTTTTTTCCCCCAATTCCTTTATTCTTGGAAAAGAATAAAATTCTCCTTAGCTGCTAAAAATAAGAAAAGAAAGGGGAAACAGTTATAGAAAATTCCAGAATCAACATATTTGTTACACCTCCATATTTTAACCAGTTGTATCTGAGTCATATGCTACAGTTTCAGACATCATGATATGATGCTTAGAGAAGAGAGAGATCATAAATAAGCTGTAAATGAGGAAAACTTCAGAACAAAGGTTGGACTGAACCTTAAAGGAGTAATAGGGTTTCATATAGTGAATGCAAAAAAAACACCACAATGCCCCTTGATAAAGCTATGAATATACAAATTGTCATGTCAGGCATGGTGGCTCATACTAGCAATCCCATCACTCAGGAAGTGGAGGCAAAAGCATCAACAGTTCAACATCATTCTCAGATACATAGTGAGTTCAAGGTTAGCCTAGTTTATAGGAGATCCTGTATTCAAAATAATATGGTATTATTCATACAATAGCACATTTCTCTGATATAAAAGAAGAAACAGCTACTACAAGTGGATTTACATAGATAAAACTCAGGGATTTTATTCAGAGAAAAATAAAGATAACATAATAAATATCTTATGCTTGCAATTTTATTATATCCCAGAACAGATAAAACTAATCTGTTTTATCAGAAGTTAAAAAATGACTTCTGGAAGAGAATAAAATTAACTGGGAAAAAGTACAAACTTTCTGGATGATAAGAATGCCTTTGTTGGAGGCCGCTACATAAATGTGTTTAATTTTCAAAACATAAAAAAATAAAAAACATATCAAACTAAGGGTTTATAATTTCTTCATTTTTCTCTAATGAAACCCCCCAACATAATAACATTACAAAGAGTATCTGCTAAAGAAAATACAACAAAGCAAACAAAAACATGTAAACAGAAAAAAAAATCAAGAAATACTTTAGGAAACAATTTAATGCAGTGGTTGGTTTAGTGATGATTTCAAACATAAATGACATTGCATTCAACTGTGGAGCTTTTACAACTGCAGATACCAGTGCCAGACCAGAAATTCAAATCTAATTGGTTTGGGATGAACCCAAAGCATCAGTAATTTATATGCAGATAGCTCTTATATGAATCCACATTAGAGAACTAAGGGTGAAGAGTCCAGAAAATATAAAGTGTCCAGGACATTCAGTGTTTGTGTATGTTATATTTTCTTGAGTGGAGATGCAGATCTAATGAAAGTGTATAAATGAGACAGTGAAAATAAGCAGACCTGTGAACACAGGAAGACTCATCTCACACCTGCGTCCTCTGGCAAGTAGACCCAGAAGTGGAAGACAATAGAAGACTGGATCAAAAGTTCAGGCAAAGAGTAATGTGAGCCAGATCTAGTGTGGTAACTTTGGGAATTGAATAAGGTACTGATACATTTTCCAGCCTGCAATTGTTTAGAGTAGATGGATGAATGGCTGTCCATTCATTCAGGTAACCACCTTTTATTCATTAAATTTCAATATACCAGGTTCTAGAATAACATGGTGAAATGATGTCCCTATACTCATTAATACATCTCATATTCAAATGAAAGGCTCACATTTTAAATGCCAAGAATGTTTTTACTATATAAAAGAAAGGTGAAGAGACAGAGAAAAGGTAAAGATGACTATGGAATGAAAGAAGGGAATCAAAAATAAGAAAAACTCAGACTAAGGAGGAAAATTTGAGGAATAGTGTGGTTCTGCTGTTGATAAATTGTTGATGTTTGTGTAGCCCTGGCAGAGGAAAATCAGGACATGGGAATTCTGAGTAAATAATAGAATGCCTGCAAAATGAGAGAGAGAGAGAGACAGAAAGAAAGAGAGAGAGGTCTGGGATAATGACATAGATGTTAGAAGCCTACGTGTCAATGACATTGGTTAATAACTGAAAACATGAAAAGACTGACTATGATGGTTCAAGTTCATGCTCCCAACAAAGAAGACTGCCATAAGTTTGGAACTAGCTTGGGCTACAAAATGAGTAGCCTAGGTTAGATTGTAAGAACTTTTCAAAAGAAAGAGACTCAGAAAGAGAAAAAGGAAAGGTAGAAAAGGAAGAGGGGAGTGGGGAAGGGGCAAGGAAAGAAGAAAGAACAGAGGAAGAAATAACCAAAAATTAAGTTAAAAACTGAATGAAAACCCTCAAAAAAAAAAAAAAAACTAACAGAGGGTATATTAACCATGGACACTGTAGCAATGAAGTTGGTTAAGTGAAGTTTGTTGAATTTGGTATGTCCCTGAAAACAAAATGCTCCATTAGAACAATATAAAGCAAATATTGATCCTGAAAGCTAGTGTCACCAAGTGTGGTGGCCTATAACACTAGTCAGGAGGATCAGGAATCCAAGGTCATCCTTTTCTACTTAATGAGTTTGAGGCCAAATTGAGCTACAGGAGACTGAGTCACAAAAAACAAAACAAACAAACAAACAAAAAACCACTTAGCTTCATTCTCTGTCAACCAGGTATAGAGGTAAAAGAAAAATGCACTGTACAGAATGTGGTTGTGATGCTGAAATGAAACAATGCTTGTTAGGTGCTTGCCACAATGCCAGTAGCTTGTATCAGCAGTAATTGTTGTTATTGTTGCTCTTGTGTGGTGCTTAAGATAGTGGGAGCCAAGCACGGTGGTTTGCTCCTACAATCCCAGGATTCAGTGGGCTGAGATAGGACAGATATCCATGAATTCAAATCCAGTTTGAGCTACAGACTCCAAAACAAGAAGGGTGAGTAACATTTTGTTCTACTTCTTTTGTTGTTTCAGAATGGAAGACCTAGTCACCAACAGAAATAAAGAGATTTAGCATGCAAGAAAGAGGAACAAGATCTTCAAGGAAAATGGAAGATAAAAAAAAAAGTATTAGCTTTGAAAGGGATTACTTTTTGTTTTGTTTTGGTTTGATTGGGTTGGGTTGGGTAGGGTTTGGTTGGAAAAAAGGAGGGTTTTTAAAAATCAAAGTCAATTTCTCCAAAGAAGAGATACAAAGAAGTAACTGAAGTAGGGTAGACACATAATAAGGTTCAGATCATGCTACCTTAATATTCCACATAAAAAGAGGCATAATCATTTTAATTAGAGTGGGACTAGTAGAACTTTCATGAGGCAGGGTTTCAGTGGAAAAATCTGAATAGATCCTGAGTATGCCAATAAAGCAGTAGTTAAATGATAGCCAAGAATTATTGAGAACACAACTAACAGAATGAATTTTTATTGAATAATGTCAGTATGGTTTTATTTCAATGATCTTGTACCCCTGGAATGAGAACAATGTTAGGATGGTGGCTACCCGGATTCTACTTAGCAAAGAAATATGAAATTCTGAAGCATGTAAAAAAAATTGCAGAGATTAGCAAAGGAGTATGAAAATGGTTCCCCATAGGGTGGAACTGAGGAAAAAAATAATGAAACCAATCAAGATGAAGCATTGGATAAAAAAGGAATATTAAGGAGATTATAGGCCATAATGAGAAATAAAGGAAGCATGCACAATAAATTGTTTCCATGGAAGTAAAGGAATGGATATGTGGAGGTGAGGGCAGGGTGATTGTCAGTTCTCAGCCCTGTGATTTCAATGAAATCTGGATTACAAAAGCTGATCATGGACTGGGGTAAAGATGTAGTAGTTAAAGCACTTTGCCATTCAAAAGGAATGGAGTTCTAGTCCTCAGGTTCCATGACCTGCCTGTAATTCCCACCTAGGAAAGTGGAACCTGAGAATCCCCAGATGGAATTGACTATCTAGACTAGCCTTATAAGGTGAGCTCCAGGTATACAGACCCATCCTAAAAAACTAAGGTGGAAGAGCAAGAGTGATGGAGATTAAGAGAGAGTAACACAGCTGGATATGACTGAAATATACTATACGCATGTATGAATATGTATATCATAGTGTTGGGGATTCAGCTAGACCTTATCTCCTATTTCCCTGGTAGTACTGGAATCTCAGTCTCCACCCTTAAGTTAAATGAACAGAACAATCACCAGGGTAAGAATTCTGACCTCCCAGGGAGTTTTATCTGTCCGGAGTTATGCCAAAGAGTTAGGGAGTCTGTTTTCTCTATCCCTGAAATCATCTCTTTGCCCTTCCCCTCTCTTCTCCTCTTACTTTCCTCTCAGCAAGATAAAAGCACAAGCACAAACAAAACTTCCAAGATGCATCTTGTAAACAATATGCTCTTTGAGCTTTCAAAAAGGGAAACTCTCTTCTATACTCTTGTCTAGACTCCTAAAGTGTAACATTCTTTCCCTAATATAAAACTTAAATATTCTCTCCTTAATATCCAAGATTTTCTACTGTTCCTTTGAGGACTCTAACTCTAACACGTGGTCACTTGTCTTGTTCCTGGATTCCCAGCTGATTGGGTTCCACCAGATGATTCTATTGCTTTCTATTTTGAATAAATGCAAATGTTTTCAACTCTTTTCCTGCTTAGTAACTCTTTATTTACTGGAGAAAAATGAAAACATACCCTAAACTCACATCAATAGTGAAACCTGTTGGGCTACTGCATCCTGGAGTGACCCTTCCTTTCTGGACAAAATGGCCCCATTTCATAAAAGGATGCCCCCAGGCACCAGTGTGCTCTTTTCTCCACTCGAGATGGTGTCCCAAGCTTCTTCTGTCTCCTCCTGCATGTGTTCACGCTGGCAGACTTTTGCTCCCCTGTGCATTCTTCAGATAACTGGACTCTTCTCTTACAAGGTAAAAACCCAAGTGTCTGTTCCCTAGCTCATGCCCCTAATGCCTCCCTAGTTGTACTGTATATCAGCTGAGAGAAAACAACATCCCCCTGATGTTCTATCCACTTGTGTTGGCACAGCCATTCTGCTACTACAATAAATATCTTGTGTGCAAGCAGACTGTGTTTTTTGCTAGTGCCAGACATCAGAGCAAAGGTCTCTGAACAAGTCCCCTTCCAAACCCAACAAGTATAATTAGTGTATAGAAAACTTTTCATTACCCTATTGTGCCTCATGAGAAAGTGACTTTGGTTAATGAAGGGAAAAAACGAATTTAGCTACAGCCATATTATTATAGTTCTGGGGATCTCTCAGAGATTTCACCACACTGACACCAGACACTTTATCAGATGGAGAGACTATACTTAAGGTGATGGGTATCTGCATAATAAGGAGTAGAGATCCCAGTCAGAGGCAGCAGCCTCAAAGGGCAGAGGTACAGAGTTTCTAAAGGCAAAAACTGGACATTTGTGGGCATCCAAGCTGGCCACTGAGTCAGTAACAATAATTCTACCATGTACTCTCTATTCTTAAAGAAGCAATATTCTGGCATAAACATTGTGAGTAGCAATAGTTTAGCACAAACACTGTGTCCTTGGACTAAAGATAGAAAAACTGAGTCACTTAGATATAAAAACTGAATCACATCATGCCTGTATCTGGCCACTACCTGGTAACAACAATCCATGCATGTACAATATGACTGTGACCTTGAGCAAAAGAAACTAAAGTCAGCAGTTATTTTTGCAAGCAGCATATTCCTGACACCCTGTTAAACAGCTGGTGGGCCAATTTTTAACTCTCACTTGATGTCATAGTTAAGCACAAGTGTCAACTTGGCTGGTGCGGGTTTGAGCTCTGGGCACATTTGTGGAGAATTAGTGGTTGAGTTGAGCCCAGAGCAAACCTAATGGAGATTGTCTAGCTGATGGGGAAGGCCCAGCCTATGGTGGGTGGGATTAGGCCCTGGATAAATCACAGAGAGCTGGTTGAGAGAGTTGGCATCCTTCTGTTCACTTGGCCAGACATGCTGATCTAGCAAGTAAGGATTGTCCATCTTTCAGCCATTATGTGGTGACGGTGTGACCAGTTCCCTTGGCCCTGGTGTTGGTGAATACTCTCTCATCAAGCTAGACTAAGAACTGTAACCAGTAATTGTGAGAGAATAAATCCCTTGTTCCCTTAAGCCATTTGATTGTTATTTATCAGCAGCCATGCATGTTGACTGCAACACTTGACTACTACAATATGAACTTTCTTTTAAGCCCTCAAATATGCTAAGCCCCTTGCAACCAGGAATCATCCCCAAATACAATTTCCTCTACCTCAAGGATTATGATATACATGTTTTAATTTATTTGTTCTTAAGGTTAGGCTTGGAAATAGTGAAAGTTTTCATTTGTACACTACAGAAGCCTAAATTGCATAAAGGAAGATAAACAAGTAGCTTTAACATTATTTGAATCTGAAACCAGGTCATGTTCTTAAAATGATGAAACCAATTTTTTTGCAATGTTCATAACTGAACCTAGGGCTATATCTCCATCCCTGAGATTGAAATTATTATACAGTTGTTTCTCTGCTTCCAAAGACAATTACCATAACAATTATACACATAATTCAACATTCTCAGTCCAGCAATATAGCTCAGCAAGTAAAATGCCTGATCACAAACCTGGCAACCTAAATTAAATTCCCAGAGACCCATATAATAGTAGAAGGTCAGTCATCTGATCTCCACCCGTGCCATAACGGGATTATGGCACATAATACTCCTATATCTCATTCTCTCTCTCTCTCTCTCTCTCTCTGCTCTTTCTCTTTCTCTTTCCTCCCTCAATGAATGAATAAACTAAATAAGCAAGTAAATCAAATATATTCAAAAATCATTCCCAAGAAACCATCCAACTCCTGGTGCATTGCCTTAAAAACTATTTCTTGAAAAACATCTGAGATTCTAGTAACTCTGGCCAGATCATTATATATTACATATATGTTTTGAATTGTTATCATAGGCAAAGGGAAATTTAAAATTTGTATTCCTGATTATATCCAACACACTTACCATCTTCCTTTTGATCCTGAGAGCTAAATGAATGGAGAACATTATT
Source organism: Typhlomys cinereus (assembly GCA_023101885.1). Taxonomy (NCBI): domain Eukaryota; kingdom Metazoa; phylum Chordata; class Mammalia; order Rodentia; family Platacanthomyidae; genus Typhlomys; species Typhlomys cinereus. Next base: position 173,076 of record JALPQD010000243.1, on the reverse strand, counting down.
ATATGTAGTAGTTTGGAATATTTTGTTGATTATATTTGGAAAAACATCCCTCCTATATAATCATCACCACCATCTTTATTTCTGAAACCTCCATCACCCCAAGCAACTCTAGCTAAGGGATGAGGACGTTTCATAATTGTCAGAAAGTATGACTCTGCTTCTGTCTACTATGTAAAAATTCCATCACACTTCAGATATTTTCCAGATCTTGGAATTCCCAGCAAGGATTTCCACTGAGTTTCATAGATATCATATGGCACAATTATCTACCTACTTACAACCCTCTTTCATATTGCATCATTCATGCCATTACATCCAATAACCAAAAGTCATGTTGGTAGGCTAATTCTTACCAGAAGGACAACTGGTACTAAGACCTGACAGAAGGGCTGCTGCCTCCAGTTCCAGCTGCTACAGGTATCTCTACCACTTCTTCCACTATACATTTTGGAGGGGCTGATGTCCACATAAAAGATATTGGCTTTTGTTGCTATTGAATTCAATAGACAAGTCTATGGATCTCTACAGGAGACAGAGGATTCTTATCTAACAGACTAGAACAAAATAGCCCTTTTAGTTTTCATTCTGTCATGATCCCTTTAACCTAAGACTTGGGCAGGATTCAACATGGGCTGAACTCCAAAGACAATGTGAATAACAGGACATGTCTACTTTCAGAAACCTTTTCTTTCTCATTATGACTGACAGTCCCTTGAATCAACCTATGTGCCTCTCATCAATTTTTAGTTTAAAAAATTATATCCCAGAATTCCTTTCAAACTAGCCTCTCAATAAACATTTCCACAAGGTTTGTTGATCTGCCCAGACATGCATGTATTTTCAAAGGGAAAATGTATATTTAAATAAATATTCTAATGAGGCACCAAGGTGCATGACTTTAATACTAGTATTATGGTTAGAGTCAAGTGTCAAAAGGCTGTTTTGGGCCACAGCTATGAAGAATCCATGGTTGGACAAGTCTGCAGGCACTTTCTTAATCGATGTAGAAAACACAGCCCATAGTGGGTGGTACTTTCCATTGGTGGACTAGATAATAGGAAGTGCAAGGGGGAGAGTCTTGCTCTTTCCTTATGCTGACTCGACTTGCTATTGAATTCACTCTTCCAGCGTCTTTGCCTTATTTGAGCTTCTTTGCCTTCTTTGTTGCTGCTGCTGCTGCTGCTGCTTTTGCATCCATCCTTGGCTGACTCAAAGCTCCATCCTTTCGACCTTGCCACTCTTCCCGCTGCCTTTGGAGCCTGGTCTCATTGGTCTTGCTGCTGTTCACTGTCCATCACTGACATTGGAGCCCAGCATCTTCAATCCTCCAGTGAGATAAAGGCATGAGACTCCTTGGGATCCTTTAGCTTTATGCGACATTTTGGTCAAGAATGAAGCAACTAGAGGAGGACCAAGAGGAGAGTTAGGCATACACAATAAAGGACTCTCTGGGAATTGGGGGGGAGGCACTGGGAGATGGGGAGGGAGGGAGGGGGAGCAGGGGGTTCAGGGGGAGGAGGAGGGGGGAGGGAACTGGTCTACCTATTAAGTTTGTATGAGCAGAAATAATAATAAAAATGTTAAAAATGTTAAAAAATTAAAACAACAACAACAACAAAAGAATGAAGCAACTATAGGCAGCTACTTTGAGTTACTCTACTTTTATTGTGAGTCTATTTAATAGTTATTTTTATATATTGCATTCTAGCAATTCTGTTCTTCCAGAAAACCCTAAGTAATACCAATGCCAATATTGAAGCAGGAATATCTCGTTGTGATCAAGACTAGCATGACCTACATACTGTCACTTATCTCAGAAAGATATATCAAAAATAAGTAACCATCTCTGTTATTATCTAAACATGAAATGTTTATAAGGAAAATAGAGGCATATGGGCACTCATATATAATGAAGCATATACACCTTTAGCATAAAATGACAATTTGAGGGCAAATATGTTAATATATACATATCACTAAGTATTATTAAGCTTTGAGACCAATTTATTTATGTAATAAAATTGAAGTGAAAACCATGAATGAGGGAAAAATCTCAAGAGACACTACATTACACTCTCTGAGAAACTACTGAAGTCCAATGACAAACAGAAGAAGAACTTCTTTACTTTACCCACTGATAAGTCATCTATGCCCCAACACTTGTCACTACAGGCATCCCAGATGAAACTTAGTGGACCACACATACAAAAAGGACAGAAAAGTAGGACGGAGATGGCTGGAAATGAGAAATTATGTAGCAATAAAGGAGCGAGGATAGAGTTGGGTAGTAGGGATTGAAAATCATAAAATTTCTTTGTAGTCACATGAATGAAAGTGTCAAAGAATAAAAAGTTAAAAAGAAAAAGGAAAAGGAGTAAAAATGAATATACTTTTCTATAAACTACTAAATGTTCCTCTTATTCAGATTTTACCTAATAATATTCATTTTAAAAAGACTATAAATAATTTTGGGTATGATCATTCACACCTGTAAACCAAACACTTGTAGGACAGAGGCAGGAGGATTCAAGGTCATCCCCAGCTATATATTGATTCCAGTTTGGACTACATGAGACCAGGTCTCAGAAACCAGAAACCGCGCTGCCTGTGTCCACACCACCATCCCCAAGTGAGTGAGTCCGTACAGCCCCCCAGCCCCCCAGGTTGCCCTGTGTCCCAGCAACATGCCCCAGGCTGCCTCCGGGTTTGGCATGGGCCATGGCCCGGGCCCCAGCCACTTTCTTCCTCCCGTCCGCCTCTCTGACCAACTGGACAGGACTTACTCACATTCCTCCATCCCTGGAGCTTGGGAGAACCACTAAGCCAAGTCCCAGGCCCCAGGTGAAGAATTCTGCCAACAACATCAGCCCCTCTGCCTCTCTGGCCCACCGGGGACCCACGCAAGTGGTCTATAGAAAACACACTGCTACTCAGAATTCAATAGAGTCCAAAGAAAACTCAAGCAAAGTTCTAAGGGTCAAAGGCCATACATCTGAAAACCTCTACAATCATTCTATCACATGGGAGAGATTCTTCACATCCAGCCCAAATATAAGGAAACCTTTTTTTCACCTTACTGTTCCTTTCTAATATTAATCACTGTAGATTAACTTTTCCATACAGCCACCCTAAAAACATATACAACTCCAAGGAATACACCACTCACCCTCACATATCACCAAAATACTACATCGTAAAAGTGCACTACCATACTAATATTCACCTCCTGTCTACTTAACCTGATTTAACTGATGTACTAACAGCCTAATAGCCTCAACTAGGAAATAACAATAACAAAAGACAAACATACCCAACCCCAAGGCAAGCACTAGTAACAACTGTCCAACTGTAGTAATACCAACTAAATCAGTTCAGTCAAAAACACACAGAAACTGAAAATCCCTAGAAGACAAAACAACAATGCCCAAATAAAGTACTGATACACAAGAAACAAAACCCAAGGAGACCAATCTCTCACTGAAAGAATCAACCCCTTAAGGATGGATTCCAACCAGAAAAAATTCACAGAAAATAGACAAGAAAGCCAGACCCAAGACAACAGCTTTCTTTTTTTTTATTATTATTATTATTATTATTATTATTATTATTATTATTTATTCAACTGTGTGTATGTGCGCGCGCGTGTGTCTCTGTGTGTGTGTATGTGTGTGTCTGTGTGTGTGTAGAACCACGGACGAATTCACGAACCACCATGGACGCCCCCACTTCCTTCTGCCCCGGGATTCACAGGCTCCGCCCTACCAGGACCAGAAGCGCAGGCCGCCCCCGCTTCCGTCTGGCGTCTATACGTGGGATCTGGGATCCGAACTCGGGACCTTCCGCCTCCAAGGCGGAGGCTTAACCCCTGAGCCACCTCTCCAGCCCAAGACAACAGCTTTCAAAGTATGATCATTACCATGATTAATACTATGAAACAGGAAATCCAAGAGGAATTAAACAACCGTACCAACCACTTTAAACAGGAACACAGCAGGCATTTGGAGGAGTTGAGAAAAAGAGTTCAAGATCAAAAATAGGCATAGAGCAGTTAAAACAAGATCAGGCAGAGTTTAAAATTGAACTAAAAGACAAGTTTTATTCAACCCAAAGCTCAACAGAGAGTCTTATCAGCAGAACTAACAAACCAGAAAATAGAATTTCAGATCTTGAAGACAAAGTGGGAGAATTAAACAGCTCAATGGAAGAGGATGTTAAAGCCAAAAAGATACTTGAGAAGAACATTCAAGAGATATGGGACACCCTGAAGAAGCCTAACATGCACATTCATGGAATACGAGAGCAAGAATCTCAAAATACCAAACCTGAGGAAATTTTTCAAATCATCATAAATGAAAACTTCCCTCAACTGAAGAATGAGAGGCCCATCCAAATACAAGAGGCATTTCGCACTCCAAACAAATATAACCAAAATAGAAAATCACCACGGCAAATAATACTCAAAACACTCCACATTTAAGACAAAGAAAAGGTTCTGAGAGCTTCAAGAGAAAAAAAGCAAGTCACTTTTGAAGGAAAACCTATTAAAGTAACAAATGACTTCTCAATGGAAACAGTAAAAGTAAGAAGAGCTTGGAGAGACATACTTCATGTATTAAAAGAGCAAAAATGCCAACCCAGACTGATATACCTGGCAAAACTATCTGTCATGATTGAGGGAGAAAGAAAAATTTTTCAGCACAAAGACAACATGAAGGGATACATGTCTACCAAACCAGGCCTTCAAAAAATGCTAGAAATGATATGCAAACTTGAAGAAAAAACAACCATATCCAGGACAGAAGAGTAGTATAATACCACAAAAACATAAATGTAAAATAATAAGCTTACAAAATTCACTAAACATAAAAAATGTCCAGAATTAAAAATAATTTCTCCATTATAACATTAAATGTCAATGGTATTAACTCACCGATTAACAGACACAGATTACAAACTTGGATTAAAAATCGCAACCAATCAATCTGTTGCCTTCAGGAAACTCATCTTACCACAAAAGATATTCACATCCGAAAAATGAAAGGCTGGTCCAAAATACTGCAAGCTAATGGAACCAGGAAACAGGCAGGGGTAGCAAGTATGCTGTCAAACAAAGTGGAATTCAAACCAAAAAAAATCATAAGAGACACAAATGGATACTACATTTTATTCACAGGTACAATTCACCAGGAAGACTTCACAATACTGAACATATATGCACCCAATACGGGCCCCTCCACTTCATTAAGAAAATCCTACAGTGTCTAAAGCAGGAAATCAACCCCCAAACGATAATTCTTGGGGACTTCAACTCCGCCCTCTCAACATGGGATAGATCAACAGGTCAAAAGCTTAACAGAGACACTTTGGAACTTAATCAAACCCGTAAAGAAATGGTCCTTACAGATCTCTATCAAACTTTTCATCCACGCACCAAAGAATACACATTTTTCTCAGCAGCACACGGAACTTTCTCCAAAATAGATCACATATTGGGCCACAAAACGAATCTCCACATATACAGAAAAGCTGAAATTCTAGACTGTGCCCTATCAGACCATCATAGCCTAAAGCTTCACATCAACAACACAACAAACGACAGAAAATATACTAACTCCTGGAAACTTAACACTATGATGCTGAATGAGAACTGGATTCAGGAATAAACTAAAAAGGAAATTCAAGATTTCCTGAAAGCTAACGATAATGAAAATACAACTTATCAAAATCTCTGGGACACAATGAAAGCTGTTCTAAGAGGTAAGTTCATAGCTCTTAATGCCTACATCAAAAAAATGGAAACATTAGAAATAAATAACTTAACAATGCAGCATAAAGCTTTAGAGAAACTAGAGCAATCTGATCCCAAAAGTAGTAGAAGAGAGGAGATTAGCAAAATAAGGGGAGAAATATCTGAAGTCGAGATTAAGATAAAGGTAGAGAAAATCAACCAGTCAAAAAGCTGTTTTTTTAAAAAAATCAATAAGATTGATACACCCCTAGCTAAATTAACCAAAAGCAAGAGAGAGAAAACCCAAATTAACAAAATTAGAAATGAACATGGAGTTATCACTACTGATACCAAGAAATCCAGAGAATTATAACATCATATTTCAAAAACTTATACTCTGTGAAATTTGACAACACAAAAGAGATGGATGAATTCCTAAGTAAACACAACTTACCTAAATTGAATCAGGAAGTTGTGAATTACTTCAATAGTCCTATAACATATGAGGAAATGGAGGAAGTAATCTTGAATCTTCCCACCAAACAATGTCCTAGACCAGATGGATTCAGAACAGAGTTCTACCAGACATTTAAGCAGTTAATAACACCAATACTCCTTAAACAGTTCCACCAAATAGCAAAGGAAGGAAAACTACCAAATTCCTACTATGAAGCTAATATCATTTTAATCCCAAAACCTAATAATGATTCACTTAAAAAAAAAAAAAAACTATAGGCCGATCTCTCTGATGAACACAGATGCAAAGATTCTCAACAAAGTCTTAGCCAATCGGATTCAAAAACATATCAAAAAGATCATCCATGGGGACAAAGTAGGATTTATCCCCGGCATACAAGGTTGGTTCAACATACAGAAATCAATAAATGTAATTCATCATATAAACCAGTTCAAAGTTCAAAACAACATGATACTCTCGATAGATGCAGAAAAAGCTTTTGACAAGATCCAACAGCCTTTTATGATCAAAACCCTAGAGACAGTAGGAATGGAAGGAAACTTTATCAATATAATAAAAGCTGTATACAACAAGCCCACAGAAGGATTATACTCAATGGGGAAAAACTGGAAGCATTCCCACTTCGATCAGGAACTAGACAAGGCTGTCCTCTCTGACCACTTCTATTCAATATCGTACTTGAAGTCTTAGCTGAAGGCATAAGACAAGAAAGGGCCATAAAGGGGATTCAAATCAGCAATGAAGAAGTCAAGCTATCCCTTTTTGCAGATGACATGATCTTATATCTGAGTCATCCCAAAAAATCCACTAGGAAGGACCTGGAACTAATATAGAAGTTCAGTAAGGTGGCAGGATACAAAATAAATGTACGAAAGTCAGTGGCCTTCCTCTATGCTCAGAATTGAAGAAGTGAAGAAGCTCTGAGAGAAACAATCCCATTTACTGTAGCCCCTAAAAAATGAAATACCTTGGTATAAACCTAACCAAGGAGGTAAAAGACCTTTACAATGAAAAATTTAAAAACCTCAAGAAAGAAATTGCAGAAGACACCAGAAGGTGGAAAGACCTCTCATGTTTCTGGATAGGCAGAATCAACACCATAAAAATGACCATCCTACCAAAGGCAATATACAAATTCAATGCTATACCAATTAAAATCCCAAAGCAATTCTTTAAAGAAGTTGACCAAACAATCTCAAAATTCATATGGAGGCAAAAAAGACCCAGGATAGCAAACACACTCCTGAGTAACAAAAAAACTGCTGGAGGTATTACCATACCAAACCTTAGTCTATACTACAAATCCATAGTTATAAAAACAGTCTGGTACTGGCTCCAAAATAGACACACAGATCAATGGATAAGGGTTGAAAACCCAGATATAAGCCCACAAAATTACAGCCATTTGGTCTTTGACAAAGGGGCCCAAAAATCCGATGGAAAAAGAACAGTATCTTCAAAAAATGGTGCTGGCAAAACTGGATATGCACATGCAGAAGATTAAAACTAGACCCGTACTTGTCACCATGTACAAGACTTAATTACAAATGGATCAAGGACCTCTATATAAGGCCAGAGACTATAAAAACCATAGTTGAAATGGTAGGGAACTCCCTCGAGCTGATTGGGCTAGGCCAACAGTTCCTAAACAGACATCCAATGGCATAGTCACTGCTACCAACTCTCAACAGTTTGGATCTTGTGAAATTAAAGAGCTTCTGTTCAAATAAAGAGATTGTAACATGAGCTCAAAGGCAACCCACAGAAGGGGAGAAAATCTTCACTAACCACATGTCTGATAGAACTCTACTATCCAGAGTGCACAAAGAACTTAGAAAACTAAACACGAAGGAAACTAAGGGCCAGTTAAAAAATGGGCCCTGGAACTTAAAAGAAACTTTACCAGGACGAAATTAAAATGTCTAACAAATATCTTAAAAATTATTCCACATCTTTAGGCATCAGGGAAATGCAAATCAAAACTTCTGTGAGATACCATCTCACCCCGGTCAGGATGGCAAAAATCCACAATACAAACAATAAATGCTGGAGAGGATTTGGAGAGAGAGGAACTCTGTTACAATGCTGGTGGGAATGCAGGCTCATACAGCCACTCTGGCGAGCCGCCTGGAGATTCTTAAAGAAATTAACGATTGAAATGCCATATGACCCTGCTATTCCACTTCTGGGAATAACCCCACATACAGCAAAAATGCACCTCGATAGCACAAGCACGATCATGTTCATAGCAGCACTGTTTACAATAGCAAAGTCATGGAATCAACCCAAATGTCCAACATTTGACGAGTGGATAAGGAAAATGTGGTACATCTATACAATGGAGTACTACTCAGCCATTAAAAATCATGAATTACTGGAATTTGCCGGGAAATGGATGTCATTAGAAACAATTATATTAAGTGAAGTATCCCAGAAATTTAAGCAATGTACGTACTCCCTAATAGGTGGCTCCTAGTACCAATCCTACCCAGCCCACCTAGGGACACTCAAAGATAAATCTCTGTAATACCTACAGTAATTGCAAGGAGTATGAACAGGAGGGATGGGTAGGAGGGCCACACCAGAAACAAGGAGAGAGGGGACCATGTTACAGCATAGAAAATAGGCCTCCATCAAGGACTGCAAGTAAGCAATGAAACATCTGGTTAAGTTCACAGACTTTTGTTCCTGATCATTTACAACTGAGGGGGTATGATCTCACCAGAAGGGGAGGGCATATGGTCTGGCAGATAATAAGTAACCATTTTGCAAATGGGTTATTGACCCCCTCCCTCACTGAGGTTTCCTACTTTTATTACATCTACCTTTGAATGTGCTTTTATCACAAGACTCTAGTTTAACAGTTTTTTGTCTCTGGCCAGGGGGTGACATATAATGCCCATCAGGATGGAGTGAAGGGCATTGTAGGAGCAGCAAAACTGCAAAAGAAAATCAACAAACCATAATCCAGAACTTCAGAGACTCTATATCAACCACTTAGAACTAAGCCAGTCTAATCTCTCCCCATCCTGAAGCTCAGGGAAATTTGTGGAAGAGGGGGGGTAAGATTGTAAGAGCACAAGGATGGGAGCAGCAATGATATGCAAGATACTCTACACAAGTTAGCTCCGAAGCAATCATAATTGGACTTACCATGCCCTGCTCAATGCCCAACACACTAATGACTCCACAAAGTCTAGCATTTGCTATAGGCACCAAGATCCTTGGAGGCAAGGGGTTGACAGCCACAGTAGTGTTCCTATGCTTAAGGGGAACACAGGAAAGGGTTCAGGGAAATGCCACTGGGTCCTTGTATGTCATCAGGGAGGAGGGCCCAGAGGAGTGTCTGGCATGCACATTAAAGGATTCTCTGGGGATTGGGGGGGGAGATACTGGGGGATGGGGAGGGAGGAGGAGGTGAGGGGGAGCAAGGGGGTCAGGGGGAGGAGGTGTGAGGGAGGGAACTGGTGTACCTACTAAGTTTGTATGAACAGAAATAATAATAGTAATAATAATAAAGATAAAAAAGAAACCAGAAACCAACAAGAAAAAGAATATAATTAATGTAATTAATGTACAGACTCATTATAAAGAATGACCCTCCTTATGGCTATATTTATTCAATTTTACAGCTGCTAATACTACCACTAATAGCTAATATTTACCCAACACATAGTACTTACCAAGTACTATGACATATGTGTTGATTCTCACAAACCTTATGTATATGTTCTATGAGCAGTCCCATGTTACAGATAGGAAAAAGTATGACATGGATAAAATAAGTGGCATTCCCAGGGACATTCTGAACAAAGAAGTCAAGAATGAAATTAGACAGTCAAATCTCAGATAGTCAGATGTCAGAGCATAAGCTTACAGCAACCACCTTTTAACCGTCTCTGATTGCTGCTGAAGACTAAGGTCAGGCAGGAGCTGAAGATGATAAGTGCTTACCCTAACATATTGGACTGGATGATGTCCACATTGTCACTGTATTGCTCTAGTGGGTTATCAGGACACACTTTGATGCTTCCACTGGGACAACCGGGAACATGAGAGAGATGCCCCAGTGACTAGAGTTTGAGTATCAGATTCAAGGAAAAGAAAACAGAGAAAGATGACTAAACCCCATCAGGACATTTGTCCATTCTAGTCATAGGATGAGAACAAATAAGACAGTGCAAAGCCGTGGTTGAGAAGTGAAAAACCAAAGAAGCTTTGAATCCATTTACAAGATCAGAAAGGAAAAGACAAGGTTTGAGTCTCTTAATGGAGATGGAACATTAATGAGCCACACCCAAAGAGAAGAGAAGCAAAGGAAAGGTACACTCAGGCAGAGATACTGTCAGAGAGTTGCCTCTATTCACTCAAAAGCTCAAGGCAGTGATATCTACTTCCAATAGTCCTCCACAGTAGCTGAACTATCATCACTTTGCCAATGGAGGAGGGAGAATCCCATGAGATATGATACTACCCTGAGAGACTTGTGGGACTGATGCCTGACAGGAGAGTGAGGGGGCCTCCTCACATGAAAGTTTTCCCACTGATGGACTTTTCATGTCCTCGCTGGTATCTGGGCACTTGCTAGGGCAGACATCCTAGGTGGAACCCAGGGAATTGTACATGCGGGGAGACATAGGAAGTGAAGGGAGTTCAACTGGAGGGGAGAATATGTAGGGTATGATGAGATGGAGAACAGGGGTTGGTAATGGGTAATGAAAACATGTAAATTAGTTTTGTTAATATAATTTAAACTGATTTTTAAAAAGGAAAAGAAAAGACATCCTGACACTCTTCTTTTTCACCTTGTGAATGTGCTGAATAAATCTGCAGTGCAAGACAACAGGCTAAGAAACTAAGTAACAAGTAGGCTAACTAAAAGTGCAGCCAGTTTCAAGTAGTTTCTTATTTCTACATTCCCATAAAATGTGAAAGACCCTAGTAAACATAGCTGCTCTCCCTTGAGATCCTAGAGAGAGCTACATTCTAGGTCTGAGACAAAAATATAGACACACAGGCACGCTGTGCACACACACACACACACACACACACACACACACACACATTTCTGCAGCACTGCTTGCACTCAGAGACTGATTAGATTAAAGTGATCATTTTTTAAACAGGCTGTCCACAAGAGAACCCACCCTAGAGGGAGATGACAGGGCATCATAATTTTTTATGTATAGTTTTCACTTATGTTTCATACATAATGTCCAGAATTTCTTCTTCTATTTTTCTTTCTTTTTTGTTAGACACTTTCAGGTAACTCAGGATGGTCTCAAGCTTGCTATGTGGGTGAGGATGATCTTGGATTTCTGATTCTCCTTCCTCCACCCTCCCAGTACTGGAATACAGGTTTACACTAACATACTGGGTTTTATGTCATGCTGGGTGATCAAACCCAGGGCTTCCTGCACAGTAAACAGACATTCTACCAAGCCACATCCCCAGCTGTATCCAAAGCTTTTCAAGTGCAATCTAGCATTTAATCTGGTAGCATAGAAATTATCCGTTTTCAGAAGACATAAATTTAGGGCAAGATAAAGAATGATAGGATATGAATTTATATTGACAGTGGTATAATTTGTAAATATGAATTCATACTGGCAGTGGTATCATTTCTACACTAAAGAAGTCAAGGAAGGTATTCCAGGTTAGCTTAAACTACAAGATGAAGCCTTGCCTCAAAAAAAGTTAAAATTCCTTTCTTCCTTCTGCCCGCCTGTCCGCTGGACCGCACTCACATTCCTCCATCTCAGGTGAGTTCGCCCAGCCCCCCAGGTAGCCCTGTATCCCAGCTCCAGCCAGCCCCAGGGACACCCAGGCTGTCTCTGGTTTTGCCTGGGCCAAGCCCTGGGCCCAGCCCCTTTCTTCCTGCCGCCTGCCTGTCCACCAGGCCCAGCTCCCCAAAAGGCTCCATGTCCCAGTGACACCCAGGCTGCCTTCAGTTTTGCCTGGGCCATAGCCCCGGGCCCCAGCCACTTTCTTCCTCCCGCCGGCCTGTCTGCCCAACTGGACAGGACTTGCTCACATTCCTCCATCCCTGGAGCTTGGGTGGGCCACTAAGCCAAGTCCCAGGTCCCAGGTGAAGAATTCTGCCATCGACATCAGAACCTCTACTGCTCCGACCCACCACGGATCCACGCACATGGTCCACAGAAGACACACTGCTACTCAGAATTCAATAGAGTCCAAAGGAAACTCAAGCAAAGTTCTAAGGTCAAAAGTCATACATCTGAAGACCTCTACAATCATCCTATCACATGGGAGAGATTCTTCACATCCAACCCACCTTACTGTTCCTTTCTAGTATTAATCACTGTAGATTAATTTTTCCATAGAGCCACCCCCCAAAAATGTACAACTCCAGGGAGTACACCACTCACCCTCACATATCACCAAGATACTAAATCAAAAAGTGCACTAGCATAACAATATTCACCCCCTGTCTACTTAACCTGACTTAACTGATATACTAACAACATAATAGCATCATCTAGGAAATAACAATAACAATAGACAAACTTACCCAACTCCAAGGCAAGCACTAGCAATAACTGCCCTAGTGTAGTAATACCAACTAAATCAGTTCAGTCAAAAACACACAGAAACTGAAAGGTCCTAAAAGACAAAAAGGTCCTAAAAGACAAAACAACAATGCCCAAGTCAAAGTGGAGATCCGTGAGAAACAAAACCCAAGAAGACCAATCTGCCACCAAAGGAATTAAACCCATAATTATGGATTCAAACCAGAACAAATTCACAGAAAATAGACAAGAAAGCCAGACCCAAGATAACGACTTTCAAACTATGATCATTACCATGATTAATGCTATGAAAGAGAAAATCCAAGAGGAGTTAAACAACGGCATCAACCACTTTGAGCAGGAACACAACACGCACTTGGAGGAGTTGAGAAAAACAGTTCAAGAACAAAAATAGGCATAGAGCAGTTAAAACAGTCTCAGGCAGAGTTCAAAATCAAACTAAAAGACAAGTTATCTTCAACCCAAAATTCAACAGAGAGTCTTATCAGCAGAACTAACGAAGCAGAAAATAGAATCTCAGATCTTGAAGACAAAGTGGGAGAATTAACCAACTCAATGAAAGAGATTGTTAAAGCCAAAAAGATACTTTAGAGGAACATTCAAGAGATATGGAACACCCTGAAGAAGCCTAACATGCACATTCATGGAATACCAGAGCAAGAATATCAAAATACCACACCTGAGGAAATTTTTCAAATTATCGTAAATGAAAACTTCCCTCAACAAAAGAATGAGAGGCCCATCCAAATATGAGAGGCATTTCACACTACAAACAGATATAACCAAAATAGAAAATCGTCACGGCAAATAACAGTCAAAACACTCCACATTCAAGACTGATATACCCGGCAAAACTATCTGTCATGATCAATGGAGAAAGAAAATTTTCCAGCACAAAGACAACTTGAAGGGATACATGTCTACCAAACCAGGCCTTCAAAAAATGCTAGAAATGATACGCAAACTTGAAGGAAAAAATAAGCATATCTAGGAGGACAGAATGGGAGTATAATACCCCCAAAACATAAATGTCAAAGAATACGCTTACAAAATCCACTAAACATAAAAAATCTCCAGAATTAAAAATAATTTCTCCATTATAACATTAAATGCCAATGGTATTAACTCACTGATTAAGAGACACAGATTACAAACTTGGATTAAAAATCACAACCCATCTATCTGCTTCCTTCAGGAAATTCATCTCACCACAAAAGATATTCACATCCGAAAAATGAAAGGCTGGTCCAAAATTCTGTAAGCTAATGGAACCAGGAAACAGGCAGGGGTAGCAATTATGCTGTCAGACAAAGTGGACTTCAAACCGAAAAAAAAATAAGAGACACAGATAGATATTACATGTTAGTCACAGGTACAATTCACCAAGAAGATTTTACAATACTGAACATATATGCACCCAATATGGGACCTCCACATTCATTAAGAAAACCCTACAGCATCTAAAGTGAGAAATCAACCCCCAAATGATAATTATTGGGGATTTCAACACTTCCCTCTCAACATGGGATAGATCAACAAGTCAAAAGCTTAACAGAGACACTTTGGAACTTAATCAAACCTTAAAGAAGTGGAACTTACAGATCTCTATTGAACTTTTCATCCACACACAAAAGAATACACATTTTTCTCAGCAGCACACGGAACTTTCTCACATATTGGGCCACAAAACGAATCTCCACATATACAGGAAAGTTGAAATTACAGCCTATGTCCTATCAGACCACCACAGCCTAAACCTGGAAATCCACAACACAATAAACAAAAGAAAATACACTAACTCCTGGAAACTTAACACTACGATGCTGAATGAGAACTGTATTCAGGAAGAAATTAAAAAGGAAATTCAAGATTTCCTGAAAGCAAACGATAATGAAAATACAACTTACCAAAATCTCTGGGACACAATGAAAGCTGTCCTAAGAAGTAAGTTCATAGCTCTTAATGCCTACATCAAAAAAATGGAAACATTAGAAATAAATAACTTAACAATGCAGCATAAAGCTTTAGGGAAACTAGATCAATCTGATCCCAAAAGTAGTAAAAGAGAGGAGATTAGCAAAATAAGGGGAGAGATATCTGAAATTGAGACTAAGAAAAGAATAGAAAAAATCAACCAGTCGAAAAGCTGGTTCTTTGAAAAAATCAATAAGATTGATACACCCTTAGCTAAATTAACCAAAAGCAAGAGAGAGAAAACCCAAATTAACAAAATTAGAAATAAACATGGAGTTATCACTACTGATATCCAAGAAATCCAGAGAATTATAACATCATATTTCAGAAACTTATACTCTGTGAAATTTGACAACACAAAAGAGATGGATGAATTCCTAAGTAAACACAACTTACCTAAATTGAATCAGGAAGTTGTGAATTATTTCAATAGTCCTATAACATATGAGGAAATGGAGGAAGTAATCTTGAATTTTCCCACCAAAAAATGTCCTGGACCAGATGGATTCAGAACAGAGTTCTACCAGACATTTAAGGAGTTAATAATACCAATACTCCTTAAACTGTTCTATCAAATAGCAAAGGAAGGAACACTACCAAATTCCTACTATGAAGCTATTATCATCTTAATCCCCAAACCTAATAAAGATACACTTAAAAAAGAAAACTATAGACCAATCTCTCTGATGTACACAGATGCAAAGATTGTCAATAAAGTCTTAGCCAATCGGATTCAAAAACATATCAAAAAGATCATACGTGTGGATCAAGTAGGCTTTATCCCCGGCACACAAGGTTGGTTCAACATACAGAAATCAATAAATGTAATTCATCATATAAACCAGTTCAAAGTACAAAACAACATGATACTCTCGATAGATGCAGAAAAAAGCTTTTGACAAGATTCAACAGCCATTTATGATCAAAACGCTAGAGTCAGTTGGAATGGAAGGAACCTTTATCAATATAATAAAAGCTGTATATAACAAGCCTACAGCAAGGATTATACTCAATGGGGAAAAACTGGAAGCTTTCCTGCTTTGATCAGGATCTAGACAAGGCTGTCCACTGTCACCACTTCTATTCAATATTGTATACTTGAAGCCTTAGCTGAAGCCATAAGACAAGAAACGGAAATAAAAGGTATTCAAACCGGCAAGGAAGAAGTGAAGCTATCGCTATTTGCAGATGACATGATCTTATATCTGAGTCATCCCAAAAAATCCACTAGGAAGGACCTGGAACTAATATAGAAGTTCAGTAGGGTGGCAGTATACAAAATAAATGTCCAAAAATCAGTGACCTTCCTCTATGCCCAGAATGAAAGAAGTGAAAAACCCCTGAGAGAAACAATCCCATTTACTATAGCCCCTGAAAAAATGAAATACCTTGGTATAAACCTAAGCAAGCAAGCAAGAGACGTTTACAATGAAAACTTTAAAACCTAAAGAAAGAAATGGCAGAAGACTCTGGAAGGTGGAAAGACCTCCCATGTGCCTGGATTGGCAGAATAAACATCGTAAAAATGACCATCCTAACAAAGGCAATATACAAATTCAATGCAATACCAATTTAAATCCCAAAACAATTTTTTAAAGAGGTTAACCAAACAATTTCAAAATTCATATGGAGGCAAAAAAGACCCAGGTTAGCAAGACAATCCTGAGTACCAAAAACACTGCTGGAGGTATCACCATACCAAACCTTAGTCTATACTACAAATCCATAGTTATAAAAATAGCCTGGTTCTGTCTCCAAAGTAAACACACTGATCAATGGATAAGGGTTGAAGACCCAGATATAAGACCACACAACTACAGCCATTTGATCTTTGACAAAATGGCCCAAAAAATCCAATGGAAAAAAGAACAGTATCTTTAACAAATGGTGCTGGCAAAACTGGATCTCCACATGCAGAAGATTAAAACTGGACTTGTGCTTGTCACCATGTACAAGAATTAATTCCAAATGGATCAAGGACCTCAATATAAGGCCAGAGACTATAAAAACCATAGTTGAAAGGGTAGGGAACTCCCTCGAGCCAACAATTCCTAAATGGACATGCAATAGCACAGTCACTGCAACCAACTCTCAACAGATGAGATCTTGTGATATTAAAGAGCTTCTGTTCAGATAAAGAGATTATAACAAGAGCTCAAAGGAAACCCTTAAAATGGGAGAAAATCTTCACTAACCACATATCTGATAGAGCTCTATTATCCAGAGTGCACAAAACTAAAAACCAAGGAAACAAATGGGCCAATTAAAAAATGGGCCTTGGAACTTAAAAGAAACTTTACCAGGGACGAAATTAAAATGTCTAAAAAATATCTTTAAAAATGCTCCACATCCTTAGCCATATGGGAAATGCCAATCAATACTTCCCTGAGATACATCTCACCCCTGTCAGGATGGCAAATATCCACAATACAAACAACACCAAATGCTGGAGAGGATGTGGAGAGAGGGGAATTTTCCTACATTGCTGGTGGGAATGCAGGCTCATACAGCCACTCTGGCGAGCCGCCTGGAGATTCTTAAAGAAATTAAAGATTGAAATGCCATATGACCCTGCGATTCCACTTTTGGGAATAACCCCCATGTGGCAGAGGTTTACCTCGATAGCACAAGTGCAACCATGTTCATAGCAGCACTGTTTACAATAGCAAAGTCATGGAATCAACCCAAATGTCCAACAGTTGACGGGTGGATAAGAAAAATGTGGTACATCTATACAATGGAGTACTACTCAGCTATCAAAAATGATGAAGTACTGGAATTTGCCGGGAAATGGATGTCATTAGAAACAATTTTATTGAGTGAAGTATCCCAGACCCAGAAAATTAAGTGCTGTATGTACTCCCTAATAGGTGGCTCCTAGTACCAAACCCACCCAGCCCACCTAGAGACACTTGACAATAAATCTCTGTAATACAGTAATTGCAAGGATTATGGACAGGATGGATGGGGTAGGAGGGCCACACCAGAAACAAGGAGAGAGGGGACCATGTTACCGCAGATAAAATAGGCCTCCATCAAGGACTGCAAGTAAGCAATGAGACATCTGGTTAAGTTCACAGACTTTTCGTTCCTGATCATTTACAACTGAGGGGGTATGATCTCACCAGAAGGGAAGGGCATATAGTCTGGCAGATAAGAAGTAACCATTTTGCAAATGGGTTATTGACCCCTCCCTCACTGTGGTTTCCTAATTTTGAATATAATCTTATAACATGACTCTAGTTTAACAGATTTTATGTCTGGCCAGGGGGTAACATCCAATACCCATCAGGATAGAGTGAAGGGCATTGCAGGAGCAGCCAAACCGCAAAAGAAAATCAACAACCATAATCCAGAACTTCAGAGACTCTATATCAACCACCTAGAACTAGGCCAGCCTAGTCTCTCCCCATCCCGAAGCTCAGGGAAATTTGCAGAAAAGGGGGTGGTAAGAGTATAAGAGCACAAGGATGGGAGGAGCAATGATATGCAAGATATTTCACACAAGTTAGGGCCAAAGCAATCATAATTGGACTTTGCATGCCCTGCACAATGTCCAACATACTATTGACCCCACAAAGTCTAGCATTTGCTAAAATCACCAACATCCTTGGAGGCAAGGGATTGACAGCCAAAATAGTGTTCCTATGCTTAAGGGGAACAAAGGAAAGAGTTCAGGGAAATGCCACTGGGTCCTTGTACGTCATCGGAGAGGAGGACCCAGAGGAGAATTTGGCATGCACATTAAAGGATTCTCCGGGGATTGGGGGAAGGGAGGCACTGGGGGGTGGGGAGGGAAGGGTGAGCAGAGGGGTGGGGGGGAGTAGGGAGGGAGGGAACCGGTGTACCTATTAAGCTTGTATGAGCGGAGATAATAAAAAATGTTTAAAAATAAAAGAAATGGCTAGTTAAGTGAAGATTAACTAGATTCTGACTACATAGGAAGACATGGGTTTTCTTTCAGTACTTTTAAGTAGGAAGAAAATATGTCAAAATACTATCAGAGAGTGAGAAAACAAACATGACAGATATCATAGAAGTAGTGTGATTAGAGCTTATGAAAATTGAGTATAAGAAACATGTGAAGAGCTGGTCTCATGAAGATAAAAATCTTCCTTCCAGAGAAAACACTGAGTTACCAGAAGTCTGAAATCTGAAACATCAGCAGTTACCAATCAACGATTCTTTGTAAACTGTAATTTGAAAGGGAACGACTTGTCAACCCGTGATTGATATGTGAAAAGTAACTTGAACTTTCGTTGATTTCTTTCCTTTTTTCTTCCTTTTTTATGCTGCTCAGTATTTTTTTAGACTCAACACAAGAGAAACCTATCAAGTCTTCTGGAAAAAACTAAATTGCATGTCAATTTGGAAGTGAGAAATGAAATAAGATTAGCTGTCTGACCTTAGTTTGGTACATTGGGTCAAGAAATAAAGATCATAATATGTGTTCACAGATTCTAACAAGTTTATTCTCTGCATTTTCTGGGATAATTGGAAGCAAGTAAGTTCAGTGCAACTTTTTTAATAGAAACTAAATGATTAGATGAAGGATCTAGGAAGAGTCTGGTGTTTAGTCATAGCTTTGCCCTTCTGGCTTACTTTATGTTACTGAGTCAATAACATAATAAACCTAGACTTTGAGCGTTCATAAATAAATACATGACGCATAAAAAAAAGAACTTAAAAATTGAAATGCCATATTACCCTGCTATTCCACTTTTGGGAATAACCCCCCATACAGCAAAAATTCACCTCAATAGCACAAGCACCACCATGTTCATAGCAACACTGTTTACAATAGCAAAGTCATGGAATCAACCCAAATGTCCAACAGTTGATGAGTGGATAAGGAAAAGGTGGTACATCTATACAATGGAGTATTACTTAGCCATCAAAAATGATGAATGAATGCAATTTGCCGGGAAATAGATGGAATTAGAAACAATTATATTGAGTGAAGTATCCCAGACACAGAAAATTAAGTGCCGTATGTACTCCCTAATAGGTGGATCCTAGTACCAAACCCACTTAGAGACACTTAAGGATAATTCTCTGTAATACCTACAGTAATTGCAAAGATTATGAACAGGAGGGGTGGGGAAGGAGGGCCACACTAGAAACAGGAGAAAAGTGACCATATTACAGCAGAGCAAATAGGCCACCATCAAGGACTCCAAGTGAGTAATGAGACATCTGGTTAAGTTCACACACTATCCTTCCTGATCATTTATAACTGATGGGGTATGATTTTACCAGAAGGTGAGGGAATATAGTCTGGCATATAGAAAGTAACCATTTCACAAATGGGTGATTGACCCTCCCTCACCATAGTTGCCTACTTTTATTACATCTACTCTATTATATACTCTTATAACCATACTCTAGTTTAACAGGTTTTTATCTCTGGCCAGGTGGGGACATCCAATACCCATCAGGATGGAGTGAAGAGCATTGCAGGAGCAGCAAAACTGAAAAAAAAATCAACAAACCATAATCCAGAACTTCAGAGGCTCTACATAAACCACCTGGAACTAGGCCATCCTAATCTGTCCCCATCCTGAAGCTCAGGGAAATTTGCAGAAAAGGGGGCAGTAAGAGTGTAAGAGCACAAGGATGGGAGGAGTAATGATATGTGAGATACTCCACACAAGTTAGGGCCAAAGCAGTCATAATTTGACTTTGCATGCCCTGTGCAATGTCCAACACACTATTGACCCCACAAAGTCTAGCATTTGTTAAAGGCACTAGGATCCTTGGAGGCAAGGGATTGACAGTTACAGTAGTGTTCCTATGCTTATGGGGAACACAGGAAAGGTTTCTGGGAAATGCCACTTGGTCTTTGCACCTCATCAGAAAGGAGGACCCAGAGGAGAGTTTGGCATGCACATTAAAGGATGGTCTGGGGAGGGGAGGGGAGGCACTGGGCAATGGGGAGATAGGACGGTTGGGGGGGGTGGGGAGTTGGAGGGAGGGAGGGGACTGGTGTACCTGTTAAGTTTGTATGAGTGGAAATAAAAAAATAAATAAATTTTTTAAAAAAGTTAAAATCTTCTATGGTCCAAAACATAGGTACAAATGCAAATCATAGTAGCACAAAAGATAGACATAAAGGAATGAACTTAAACTAGTGTCAGGTCATGTTGGTCTGAAGAATAAAGTAAAGTACTCATTCATATTAAACCACATTCTTTTAGAGCCTTTCCCTGTGGGACTGTTTACCCAGCACTCAGGAGACAAAGACAGGACAGGAGTTAAATGCCAAGCTAGCCTATGAGTGAAATTCATAGGCTAGCCTATGAGTCTCAACAAACATTAGGCTAAATAAAATTGAAATTAAAGTAAATAATAAAAGAAGAAGACCAGTGTGTCTAAGCCAAACATGCATGTTGTAACTTCTGTAGGGTGGTGGTTCTCAGAGCTTTCCTTGCCCACTAATACATTAATGCAGACTCCAGTGGACTTCTGCTTTGTGTGTTACATTTGTTGATATTTATTTTATTAGGAATGAAAGCTGAGAAACTTTAAAAATATAGTCCCTGATTCATTTAACATAACAGTGCTAAATCCTATATGTATTAACAAGAATGAAATATTTTTGTGAAAAATAACTGCAGGATAGAGAGAAGGCCTGGCTGGGCAGGCAGAAGAGGTCAGATCTAGGGCAGGGATTTTTTTTTCCCTTCAGGGTTTACTCCATGCTTTGATGCAGCTCAGCTGGTCCCCGGAATGCAGCTTTCACCAGGCCCCCCTTGCTGGCCTCCCAACTCCCCAGCCTGGGCCTCAAAGTCAGGAACCCAGCCTCAGGCAAGAGTGTGCATTCCTTGTGTCTTCAATTCAGTTGTGCTGGAGAGCTTTCTAAAAGAATTCCTCAAGCGCCTCCAATTTCCCATTCTTAATTAGGTAGAGCCTAGATAAAGCTTTAAGAAGATCGAGAAATAAAAACAAAATGCTGAGTGCATTGCAAAGGTGCAGAGGGAAATAGGTTACCAGAAAGACACAAACGGAGATCTTTGAAAAATAGATAAATAAACAGTAAAAACACCAACGTGATTTTCCCAAAAGATCTCAGCTGATTTCAAGATGGCCCTGAGTGTATGAAGCATCTTCTTTGCAATTGTCTCTATTTTCTCTGAGATCAGAATTCTGGATTGCTTAGATATTTACCTAATGCTAAGGAGGAAATATATGGTATACACACACACACACACACACACACACACACACACACACATATATATGTATATATATATATATTAAGTACTTGGTTATATCATTGGCCTTCTTCACAGTATGAATAGATTCAAGGTATTTGAGCCAGTCCACACTCATTACTTGGAATACTTGATTCATTAGCATTAAGGCAATAAAATCCACTTCTGTTTGCTTTTACTCAAAAGGAGCTTTCTCAATGGAGAAAATTAAGCTGTGAAAGAGTAAAATAGACAATGAGATGACACATAAAAATACAGTTATTGTCCAACACAATGTAGCAGTTTATCTGTGAGGATCCTAATTGCCATTTACTACTCTGAGGAAGATTGAAAACACCGAAATCAGTCATGAGCGAGGGGAAAACAGAGTGAAATGGAATGCTTTTTTTTTTTTTAACTTATCTTCTCATACCTGCTGGGCAAAGTGCTTTAGAGCCATGTTTTTACTTTTAAAATATTTATATTTTTACGTTTATTTATTATGATCATGTGAGTGGTAAAGGAAGAGGAGGTCAGAGGACAACTTGCATGCTGGTTCTTTCCATCCAGCCTGTGGATTCCCAGGATCAAATTCAGGTTGTCATGATTATCCTCAAGCATCTCAACACCCACTGAGCCATCTCACTAGTCCCCACTTGTTTTTATATTTATTTAGAGACAGGGTCTTGCTATATTAACCAGAAAGGATCTGAATTTGCAATTTGCCTGTCCCACAGTCCCAAGTGTTAGGCTACAGCCACACAACACCATGCTCAGAAAGATAGATCTTTTGAAACAAAGTTTTTTTGTTTTTGTTTTTGTTTTTAATCTACACTGTGAGGCTGGGGAGATGCCTCAGGAGTTAAAATCTTGGCCTTGCATACAAAAAGACCTGAACTCTAATCCCTCAGTCCCATCTAAGAAAAACAAAACAAAAACAAAAACCGCCTATGGCCTTAGTCTATAATTCTGGATCAGGAAGAGCCTGGGAAACCCTTGTGCAAAGCAACAAGGTGGAAGAGAAATCCAGAATGATTCTCAACATTAACATAGGGCTTCCATAGGCACATACACACAAAAAAAAAATAATTTTTTTTGAAGTTCATACTGTCAAGTTTGACACCAACCTGAACTGCGTAGCAATGTTCCATCTCCAAAAACCAAAAATTACAAAAGTGCTAAACTATTAATAACCTATGCTTTTAGTTTAATCTTTTCTTCTTTATTTAAGGTACATTTTTATGTGCCCATGATAACTTTGAAATCCCTAAATAAGCTGAGGATGACCTTGAATTTTAGATCTTCCTGCCTTTACCTTTCCAGTGTTGGGATTACATTGTGTGTACCACTACAATGAATTTTAAGAGTGTTAGTCCAGGGCTTCTTTCATGCTGAACAAACACTCTACGAAGTGTGCTACTAAGTCCCCAGTCAGTGTTTAAACCTGAACAATAATTATCTGTTTATCTTTATTAATCATTCAAGTAACAGACTACTTTATGATAAGATTTGACAATCAAATGCATATGGGATGGTGATATTAAGAATTTGGTTCTCTCTCTCAAATAAATACATAAATAAAATAGCATGGGGGGGGATATAGTGAGATAGCTCAGCAGGTAAGGCACCTGTTCACAAACCCAGGGACCTAAATTCAATTCCCAGAGCTCAAATGTTGAAAGGAGACAACCTATCTTCTGACCATCTGTATACTACAGCACGAACACACTGCTATATTTTAATCTTTCTGTCTCTCTTTATCTGTATCAAATAAATAACTAGAAACATTACAAAAGAATTTGAGCTTTAGGAATTTTTTTTTGAGACAGGATCCTCCTAGGTAGACGTAGCTGGCCAAATACTTGCTAACATGAAACTCGTGGTAGCCATCTTGCCTCAGATGTCAGATGTTGGGTTTACCAGCATGAACCACCTTGCTGAGAGAATTAAACATTAATGATTTTTTTCAAGTGTAATTTTTCAAGTGAAATGATTGTGATTATCTGTCTAAAAGTTCCTTACTCTCCAAAATAAGGATGTGAGCAATACTTGTGCTAATTAGATTAAATTCACCACTCCACAATATATACCTACCTCAAAAAATATTTTTTCATCAGATATTTCTACTTCTGTTTATTGACAAATATATTGGAGGCCAGTAGAAAAAGGTAATTACCTAATAGAAATTATTTTTATATATTCGATGATGCTATCCATCCATGTAAATAATGAATATTGGTCATTTTCAACCTCCATCACCCAGACTGTAAGAAGTATGAGAGCCCATAACAAATAGTGGAGTCTTAATTAACATTAAATGAAAGGCAACACATAGCTCTTGAAATAATCTGCCACATTAGGCAGCATTAAGTATAGAGACCTGTAACTGGTCAAAGTTCAGAGAACAAGTGACTGTTGAATGCTCAGCCATAAAAGGAACATCTATGCCACCCCTTCCAACCTTCAGAGAATGTCAGGAAAGAGAAAAGAAGAAGAATGTAAAGCTGGGAAATGGGATAAATTATGATAAAACATTATCTTGTGGGCATGGCATGCCCATGGAACTATTGAACTCACAGCAGCTGTGATTTACCTGCACAAAATTAGGCCAATAATTACTCTATCACTAGGGGTAGGGAGTATAGGGCTCATGTGTCACTACATGTAATTGAGGCTATCTAGGATGTTAATGGTGCTATAAGGGAGAGGAATCTTCTTTGCTTTTTTATATTATGTATTTGTTCATTTTTGTGTGTATATAAATATTAGTGTATGTATACCACAGCACATATGTGGAGGTTAGAGGGCAACTTTAGGGAAGTAGTTCTCTCCTACCAACCCATAGGATATGGGGATCCAACTCAGGTCACCAGGCTCATGTGCCAGCACATTAACTACTGAGTTATCTCACTGACCTAAGTTGCTCATTTTCATCAGTGGTATAGCCATCAGTAAGGTGTCTATGTTTGATCAAATTGTCTCTCTCTTATGATCTTATAAGCAACCCTAATGAAATTCATTGGGCCATGCATACAAAAAATATGAAAGTTGGCTTTTATGCCCCAGACGCTTATGGTCGAGGGAGGACACACTGCTTCTCAGGTGAATTCCCCCAGACCCCAGGTCACTGACTTGTGCCAGATCCTCCCACCAGCCAACCCGAGTAGCACCCAGACTGCTCCAGGCTAGGACAGGGCACTAGACCACACCCCAGGTCCCAGGTGAAGTGCGCCAATATCAACAAGCACTTCCCTTTCCGCCCCTGATGCTCATGGTCCAGGGAGGAAACACTGCTCCTCAGAATTCAACAGAGTTCAAAGAAAACCAAAGCAAAGCTCTAGAGAACAAAGGCCATATATCTGAAATCTTCTAAAATCATCCTATCACATGGGAGAGATTCTTCACATCCAGCCCAAAGATAAGTAAACCCCTTTTTAACATCCTGTTCCCTTCAACTGTTAGTCACTGTAGATTAACCTTTCCATATAGCCTTCCTCCAAAACATTTACAACTTCAGAGACTATACCACTCGCCCCCACATATCACCAAGGTACTGAATCATAAAAGTGCACTACCATACTAGTATTCACCTCGTCCACAAAACCTGACTTAATTGATGTACTAACAGTCTAATAGTCTCATCTAGAAAATAACAATAACAACAGACAAGTGTACCCAACTCCAAGGCAAACACTAGTAATAACTGCTCCACAGTAGTAATACCAACTAATTTAGTTCAGTCAAAAACATGCAGAAACTGAAAGAAGTTCTTAAGAGATAAAACAAAAATGCCCAAGTGAAAGAGCAAATCCATGAGAAACAAAACCAAAGAAAATAAATCTGTCACCGAAAAAATTAGCCCATACTGACAGATTCCAAACTCAACAAATTCACAGATAATAGTCAAGAAAGATAACAAATCAATAAATGTAATTCAACATATAAACCAGTCCAAAGTCCAACACCACATGATACTCTCAATAGATGCAGAAAAAGCTTTTGACAAGATCCAACAGCCTTTTATGATCAAAACCTTAGAGACGATTGGAATGGAAGGAACCTTTATCAATATAATAAAAGCTATATACAACAAGCCTTCAGCAACGATTATACTCAATGGAGAAACACTTGAGGCATTCCCACTTTGATCAGGAACTAGAGAAGACTGTCCTCTCTCACCACTTCTATTCAATATTGTATTTGAAGTATTAGCTGAAGCCATAAATCAATAAAGGGACATAAAAGGGATTCAAATCGGCAAGGAAGAAGTCAAGCTATCGCTATTTGCAGATGACATGATCTTATACCTGAGGGATCCCAAAAACTCCACCAGGAAGCTCCTGGAACTAATACAGAAGTTCAGTAGAGTGGCAGGATACAAAATAAACATACAAAAATCAGTGGCCTTCCTCTATGCCCAGAATGAAAGTAGTGAAAAAGGCCTAAGAGAAACAATCCCATTTACTATAGCCCCTAAAAAAATGAAATACCTTGGTATAAACCTAAGCAAGCAAGCAAGAGACCTTTATGATGAAAAATTTAAAACCCTAAAGAAAGAAATGGCATAAGACACCAGAAGGTGGAAAGACCTCCCATGTTCCTGGTTTGGCACAATCAATATCATAAAAGTGACCATCCTCCCAAAGGCAAAGTACAGATTCAATGCTATACCAATCAAAATCCCAAAGCAATTCTTTAAAGAGGTTGACCAAATAATGTCAAAATTCATATGGAGGCACAAAAGACCCAGGATAGCAAAGACAATCCTGAATAACAAAAACACTGCTGGAGGTATCACCATACCAAACCTTCGTCTATACTACAAATCCATAGTTATAAAAACAACCTGGTACTGGCTTCAAAATAGACACACAGAAAAATGGATAAGGGTTGAAGACCCAGATATAAACCCACACAACTACAGCCATTTGATCTTTGAAAAAGGGGCCCAAAAAATCCAATGGAAAAAAGAACAGTATCTTCAACAAATGGTGCTGGCAAAACTGGATATGCACATGCAGAAGATTAAAACTAGACCCGTACTTGTCACCATGTACAAGACTTAATTACAAATGGATCAAGGACCTCGATATAAGGTCAGAGACTATAAAAATCATAGGTGAAAGGGTAGGGAACTACCTCGAGCTCATTGGGCTAGGCCAACAGTTCCTGAACAGACATCCAATGGCACAGTCACTGCTACCAACTCTCAACAGATGGGATGTTGTGAGATTAAAGATCTTCTGTTCAGATAAAGAGATTGTAACATGAGCACAAAAGCCACCCACAGAATGGGAGAAAAATCTTCACTAACTACATATCTGATAGAGCTCTATTATCCAGAGTGCATAAAGAACTTAGAAAACTAAACACCAAGGAAACAAATGGCCCAATTAAAAAAATGGGCCTTGGAACTTAAAAGAAATTTTACCAGGGACGAAATTAAAATGTCTAACAAATATCTTCAAAAAATGCTCCACATCCTTAGCCATATGGGAAATGCAAATGAAAACCTCCCTGAGATATCATCTCACACTGATCAGGATGGCAAAAATCCACAATACAAACAACACCAACTGCTGGAGAGGATGTGGAGAGAGGGGAACTCTCCTACATTGATAGTGGGAATGCAGGCTCATACAGCCACTCTGGCGAGCCATCTGGAGATTCTTAAAGAAATTAACGATTGAAATGCCATATGACCCTGCGATTCCACTTTTGGGAATAACCCCCCATACAGCAAAAATTCACTTCGATAGCACAAGCACCATCATGTTCATAGCAGCACTGTTTACAATAGCAAAGTCATGGAATCAACCCAAATGTCCAACATTTGACGAGTGGATAAGGAAAATGTGGTATATCTATACAACAGAGTACTACTCAGCCAGCAAAAATGATGAATTAATGGAATTTGCCGGGAAATGGATGGGATTAGAAACAATTATATTGCGTGAAGTATCCCAGACACAGAAAATTAAGTGCTGTATGTACTCCCTAATAGGTGGCTCCTAGTACCAAACCCACTTAGAGACTCTCAAGGATAAATCTCTTTAATACCTACAGTAATTGCAAGGATTATGAACAGGATGGATGGGGTAGGAGGGCCACACTAGAAACAGGAGAGAAGTGACCATATTACAGCAGAGCAAATAGACCACCATCAAGGACTACAAGTAAGTAGTGAGACATCTGGTTAAGCTCACAGACTTTCCTTCCTAATCATTTGCAACTGATGCAGTATGATCTCACCAGAAGGGGAGGTTATATAACCTGGCAGATTAAAAGTAACCATTTTACAAATGGTTGATAACCCCTCCCTCACTGTGGTTTCCTACTTTTATTACATCTACCTTTGTTATACTCTTATAACAAGACTCTAGTTTAACAGCTTTTTGTCTCTGACCAGGTGGGGACATCCAATACCCATCAGGATGGAGTGAAGGGCATTGCAGGAGCAGCAAAACTGAAAAAAAAAATCAACATACTATAATCCAGAGCATCAGAGACTCTATATCAACCACCTGGAACTAGGCCAGCCTAATCTCTCCCTATCTAGAAGCTCAGAGAAATTTGAGGAAGAAGGGGCGGTAAGATTGTAAGAGAACAAGGAAGGGAGGAGCAATGATATGTGAGATATTCCAAACAAGTTAAGATCGAAGCAATCATAACTGGACTTCCCATGCCTTGTGCCATGTCCAACACACTATTGAACCACAAAGTTTAACATGGACTAAAGGCACTAGGATCATAGGCATGGGATTGACAGCCACAGTAGTGTTTATATGCTTAAGTGGGACACAGGAAAGGGTTCTGGGAAATGCCACTCGGTTCTTGCACCTCTTCGGAGAGGAGGACCCAGGGGAGAGTTGGGCATGCACATTTAAGGATGCTCCGGGGATGTGAGGGGGAGGCAGTGGGGGATGGGGAGACAGGGGGAGGGAAAGGGGGCACAGGGTGATGGTAGGTCGGAGGGAGGGAGGGGACGTGTGTACCTGTTAAGTCTGTATGAGTGGAAATAAAAAAAAAAAAGAAAGGCAGGTCCAAGGTAATGACTTTCAAAGCATGATCATTACTATGGTCATTACTATGAAAGAGAAAATCTGGGAGGAATTAAATAACCATATCAACCACTTTGAACAGGATCACAACAGACACTTGGAGGAGTTGAAAAAAACAGTTCAAGAAACAAAAATAGGCATAGAGCTGTTAAAATAATCTCAAGCAGAGTTTAAGATTGAACTAAAAAAGAAGTTATCTTCAACCCAGAACTCAACAGAGAGTCTTATTTGCAGAACTAATGAAGCAGAAAATAGAATTTCAAATCTTGAAGACAAAGTGGAAGAATTAACCAGCTCAATGGAAGAGGTTGTTAAAGCCAAAAAGATACTTGAGAGAAATATTCAAGAGTTATTGGACACCTTGAAGAAGCCTAACATGCACAATTCATGGAATACCAGAAGAATCCCAAAATATCACACTTGAGGAAATTTTTCAAATTATCATTAATGAAAACTCTCCTTATCTAAAGAATGAGAGGCCCATCCAAATACAAGAGGCATTCTGCACCCCAAACAGATATGACCAAAATACAAACTCGCCAAAGCAAATAATAGTCAAAACACTCCACATTCAAGACAAAGAAAAGGTGCTGAGAGCTTCAAGGGAAAAAAAAAAACAAGTCACTTTTTAAGGTAAACCTATGAAAATAACAAATGACTACTCAATGGAAACAGTAAAAGCAAGAAGAGCTTGGAGAGATGTACTTCAAGTATTAAATGAGCAAACTCTGAAATGACAATTCTTGGGGATTTCATACTGCCCTCTCAACATGGGATAGATCAACAGGTCAAAAACTTAACAGAGACTCATAGGAACTTAATCAAACTCTTACTGAAATGGACCTTACTGATCTCTATTGAACTTTTCATCCACAGACCAAAGAATACACATTTTTCTCAGCAGCACAAGGAACTTTCTCCAAAATAGATCACATATTGGGCCACAAAACGAATTTCCATATACTGGAAAGTTGAAATTCTAGCCTGTACCCTAACAGACTACCATGGTATAAAGCTTGACATCCGTAACACAATAAAGAACAGAAAATACACTAACTCCTGGAAACTTAACACTATGATGCTGAATGCGAATTGGATTCAGGAAGAAATTACAAAGGATATTCAAGATTTCCTGAAAGCGAATGATAATGAAAACACAACTTACCTAAATCTCTGGGACACAATGAAAGCTATCCTAAGAGGTAAGCTCATAGCTCTTAATGCCTACATCAAAAAAATGGAAACATCAGAAATAAATAACTTGACAATGCAGCTTAATGCTTTAGAGACACTAGAGCAATCTGATCCCAAAAGCAGTAGAAGAGAGGAGATCAGCAAAATAAGGGGCAAAATATCCGAAATTGAGATTAGGAAAATGATACAGAGAATCAACCAGTCAAAAAGCTGCTTCATTGAAAAAATCAGAAACATTGATACAGCCCTAGATAAATTAATCAAAAGCAAGAGGGAAAGAACACAAATTAACAAAATTAGAAATGCAAATGGAGTTATCACTACTGATACCCAAGAAATTCAGAGTATTATAAGGTCATATTTCAAAACCATATACTCTGTGAAATTTGGTAACTCAAAAGAAATAGATGAATTCTTAAGTAAGCACAACTTACATAAATTGAATCAGGAAGTTTTGAATTATTCAAATAGTCCTATAATATATGCAGAAATCGATGAAGTAATCTTGAATCTTCCCACCGAAAAAAGGCCTGGAACAGATGGATTCTGCACAGAGTTCTACCAGATATTTAAGGAAAAAATAACACCAATATTTCTTAAATTGTTTCATCACATAACAAAGGAAGGAACACTACCAAATCCTTTCTATGAAGCTAATATCATCTTAATCCCCAAACCTACTAAAGATGCACTTAGAAAAGAAAACTATAGGCCAATCTCTTTGATGAACACAGATGGAAAAATTCTTAAAAAAGTCTTCATAAATCGGATTCAAAAACATATCCAAAAGATCATTCATGGTGAACAAGTAGGCTTTATTCCAGGCACACAAATTCAGTTCAACATATGCAAATCAATAAATGTAATTCACCATATGAACCAGTTCTAAATCCAAGACCACATGATACTCACGATAGATGCAGAAAAAAGCTTTTGACAAGATCCCACAGCCTTTTATGATCAAAACCCTAGAGGCAGTTGGAATGGAAGGAACCTTTATCAATATAATAAAAGCAGTATACAACAAGCCTACAGCAAGGATTATGCTCAATGGAGAAACAATTGAATCATTCCCACTTTGATCAGGAACTAGACAAGGCTGCCACTCTCACCACTTCTATTCAATATTGTACTTGATGTGTTAGCTGAAGCTATAAGACAAGAAATGGAGATAAAAGGGATTCAAATTGGCAAGGAAGAAGTCAAGTTATCTCTATTTGCAGATGACATGATCCTGTACTTGACTGATCCCAAAAACTCCACCAGGAAGCTCTTGGAACTAATACAGAAGTTCAGTAGAGTGGCAGGATACAAAATAAACATACAAAAATCAGTGGTCTTTCTCTATGCCCATGATGAAAGAAGAGAAAAAGGCCTAAGAGAAACAATCCCACTTACTATAGCCCCTAAAAAAATGAAATACCTTGGTATAAACCTAAACAAGGAAGTAAGAGACCTTTACAATGAAAACTTTAAAACCTAAAGAAAGAAATGGCAGAAGACTCCGGAAGGTGGAAAGACCTCCCATGTTCCTGGTTTGGCACAATCAATATCATAAAAGCGACCATCCTCCCAAAGGCAAAGTACAGATTCAATGCTATACCAATCAAAATCCCAAAGCAATTCTTTTTTTTTATTTTTATTATTATTTATTCAATTGTGTGTGTGTACGTATGTATGTGTGCACATGCGTGTGTGCGTGTGTGTGTGTGTGTGTGTGTGTGTGTGTGTGTGTTTGTGTGTGTGTAGAACCACGGACGAATTCGGGAACCACCATGGACGCCTCCACCTCCTTCTGCCCCGGGATTCACAGGCTCCGCCCTACCAGGACCAGAAGCACAGATTGCCCCTGCTTCCGCCTGGCGTCTATACGTGGGATCTGGCATCCGAACTCAGGACCTTCCACCTGCAAGGCAGAGGCTTAACCCCTGAGCCACCTCTCCAGCCCCCAAAGCAATTCTTTAAAGAGGTTGACCAAACAATCTCAAAATTCATATGGAGGCACAAAATACCCAGCATAGCAAAAGCAATCCTGAATAACAAAAATACTGCTGGAGGTATCACCATACCAAACCTTAGTCTATACTACAAATCCATAGTTATAAAAATAGCCTGGTACTGGCTCCAAAATAGAAACACAGATAAATGAATAAGGGTTGAAGACCCAGATATAAACCCACACTACTACAGCCATTTGATCTTTGTCAAAAATGCCCAAAAAATCCAATGGAAAAAGAACAGCATCTTCAACAAATGGTGCTGGTAAAACTGAATCTCCACATGCAGAAGATTAAAACTGGACCTGTACTTGTCACCATGTACAAGACTTAATTCCAAATGAATCAAGGACCTCAATATAAGGCCAGAGACTAAAAACCTTAGTTGAAAGGGTAGGGAACTACCTCGAGCTGATTGGACTAGGCCACCATTTCCTAAACGGAAATCTAATTGCACAGTTACTACAACCAACACTCAACAGATGGGATCTTATGAAATTAAAGAGCTTCTGTTCAGATAAAGAGATTGTAACTGGAGCACAAAGGTGACCCACCTAATGGGAGAAAATCTTCACCAACCACATATCTGATAGAGCTCTATTATCCAGAGTGCACCAAGAACTTCAAAAATTAAACACCAAGGAAACAAATGGGATACTTTATACTACTATACTCATACTACTATGCCAATTAAAAAATGGGCCTTGGAACTTAAAAGAAACTTTACCAGGACAAAATTAAAATGTCTAACAAATATCTTAAAAAATATTCCACATCTTTAGCCATCAGGGAAATGCAAATCAAAACCTCCCTGAGATATCATCTCACACTGGTCAGGATGGCAAAAATTCACAATACAAACAACACCAAATGCTGGAGAGGATGTGGAGAGAAGGGAACTCTCCTACATTGCAGGTGGGAATGCATGCTTATACAACCACTCTGGTGAGCAGTCTGGCGATTCTTAAAAAAGTTAAAGATTGAAATGCCATATGACCCTGATATTCCACTTTTGGGAATAACTCCCTCACAGCTAAAATTCACCTCAATAGCACAAGCACGACCATGTTCATAGCAGCTCTGTTTACAATACCAAAGTCATGGATCAACCCAAATGCCCAACAGTTGACGAGTGGATAAGGAGAACATGGTACATTTATACAGTGGAATACTACTATGCCATCAAAAAAGATGAATTAATGAAATTTTCCAAGAAATGGATGGAATTAGAAATAATTATATTGAGTGAAGTATCCCAGACACAGAAAATTAGGCACCGTATGTACTCCCAATATGTGGATCCTAGTATCAAACCCACTTAGTGACACACTCAAAGATAAATCTCTGTAATACTTACAGTAATTGCAAGATTTTAAACAGCAGGGAAGGGGAAGGAGGGCCTTGCCAGAACCAAGATGAGAGGGGATCATGCTTCAGCAGAGAAAATAGGCCTCCATCAATACTGCAAGTAAGTAGTACTGCAAGTAGTGAGACATCTGGTTAAGCTCACAGACTTTCCTTCCTGGTCACTTGCAACTGATGGGGTTTATGTCACCAGAAAGGGAGGGCATAGAGCCTGGCAGATAGATGGCAACCTTCCTGCAAATGGCAGACTGATCCCCCCCCCTCCCGTGGTCTCCTACTCTTATTCCATCTACCTTTGTATCTACTCTTATAGTAAGACTCTATTTTAACAGCCTTTTATCTCTGGCTAGGAGTTGACATCCAATACCCATCAGGTTGGAGGCAAGGGTGGTGCAGGAACAGCAAAGCTGGAAAAAAAAAACAACAAACCATAATTCATAACATCAGAGACCCTACATTTATTACCTGGAACGAGGCCAGCCTAATGTCTCCCCATCCTAAAGCTCAGGGAAATGTGTGGAAGAGGGAGTGGTAAGATTGTTAAGAGCCTAAAGATGGGGAGGAGCAATGATATGCAAGATAATCCATACAAATTAGGGCCAAAGGAATCAAAAAAGGATTTCACATGACCTCCATAATGACTGACATAGCATTGGCCTCCGCATAATCTAGCATGGATCACAGGCACTAGGATCCTTA
Source organism: Typhlomys cinereus (assembly GCA_023101885.1). Taxonomy (NCBI): domain Eukaryota; kingdom Metazoa; phylum Chordata; class Mammalia; order Rodentia; family Platacanthomyidae; genus Typhlomys; species Typhlomys cinereus. Next base: position 138,836 of record JALPQD010000243.1, on the reverse strand, counting down.
GAGGCAGGGGATGAACAGCCACAATAGTGTTCCCATACTAAAGAGAAATAATAAATAGCTCTAGGCCATGCTACTGAGTCCTTACACTTCATCAGAGAGGAGGACCCAGAGGGAAGTTTGACAGCACTCTAAAGATTGCTCCAGGGATGGGGGGAGGGGGCACTGGGAGAAAGGGAAGGAGGGAAAGGAAGGAGAAAAGTGGGGAGGGAGCAAGGGGATGCAGGGAGGGGTGGAGGGAGGGAGGGGACCAAGGTACCCATTAAGTTTGTATCAGTGGAAAAAATAAAAAAAATATGAAATTTGGAGGGTAAGCAGTTGGGAAGTGGAAGAGGATCAGTGACAGTATGAAGGGAATAAGAGAGCGTAATGGGGTGAATATGATTAAAATCATGATATACACATATATACATGTGGGATCCAGTGCACACTCACACACTCATTCACTTCACTCAAACACATAGCAGCTGGCTGTGATGAAAGCATGTTCCAGCCATCCCCACCTACACCTCTACCCCCCCCCCCGAGACTGGGCATGGGACAGGGAGATCTGTCAGAAGCAGAACTCAGTTTATTGGGGGAAACAAAGGAGCTTATATAGGCAAAAGACAAAAAGCGCCAAATGGCCGGCCAATTATGTCAAAGGTCAAAACATCCTTTAGGTGCTAGTGGCCAAGTTCAATATCACTCAGCAGAGGAGGCAAGCCAATATCTGAAAGCCAATTATGCATCCATGTAATGTGATCAGGGTCACTCCCAAGACCCTTGCCCTCAGGGCCATCTTTAGTCCCATGTGCTCAGCCATGCCCTGGGGCAAATCCTGGGTGGGCCCAACATCTTCCCCTTTTGTTTTTGTATGAGATGGTCCAGGAGGCTACCTGCTACAGAGCAGACCAAATGGTCTTGAGTGACTGTGCCTGTCTTAGGAGTGAAAAAATCCTCCCACCATGGTCTGACCCGTCATGAGATCTTGTAGTCTTCAGGTATAATACTATAAGTCCTGTCTTAGGTTGATCCACAGCCGGGCTTCCACTGCCCGTGTCTGGCTACCAGTCCTCTGTATGAAGTTGGCTTTACCAATCTTGGAGGTTTGAGCCGTATTTAAAGGCCTGTATTGCACATTGGACATGTACTGTACTTGACAAGTTAGCTAGACCGGAGAGATTTTTCCATTGGGCAGGAGTCATGCATATGGCGGAGAAGTTAGGTTGGCATCAGCACCAGGTATGGCAGCAGGTGACTTTTTGGGGGTGTGTCAGGGATGTTCAAGGGCCATAGGTGCCTGTAGTATGGTCTCTAATAGAGTGCTGCTGAGAGATATGCTGAGAAAACACTTAAGCAATATAGTTATTAAAAGAACAATTTTTCTAGATGTTAGGTCAAACCCAGATTGATTCCATCCAGGCAAGGTATCAATCAGACCTGTAAGGATCACAGTTAACATCTTCCTTGAGCACACCGTGATAGTTTCTGAAAGAGAAAAGCAAAGAAAGCTGCCTCAAGGGCTTTTTGTCCCTTGGTTTAGTTTGTTAGTCTGGGGATGATTCTTTTGGGTCTCCTTCATGAGGATCCTCCTGTGGATAGAATTTAAGATTCCTTGCCAGAATCCAAGTCAGGGAAGACTCCCCAATTGGGAAGACACATCCAAATCCTCTTCCCATAGTGATCAAGGGATCAGGTCCCCTCCAATGTCCAGTTAGGGGTTCCTTCCAATGCACCTTAACAGAAGGTTTGGTGGATAGGCTTCCCCAATGTTTTTGGAATCTAGATTCAAGTTGTCCTTTTTGAAAATTTAAGATGTTGATGGTAAATAATACCAAACCCAGCTGTTGGTGTGGGCCTACTCCCCCTTTTTGTTTTTGTAATTGGGCCTTTAAATACTGGTGATTTCGTTCAACAATGGCTTGTCCTCCAGATTGAACTTCAATCTACAGTCCCTTCTCCAGTGAAGCCCTCTGCGGCACCTAGGGCATGGAGTTGTAGGGGGCTTAGCCCCTCCTATCTCCCTCGGCTTCCCTTCTTCAACCTGGGGACACTCCTCCTGAAATGCCCCATCTGGCCATAACGAAAACAAACTCCATTGTTTCCCTTCCTCTCTTGGCTCTGCAGGCTGGATGTCGGCCTCAAGGCCAATGCCTAGGTCATAGTGTTGGCCAGTGCCTTAGTCTGTGTCTCCAGGGCCACAGCAAGTGCCTGACTCTGGTGTTTTTGAGTTCCCACATCCTGTGAAGCAATAATCCAGGTGCCCATGGATCTCTCCTTAAGACCTGAACACGCTATTTTGTAGTCCCCATTCATCCCTTCCCATACCAGCAATTTAGCAAATTGTTCTCTTAAGGGGTCTGGGGGAAGTTTACGATGGAGGCTTTTTTCCACCTGGTCAATGAACTCAGGGAGGGTCTCACCCGCTTTTTGCATAACGCCTGCTAGAGGCGCTTCAGAAGGACCTTCATCTAGCTTTTTCCATGCCACTAACCCTATCAAACGGACTTGATCCTGGTATGGAGCTTCTATGGCCACCTGCTGGACCCCCATAGAAAATTGATCTGACATTCCAGCTAACATTCCGAATGCTATTGGCACCCTGGGCTGTGCATTTTGATTGTGCTCAGCTTGGACCCTACATTCTTCCTTAAATAGTGCTGCCCACTTAATGAATGTGGGACTGGAGAGCACCGCTTTGGCCATATCTATCCAGTCCTTAGTAGTACAGGGTTGATGAGCTAGATCTTGAAAGAGGGCCTCAACCCAAAGGAGAATTTGGACCATCCTGTAGCACGGCCTGCTTTAATTCTTTTAAATCTTTTGCTTCCCAAGGATACCACACTATAGGGTGATTGCCTCCTGGATTTAAGTTAACAGGATAGGCTTATACTTGATACGCCTCAGCATATGTGGGCTCCAGCCCTGGGTTCCCTGCTCTAGCCTGGTGGGGGCCAGTGTGCCCGCCTGTGGATTCAGGATGGATTTTTGTTAAGGGGCATGGAGATGGGTCTCCTTCTAATCCTTCTCCATCCCTTTCTCTCCCTAGTGGAGTTAAATCTGGATACAGGGAACCACTCCCTGTTCTCAGAGCACTCCTAACCTCTTCCCTTTGATAAAGGGAGCAGGGCACTCTCTCGCTCAATTTTCCCACATCCTTTTTGGGCTCTCGGAGCAGGCGCCGCTCTTCCTCACCTTGGGCAAGGGCCTGTTTGTCATGGCCCTCCCAAACGGGAAGCTCCACTCCATCACGCATCAGCCTGTTCCTGCATGCTGGCCCACACGCCGGTCTGCTTCTGCAAATCTCTGCCCCCTCCTCCCCCGGCTGTGTGCAGCCTCATCACAGCCGTGCACAACTCCCCCACCACGTGGTTCCACATCCCCACTTGTTGCCCCGCTACAGCCGTGCGCAGTCTCTCCACTGTGGCCAGTGGCGGCTTCTCCAGTACCAGTAGGGCGCACCCCGGTCAAAGCCCACAACTCTGTGTAACGTTCTCAGTGTGCGTACAGTGATGGGTTATCATTCTCTAAACAGCAGGCATGCCCACCATTCCCAGGGCTTCCTGCATCCTACCATGGGCCAGTGCAATCTCCACTGTGCAACCCCAGCTCCTCAGCGGAACCTCCTGCGGAGCACCTGGGATGGCTAGTTGGCTCCAACCCCCTGGAGCCATGCTCCGGAATGGCTCTGGCCCCTCCCTCTCTACTTGCACCTTTTGCTGTGATGCAGGCTGGATTGGATTGGGAAGGAAAGCCATCTTGAGCGCAGAAATTGTGGAATAAAATTCCCCGGAGGCAGTATATTATGATTTTTTTCTCACTCTCTGTCTAGACCTTCTATTTTATTCCACATGTCCCATGAAAATATGTTGGTGGCGCGCGAGCCCACGGAGCCAACTCAAGAGTTGATTCCCACACTCTGGCAATGCCTGGATCAGAAACATCAAAACCACGACTCCTTAATATGGACTTGAGTGCTGATGGCACTGGGTCCAGCTTGCACATTGAATTCCCCATATTTCCCAAGTTTTCACTTACTCCAAAGCCTGCTTAGCTTCATCCGATTTTGGAAGCATCCCTTTGTAGTCGCCACTCGGGGGATCCAGTGCCCACTCACACACTCATTCACTTCGCTCAAACACACAGCTGCTGGCTGTGATGAAAGCAGGTTCCAGTCATCCCCACCTCCGCCTCTACCCCCCCAGAGACTGGGCATGGGACAGGGAGATCTGTCAGAAGCAGATCTCAGTTTATTGGGGGAAACAAAGGAGCTTATATAGGCAAAAGACAAAAAGCGCCAAATGGCCGGCCAATTATGTCAAAGGTCAAAACATCCTTTAGGTGCTAGTGGCCAAGTTCAATATCACTCAGCAGAGGAGGCAAGCCAATATCTGAAAGCCAATTATGCATCCATGTAATGTGATCAGGGTCACGCCCAAGACCCTTGCCCTCAGGGCCATCTTTAGTCCCATGTGCTCAGCCATGCCCTGGGGCAAATCCTGGGTGGGCCCAACATCACATATATATGTACATATATACACACATATATATACATATATACACACACATATATACATATACACACACACATATATATACATATACACACACACACGCACATATATATATATATATATTATGGTTTGAAATGTGTCCCCCACTGTCTCATGTTTTTTGGGACAGTCATGGCACCTTTGAGAGGTAGAGCATTGCTGGAGGAAGATGGTCACAGAGGGTGGGATTTGAGGTGAATTAGTCCCACCATTCTTCCAGAAGTGGTCTGCCCTAACAGTTGGCAGTCTGGCAGCTTTCAGCCTCATGGATGTATGTAATTTAGCCTGTCTCAAATTTCTGCCACTAGCCATACCACTTCCAACATGAAAGACTGTATTTCCCTTCTGGAACTGTAAGCTGAATAAACCTCTTTTTTCCCTTAAGTTGCTTGACTTTGGGTGTTCTCTTTCACAGCAACACAAGAGTAACCAGTAAAACATATATGAAAATATCATAATTAAATCTATTAAGTATAATTACATGATAATTAAACATTTTAAAAGAAATAATCTACTACTGTTCCTTTTCCTCAACTCTGAATCACTGATGAGGCAATGTAGTGATGATAAGTAAACCTGTATTTCATTGGTCCTCTCCATTTCTAGAGCATGTCATGCTCCCCACTATTGCCAGTTCTTGAGACAAAATCTCTCTGACTGAAAAGCATCTCTGAAACCTGTTCTATCTCACATTTTCATTTTTCATGTCTCATATTAGCAGTCACCATCTCAAAGAGACTTTCTCCAATAACTTAAATTCTCATTTACTATGTTCTTTACTATGATATTATCCTATTTTGGGCAGTAAACCTCTCTCTGTAATTAGCTTAGTCATGTATTTTTGTGTATATTTTATCTATTTCCCCTCATTTAAATTTCATTTCCCTTAAAATAGAAATACCATGCCTACCTTATATACTGTTTTAACTGGAGGAATTTTCCCAGGATTCCTATGATGAGAGAGAAAAAAGTCTGAAGCCTGGTACCAGCCAGAGGGGGAACTTTGTGTGAAGGAAACAGATGTCAGAACTGTGAGTTCTGACAATTTGTGAGACCACTTGTAGGAGATACTAGAGATCAGATAATGATGGACCAGTTAATGATGGACAGGACCACACTATGACCAGGGTTGCTTGATTATACATACCTTTTGCTTGTTTTGCTTCTTATTTAAATCTAAGCATCATATCCGGACCAGAAGACAAACCAGGGGAGAGACTGTCACAGGACTTCATTGGTACTCTTCCCAATGTGACCATATTGAAGTATCTCTTTTATTCTACTTTTCACTATTATTTGTTTAGTTAATTTGCCTATTGATGACAGTGGCCAAGATTTATTAGGGTTGCCAGGTGCCACTGACACTGATATCTCCAGTAACAATTGAGCCAATATTTTGATCTTCTGATTAGACTTTGTAGCAGATGGTGTCTACTCTGAGTTCCACTTCTAACCAGATTCTTAAAAGATGTCAAGAGATGTTGGGATGGGACTGAAACGTTAATAATGATGGGATATATTCTGTATTTTCATTAAAATACTTATTTTTTAATTTGTTTGCTGACTTCATAGTCCCATATTTATAAGAAGATTTAGAAAATAAACTTCTAGTTGAGCTATTTGTTATGCATCAGTGGTTGGTCAGAGTCAGTAGTTTCCAAAGTTGTTTTGACTAGAATCACTAATAAGGAATATTGAAGATTATTACCATCTGTAAATTCTCTGTGGTTTCAGCATATGGCTCAACAAAAAGTAAATACATTCAGAGGCATTGGATGTCAATAGCTCATCAATTAGCTTAGTTTGAAACATTTTCACCTGAATTCTATTTAATGCCTCAGAGAAGGATTTATGCCTAGTTAGCACTTACATTTTTAAATCTTATTTATTTATTTAATGTGTGTGTGTGTGTGTGTGTGTGTGTGTGTGTGTGTGTGTATCAGAGGGCATTGCGTGTCCCTGTGGAGGACTAAAGGTGACTTTGGGAATCATCCTGGATTGTTTATTAGTTTTGGCTTCGTTCTAGGATTTCCCAGGATCTGCCCACAGTGCTGGAAATTCAGGCCACCACCATTTCCCCCAGGAATTTTCACATGGGACCTTGGATCTGAACTCAGGACTTTCTGCTTGTGAGGTAGAGTCTTAATCGCTAAGCCATCTCTCCAGCTCAGCACTTACATCTTGATTAGGGAATTAAAGCTAAGAATTGAAAGTCTGTGGCAAGTTTTAAGTAGTAACTAATAAAATCATCCTGAACTACCTTGGAAAGCTCTTTCTGTAGGTTTTGGAATTTGATTGTCATCAAATCGCCATCTCCCTTTTCTGTATCCACTGAAATACAACGAGTAGTCAAAAGCACTAAAAATGTTACTACCTTAAAAAGGCCCAACTTTCCAATACTCTCATTTGCCTTTTAAAGGACCAGTGATAGTTTTGAACTCTATACTATCTACAATATCACAAAATATATGTAGAAAGCCTTGGTGTCAAAGAAAGAAAGCCAATATCTTGATTGCCAGCACAGAGTTTAACCTTAGTCATCACGACAGCAGTTTTCATTAGATCTAAAACTAAATAATTCTACCATCTATCCTATTATTACTGTTCTAAGAACCAGTTGTCTACAAGACCTATACACAGAAAATGAGGGAAAACATTCTGCAATCAAATAAGATATGACACTGAGACTTGTTTCAAAACATAGAAAGAATTTTACAAAGTCATTTGGTTTTGCAGTTGATGGCTATCTCAGCTATGCTTTTTGCTGCTGTGAGAGACAACACTAAGAGTAAAGAAATTTAGAGGGACACTTCATGGATTGGCTTACAAGATAAGGTCTATGTAGTCCAACAAAAATTGCCAGTAGCTACTCAGTCTTGAAGCTGAATATTTCAGTAGTCTCAGTCTTTTTCTGAAGACTGAAACATTTCTGGAGGGTCTCAAGACTTCAGTCATGTTGGAGGGCTGAAGAAGCTGGGTTCTGATGGAGGCAGGTAGGGAAGATGAGTTTGCAGACACAAGGCAAGAGAGTGTCCCAGCTCTTCTGTTTTGTGATTCTTTTTATTTGGTCTGCTACTATGAGGTATCATCAAGATTTAGGGTTTTCTTTGTGTTGCAAATATTTTTTTGGGTGGTCTAATGTATCTGAAGCTGATCTTAAATCCCTGATCCAACTATCTCCACCTTTCAAGTGTTGCAATTAAAAGTATGTACTACAGATTCCATAATAATTTTATGGACAACAAATTGTAAAATAGACAAATTTTTCTAGGCAGCCATCAAGACTTATTAGCTAAAACATTATTAAAATGTCCACATAAACCAAAGTAATTTTAAATCCAATGAAATCCCCAATAAAGTACTAATGACATTCTTCACAAAACATTAATTAATTCTAAAATTCACATGGAAACACAAAAAACACCTGAAGAGTTTAGTCAATTCTGAAGAAATGTAATAAATCTAGAGGCATCATATAGCTGGCATCAATAAATACTACAAAACATAATAATAGTGACAGAAAAATAAGACAAATACACCAATGGAACAGAATAGAAATCTCAGAAACAATCCCATGTTTCTATTACCGATTGATTCTTGACTAGGCATCTAAAGCATACATTGCAGAAGACACAACCTCTTCAATAAATGATGCTGAGACAACATGATAGCCACATGTGGAAGACTGAAACATGACTCTTATGTCTCACTTTTTACAAAAATGTTCAATTCAAGATGGATTAAAGACCTAAATATATTACCTGAAACTATCAAACTATTGAAAGAACACACAAGAGAAGCATTTTCAGATGTCAGTATAGACAATAAGTTTCTGGATAGCACTACAGAAAGCAAAAGCAAAATTTGGCAATTGGGATTATATCAAACTAAGTACTTTCTGAAAATAAAAAATAGTAATGAATCTCCAGAATAGGAAGATGCTTTATAATTATTCATCTGGCATATATATGAAAAACCCAAGAGACTGAAAAACAAAAATTCATGATTAAATTTAAAAATGAACAAACTCTTCTGTGACATTATTGTGTTGTTTTAGAATATGATGTGCAAATACTTATAGCTTAAATTATAGGTTTTCTCTTCTTATCATCTGTTAGCAAGTTTCAGAAAATAGGAGGCTCCATACTTTTTCATTTTAACATTCAGGTCATGAAGCTATTTGTTTGCTTTGTTTTGTGACAGGGTTTGTATAACTCAGATTGGCTTCAAACTTACTATGTAACTGAAGACATTTCTGATCCTCTTGCATCTCTGGAAGCACGTACCACCATGTCCATTTCATACTGTGTTGAGACTAAACACAAGGGTTTTTTACATGTTAGGCAGGCATTCTACCAACTGAGCTATACTCCCACTCTAAGGCCATGAAGTCTCAAATAAATAACCTCAACTGTATAGAATTGAAAGGTCAAAGACAAAGAAAATACTATTAATTTTAAAATATTTTTAAAAATTCATTTATTTTTTCATATGTGTCTGTGTGTGTGTTATGTATGTGTTTCTGTATGTATCAGGGTATTGTGTTTGCCTGTGGAGGCTCAAGAATGACTTTTGGAATCACCCAGGATTGTGCTACCTCTCCTTTGCTTTGTTCTGGAGTTTCCCAGGCTCTATCTTCCAGGACCAGAAGTACAGGCCACTGTCATTTCCACCTGGAATTTTTACGTGGTATCTGGGATCCGAACTAAGGACCTTCTGCTTGTGAGGCAGAGGTTTAACCCCTGAACCATCTCTCCAACACTCATTTGAAAATTTAGCAAATGATTGATATAGGTATTTCTCAAGAGAATAAATGCAAATGTCCAATAAATATATGGAAAAGTGTTACTAGTAAACAGAGAAATACAAATCTAAACTATAATGAAATACAATCCTGCCTCTATTAGATATCTATTATCAAAAAGACAAAAAGTGATTCTGAGAATGTAAATTGAATTTTCATACACTACTGTTCATAGTGTAAATTGTCAAAAACAGCATGGAGATTACTTAAGAAACTAAAAATAGAGATAATATGATTGACCTATCTTACTACTTCTAATTATAGATCCAAAGGAAATCAGCATGTGAAAGGAACCCCACTCTCATGTTATTGAAGTTCTATTCACCATATTCAAGCCACATACATGTATATATAATATATTTAATATATATACACACTCACACATATATACACATACATACATACATATACCAATAATAGCAACAACAACCTTTACAAGTTATGTAGTCATGTGGACAAAACTGTAGAGACTTCCAACACATTCTGTTAAAAATAAACAAATTAAAGGTTTAGGGAGATGGTTCAGTGATGAAAATGCTTGCTACACAAACAAGAGGACCAGAGTTCAGATCCCCAATATGCTGGGTGAGTGTATCAGCACATCTATGTTTCCATTCTTGTGGGTAGAGATTAAGAATCCCAAATGTAAGGTGACTAAGCAGACTAGTTCTATCAGAGACCAAGTTCCTGGTTTGGTTAGAGAACAAGTTTCAACAAATAAGATGGAAGAGTCAAGAACACACATAAGCATGCACACAGCACATACCTACACACACAGAAAAGTTCAAAAAATTAGAAGGCTTGTTAGTAGGCACATAATATTAGATATGCATCAATTCGGAGCATAAATATGTGTGTACTTCAGCTTTTTAAATCCATTTTGTTATAGAATAACCCCGTTTCAAGGACCAACTCATGACTGATCAAACTTACTCTGTACTGATGACCTTAGAGATTCTGTGAATGAAGACTTGTAAGACCCTAACACAAACCTACAATATAAAAGTTCCAGAAACACTGCCTGGTCCTGTGGATACCTTTAGAAAATATCTCTTTTGGTCCTCTTCGAAGTTCAATATGCATATAAATCAGCTTAGTAGCTTGCTAAAATTCAGGCACGGATTCAGTAGGTCTGGAATAAGGACTGGAATCTCTCAAAGGAGTGCTATTAAATATTCAAGAAGTTTTTTTTTTTTTATGTTTGTTGGCATTGATGATGAGTGGGAGAACCTGTAAGTGGATACTTCTGTCAGAAGTCTTTCCTTTCACCCTGGAATAAACTTGCTGCTGGGATGTACTTGGAAGAAATTACTCTGGAAACTTCTAAGTTAATAGCTTTTAGGAACAAATCTGAATGAATAAACAGATAAATTCAATATGAGGTACCTCTAACATACTTTAGGAACAAATCTGAATGGATAAACAGATAAATGTAATTTGAGGTATCTCTAACATATTCCAAGTATGGTATAATTATCTGTCTGCTCAACATATCTTTTCATGCCTGTGTGGTAGGAATACCAAAGCCCAGAGGGAAAAGAACTTTGGCAGAAGAGAATGTATTAATAATTAACTGAAGGATCACATTTTTCATATTATCACATTTTTATCATACTCCAGCTTTGTTCTTTTCACTCATTTCCTTTGTCATAAACATTCTTGGAAACATTCCCAAAATATTTAAGAAAATAAATATCAAAGAAAAGCATCAAATATGTGATATAGACATAATGTTAACATCAAAAGAATTTGAATCCTAACCTTTGAAATTATAAAATTATATGGTCTCTTTCCCCAGGTTGGCTAATTTGTCACACCGGGTATGTTAGAGGTCAATAATAGTAACTTGAAAAAGCCATGGCTATAATCTACAGCTTTGCTATTTGGACCATGTAGCATTGATGTTAGATAACTAAGGCCATTGATTTCCCCGAACATCTCCTTATAAATCAGAGAGTCTTCATCAAGCCATATAACTTCAAGTGCCAGATAATTATTTTTATTATGTATTAGAGAAATAGAAATATACATCTAAACCTATCATGTAAATAGCTAGCTAAAGATTTTACCATTTACATGATAAACTCATTCTCTGTCATACTGCTATTGTTGTACTGAATATTTATATAGAGATCAAAGCTGCAGGGGGGGGATTCTGCAAAAGTTAGCTGCTATAGAGCTTGAAGAGAAAAATTCACCCTCTTGAATGTTAACTCATGACACTTTCAAAATATTAAAGGTGTTTATGAGCTTTAGAAATTATGTTTTACTTAGATAAATTTGGTGGTAGACAATGATAATGTTCTGAAACTCATAGTGGTATTCTTTAATGTGTTCAAACACCCACTGAATTATAAAATCTAAGTGGATGAATTGTATGGTATATTAAATATATGTCAACAAAAGTTTTATGGAAATTTTATTACAATGTCTTCAATCACTAATCTACATACATTTCAAATTTCTTTTGTTTTGCCTATATAATATTTTGGTGTGTATAACATATGCATATATGTGCACGCATATGGGAGAGTTCATGCACTCATGTACAAGGAGGCCAGCAGAGGACAATGGCCTTTATCACTCTATGCTTTATTGTATTCAAATATGGTCTCTTACTGTATCTGAAGCTCATCATTTTAGCTACATTTACTGACCAGAAAGATCCTGGTATCCTCCTATCACCCACCTCCACAATGCTGAGGTTGTAGACATGAGTGACATGTTCAACATTTACATAGGTGCTAGGGATCCAAATTCTGGTCCTCATGCTTGGGCAGCAAGCACTCTTATACCCAATGGGCCATCTCTACAGCTTCTGTTGTTGTTTTATTGAAACAAGATTTCATGTAACCTAGGCTAGCCTTGAACTTGCTGTATAGCCAAGGATACACTGAAATTCTGGGACTGCAAGTAGGTAGCTCCATATCTGTCTTAATTTAATGAAATATTGGAGATCAAATCTACAGCTTTGTGCATGTAAGACAACCAACAACTAAACCACATCCTCAGTCCTTACTTCAAGATTCTTACAATATCTTTATTCTAAATCATAGTTTGAAGATACTTGAGGTTAGAAAATACTATATCTTATCACCTATATCAGAAATAAGTAAAGCATATTTAATTTTATTCTAATAAAATTTATCAGAATTTAAAATCTATAAAGGGGGCTGGAGAGGTGGCTCAGGGGTTAAGCCTCCGCCTTGGAGGCGGAAGGTCCCGAGTTCGGATCCCAGATCCCACGTATAGACGCCAGACGGAAGCGGGGGCGGCCTGCGCTTCTGGTCCTGGTAGGGCGGAGCCTGTGAATCCCGGGGCAGAAGGAGGTGGAGGCGTCCATGGTGGTTCGCGAATTCGTCCGTGGTTCTACACACACATACACACACACACAGACACGCGCGCGCACATACACACAGTTGAATAAATAATAATAAAAAAAAATTTTTTAAATCTATAAAGGAGGAGATTTTTATGATTTACATTCCCAGAAGTAAGCGACAAGATCTAAAACAGCTCAGTAAATGCTAATGTACAGATCAGAGCTTTTAGTTAGAATTATATTGTTTGCATAAAATATTAGAGCCTACAAAGTAAAAAGACCTTAAAGAGCTCCATCCAAGTCCCAGCATGCAATTGATTGAGGACGGAGAATTTTAAGTTCAAGACTAATCTTAGTAAGTTTGCTATGCTTAGTAAGTTTGAGGCCTATGTGCTTAGTAAGTTTGACTCTGTTCCAAAAAAATGGAAAAGAGAAGAAGGGGGAGAAAGGAAAGGACGGAAGGAAGGAGGGGAGAAAGGAAAGGACGGAAGGAAGGAAGGAAGGAAGGAAGGAAGGAAGGAAGGAAGGAAGGAAGGAAGGAAGGAAGGAAGGAAGGAAGGAAGGAAGGAAGGAAGGAAGGAAGGAAGGAAGGAAGGAAGGAAGGAAGGAAGGAAGGAAGAGAGAGAGAGAGAGAGAGAATCCAGTACTCTTATTTTCTAATGAGAAAACTGAGGGGAGGAAAAAAAGAGAAATGAATCGTTAAAATGCACAAAAGTATCCTAACTTACGATCTATGACTCTTGTTTAGAACTAGATTCCAGCCACTCAGAGCAGCTTCTAATATAGTATGATCATGAAATCAAATATCTCATCTCTTACCTCCCCCCTCATTCTTCCCCTCTCCTCTACTTCTTTTTTCTCCCCTCCCTCTACTCCCTTCCTCTCCAAAGAGAATGTTCCTGAATTCTTATGAGAACTAGTCATCTGCCACTACCATTAGCCAATCTCTTTCCATCACAACAGCTGTCTCGTTTATTATGTTTCTTATTTAATATATATATATAATGTTACACTTGCTGGTGCTTTAAAAAATTAACTCATTTCTCTTAGCCTCCAATAGACCAAAGCTTTAACAGAGCAGGATTCCTGGTTATATACTAGCTGCTTTGTATATACTTGTTAAAGGAATGCATAAATTGCCAAGATATTCCCTGGAAAGGCTCCCCATTGGCTGCTGGCTAAATTCTGCAATGTCTACTTTTACCTCCCAGAGAATGCCTAGCCAGAATGTAAATCATAGGCACCAGAGCTGGGCCAGATTGTCATACCTAAAGTATCCAGGAATAGAAAAGATTCAGAGAAGTAATCTAAAGTCCTTAGAGAATCAAGCTCAATATACAGCAGCAAGTTGAAGTTAACAAATCCAAAGTACAGTCCCATCATCAAAAATAAGAAACAAAGTCAAAACTCAACAATAGAGATTCTGGAATGGAATAATAACGAAGTCCAGAAGTGTATGGTATTTCATTTGTGAATGCAAAATGTAATGTCTCCATGGATTCATGCTAATTACTGTGGAGCAGATGATGTGGTAGGAGGACATAATTAAAGCTATAAAATAGTGACCAAAAGAAATTATTGTAAATTTAAAAGATTCATATCATTCCCATGTTCCAAAGTGGATTAGTAGTTTTAAATTCTATTAAGAAAAGAAGACACCAGCTGAATATCATGCCTTCCAAAGAGCAAGTTTGACTTTAATATTCCATAAGAATATCATATTTTATCCATTACTGTCCCTGGCACAGTTGAGTGAGCACATAGTGTCTTCTGAATAAATACTTGCCAATTGAATAAACACTTGAATGAATGAACTGCTATTCATCAGGGGCTGTCAAAGCAGTACTTTTAAAACATGCCTGAGGGAAATGAAGAGTATACATTGAATCAATCTTTGGAAAGATTTTCTTTCTGTAAAGGTCAAGTTATACTCTGTAGTATATTTAGACACTGCATATCTGTGACTCACTCATTGGCCTGAATTCTTTGGTTATATGCCCTGCATTTCCATCTGAGGCTCCCTTAATCATTTATCCATTTTTCTAGGAGGGTGTGGAACTCCTCACTAGATGATATGGTGTTGTGCAAGACAGAGAATTATATTAAAAGCAATCCATAGGCTAAGATGCAAAATTAGCACAAGAAGACTGTATTCAAGTATAATGACTATTAAATTTGAAGTAACACTTTAGTCCTTTAAAACTCTGTATGTGTTATAATTATGGATGTTCTTTCTAATCTGAGACTCCGTCTCTGCCACTGTGTTTCTCTGTATCTCTCTGTTCCTCTGTCTCTGTCTCTGTCTCTGTCTCTGTCTCTATCTCTGTCTCTCTCTCTGTCTTCTGTGTGTATCCCTCAAATGTGCTGCCCTTGCAGGTAGAGGAAAGTTCTCTCTTGTTCTCTAACCCACTAAACTTAGAATTACAGAAATTTTTTAACATAGTTGTCACTAAGGGAAATATGAAACTACTTAACTTTTTTCCTGAAACAGACCAGATATGAAGCAAATTTTTAAAATTAGTTTTCAAAGTATATTTTTCTTGTGCAATTTAATTAATTAATCAACTTGACAGAGAGAGGAGGAAGCATGTCCATATATGTCATCATGCACAGGTGGAAGTCAGAGGAAAACTTTTTGGAAATCGTCTCTGTCCTTTCACCATGTGAGTTTCTTGTGATTGAACTCAGGTTGTCAAGTGTGCTAGCAGATATTTTACCCTCTGAGCCATCTTGCCACCTCCCAGTAACAGGTTTTCATATGGAAATTTTTTGATTTTCCTCTGCCCCCACTCCTCCCTTATCTCCCTGTCCTTGTTTCTGTCTTGTACTTTCTTGCTCTCTTTTATTCTGTTGACTTTCCCACAACCTCCCTTAAAACCTTTATATTTTCCAGTCACATGGTCCCCTTTATAGTTTCTTAGCCTTTATGCATATTAATCCTACCTGGATATGCATGTTTATTAGAAGCTAGAATATACACGTAATTGGGAACAGATGATATTTGTCTTTTTCAATATAATATTTTCCAATTCCAGTTCCAGCCATTCTCCACAAATTTTATAATTTTACTTTTAGTAATGAAATTCCATTGTTTGATGGCATTTGTTGCAGTTCACCTGCATGGTTGCTGATAAATGACCATCAAATGGCTTAAGGGAACAAGAGATTTATTTTCTCTTATGATTACTGGTTACAGTTCCCAGTCCAGCTTGATGGGAGAGCATGCACCAACACCTGGACCGAGGAAATTGGCCACACCATCACCACATAATGGCTGAGATACTGACAATCCTTACTTGCCAGACCAGCATGTCTGGCCAAGTGTATAGAAGGATGCCTACTTTCTCAACCAGCTTTCTGTATTTTATTCCAGGGCCTAGTCCCACCTACCATGGGCTGGGCCTTTCCTATCAGCTAGACAATCTCCTGCAGGTTTGCACTGGGCCTAACTCAACCAATAATACTCCACAAATGTACCCAGAGCTCAAACCCTCAACTGTCAAGTTGACACTTGTGCCCAACTATGACAGCATTCTAGATTGATCCTATTTTCTTGCTATTATGAATACAGTGTCAACAAACATAGCCGTGCATGTTATCTCTGTGACAGAACTTTGTGTTCTTTGGCCATATGCCTAGCAGTTGGATTGCAGGATCAAATGGTAGTTATATTTCGGTCTTTTGTGAAACCTTCACATTGATTTTTGCTGCACTAATTTACATACTCAACAGCATTTATTGTCATTTGTGTTCTTGATGGTGTGGCCATTATGAATGGTCTTAAATGAAATCTCAAAGGAAAGGAAAATTTCCCTGATGACTAAAAACAATTTGGAAATACTTATTTGCCATTGTTATTTCTTCTTTAAAGAACTGTCCACTCAGATCACTGACCCACTTTTTGATTGGTAGTTTGCCTGAGTTGGAAATTTTATTTTTATAATTCTCTATACATGAACCTCTTGTCTGAAGTATATATGGCAAAGATTTTCTCTCATTATGTCTGTTCATCTTGTCAATAGTTTCTTTTTTTAGTATACCAAAGGTTTTTTTCTCCCCCAGAATCCCATTTATCAATTCTTGAGGGTTTGCTGCTGACATTCTATTCTGAAATTTGTTGTTAGTTCTTGCTCTCTGAAGTCCTTTCCCTGTGTTTTCTTTTAGCATTTCCAGCATTTCTGATTTTAAAGTGAGATCTTTGTCTAGTTTGAATTGATTTTTGTATAACATGAGATATGTGTATCTAATTTCATTTTCTACAGATGGCTATCCAATCTTGTTAGCACTATTTATTGCAAAGGTTGCATTTTTTCCAGTTTATTTTTTGACACCATTGTCAAAAATCAGATGTCCATATCTTCGTGGTGTGCCTGTGTCTTCTATTAAATTCCATGGATCTAAGAGACTATTTTGTCCCATTACCATCCTGACTTGATAACTATGGCCTTATAATATAGTTCAAGGTCAGATAATGTGATGCTTCCAGTTACGTTGCTTCTTTAAAAAAAAAAACTTTGGTGGTGTGTGTATGTGTGTGTATGTGTGAGTGCAGCCAAGAAATTACAATGCACATGTGGAGATGAGAGAGCAGTGTCAGGTGTCAGATACTTGCGTTTCACCTTGTTTGAGACAGTTCTCTTTGTAGTTAACTACTGTGTACATGACACTAGATGTGAAGCTTCTAAGGATTGATTTACCAGTGATGCCTCAGATGTGACCATAAAAGCACTGAGATTACAGATGTGTGTTGTCACTAACAGCTTTACATGGATTCTGGGAATTTAAAACAAGGTCCTTATGCTTATGTGGTAGGAACTTTATGCAGCTAACCATCTTTTTTCAGCCCCTTTTTTGACAGCTGTGTTCCTTCTGCTTCTAATTGCTTCATCTATTTATGATCAATGCAAGCCCCTTCAAAAATATTCCATATGGGGCTGGAGAGGAAGCTCAGGGCTTAAGCCTTTGCTTTGCAGCAGAAGGTCCCGAGTTTGGATCCTAGATCCCACATATAGACGCCGGCAGAAGCAGGGGCAGCCTCAGTTTCTGGTCCTGGTAGGGTGGAGCCTGTGAATCCCGGGGGCAGAGTAAACAAGGAGGAGGCAGAGGCAATCTATGGTGGTTCCGGAATTCACCTGTGGTTTTACACACACACACACACACACACACACACACACACACACACACAATTGAATAAAAAAAACTCAAAAATTTTCCATGTGAATTTATGTTTATTTCTTCTAGTTCAAAGAAGAATGTCATTGGAATTTTTGATTGGGCTTATGTTGAATCTCTGGATTGCTTTTTGTTGCATAGCCATTTTCAAAATATTAATTCTGCCATTTCAGGAGCTTGGAAAGTCTTTTCATCATCTAGTACCTTCTTAAATTTAGTTTCTGGGTATGTGTCTTAAAGTTTTTTTTTCAAAACATATTTTATTTCTTTCTTTAGGAAAGGAGAAAAACATGCACATGGAATATGGGCAGATGTCAGAGGATAGCACTCTGTTTTCTCATTCCACCATATGTGCTTCTCAAGATCATATCCAGATTTTCAGATTTGCTCTCAGGTACCTTAACAGTGGAGTTTGCTCACCAGTCCCCAAAGTTTTTATTATAGAAATCTGTCATCTCTTTGATTAGATGTATTTCTGAATATTTTACTCTTTTAGAGGCTATTGTAAATGAAAATTTTTCCTGATTTATTTCTGTAGTTGCATATAACAGTTACTGATTAGTATCCTGTTATTTTACTAAAAGTATTTATCAGATCCAAAAAATTTTTTTTCATAGAGCCCATAGGGTCTTTAAAATGTAGGATTGTATAAACCAGAAATGGGGATAGCTTAATTCCTTTCTTTACATTTTACCCCTTTTAGATCTTTCTTTTGTCTTGTTGTCCCAGCAAACTTTGAGCACTATGCTGAATAAGAGTGGAGACAGGGACAAAAAGATGGTTCATCAAGTAAATATGGTTTCATGCAAACCTGGCAACTGAGTTCAATTTCTGTAGCTTACATGGTCAAAGGAGAGAATAAACTTTCAAAAGCTGTCTTCTGACCTCAACACATGCACAATGACATACACACTTATTCTTTCTGTGTGTGTATTTCTATCAATTTCTTTTTCTCTATCCTTCCTCACTTTTTCTCTCTCTCAAAATAAATTTAAGAAACTGGTGGAGAGAATAGGCATTCTATTTCATGACAAATTTTAGAAGAAATGGTCTTGGTTTCTCCCCATTTAATATAATGTTGGATATTAGGTTTTAGATAAAGGTTTATTATATTGAGGTTTTTACAGTTTATTTCTTAGTGGCTTCATGGCTTTTATTTTGAAGGTATTGAACACTTTTTTACCTATCAAAAGAATCATCTGATTATAGTCTTTATGATTATTAATAATATACATTACATCAATGGAGTCTTGCAAGTTCAAACACTAAAGGACTGACAGTTTACACTATTTACAGATATTGTTCAAACATCCAGGCTTAATGACTGTTAAGATTGTTAAAGCCTCAATCTTATAGTAGAAAGTAAAGAGGGAGATATGCCAGAGTGTAGAAAAGGAACTCGTAGATTATATATTATATTAGACAATTACTGTGCAGAAATTTACATGTATTATCTCATTTAATCTTCACAAATGCCTGGTGTCATAAGGATTCACTATAATTTCCATTTCAAAGATAAAGAAACTAATGTTTAGAAAAGTGCATGCAATTTTCACTTCTAGCCAAACTAGGAAAAAGATGAGATTTACCTTCTCATCTAAAATGATCAAAGAGCAAAACCTGATCAAACATTTAAATATTATGCACCAGTCAAGAAGGGCAGTAGTAGCTGAGAAATAAGAAACAAATGAGGTGAATTTTATGATTGCTACAACTTCTGCAGAGCAATCAGATACTTCACAAAACATAATACAGCAAAAAGAAAGTGAGCAAAGCATAGTGGTCCCTTTGTATTAGAAAGATAAATCTCAGTTCGGGAAGACTAATGTAGTAAGATTTTGTGGATCAAAAGACAACAGAAGAGAGACTCTTATACATCTAATGGGAGGCCCTAATGGTTAGGAGAATACTTATTAGTTCATGTGTATGGAAACTAATAAAGGCCGAGAAAAAGCAAAGTGAGGGCTGGAGATGTAGCTCAGTTGGTAGAATATACTTGCCTTGGGTGCATAAAGCCCTAGATTCCTTCTCTAGTATCTCATAAGCTAAGAATAGAGGCATCAGGGTTAGAGGTGAAAGGAGAATCAGAAGTTCAAGTCATCTGAGACCATCTTCAGTTGCACAGCAAGTTCTATGGCAGTCTGGGATATGTGAGACTCTATTTACAAAAAAAGCTGAAAGGAAATAGGAGAAATGAAACTGCATTCACCATGCAGTCCATAAAGAACTTATGATTAATGAAACATTAAGTAGAGTATACAAAAGGCTCATTATTCAGCAGAGGGAAAGAAGACTTTCCATTATTCTAGACCATAACATTTCATAAATTCAAGACTTAAAAAAGAATCAGAATAACTCCAAACATATTAACTGCCTCATACAGTAAAGGTCAGGAATATATGTACATATAAAATAAAAAGTGTTAATTAGAATATTTGGTAGTAGAGCAGTTTAACAAGCCTGTAAAAGTGCAAGAAATATGATCCATAATGGCAAGGTTAATGCTGCATTTCACTAGCATGGTTGCTGAAAAATCCATGACCACATAGCTTAAGGGAAAAATGGATTTCATTTTCTATTATTATAGTCCAGTTATAGTTGCTTGCTCAACTTCTCAGAAAAGCTCACTGCAATGCCAAGGGCCAAGAGAACTGGCCATACCATATCCACATAATGGATGAGAGAGGGACGATCCTTATTTTCCAGACCAGCACATATGCCCAAGTATATATGTCACAGTTAAGCACAAGTGTCAACTTGACTGTTGAGGGTTTGAGCTCTGGGCACAACTGGTTGAGTTAAGCCCAGAGCAAACCTGAAGGAGATTGTCTAGCTGATTCGGAAGACCCAGCCCTTGGTGGGTGGGATTAGGCCCTGGATAAATCACAGAGAGCTGGTCAAGAGAGTTGGCATCCTTCTGTATACTTGGCCAGACATGCTGGTCTGGTAAGTAAGGATTGTCCATCTCTCAGCCGTTATGGTGGCCAGTTCTCTCAGCCTTGGTATTGGTGTGTGCTCTCCTGTCAAGCTGGACTAAGAAATGTAATCAGTAATCATAAGGAAATAAATCCTTTGTTCCCTTAAGCTGTTTGATGGTCATTTATCAGCAATCATGAAAGCTGACTGCAACAGAATTCGGTACCAGAAGTGGGGTGCTATTGATAAATCAGACTATGTGGGTTTTGTGGCTTTTGAACGTTTCTGCTGTACAAAGTTGGAAATGCTTGAGAATTTTCATTTTGTGGATTTACAAATACTGTTCTTCAGAGTTTAGTGGGCCAATTGCTGAGAAAGATTGTTCGGGCCCAATTTGTGATGAGGGAAACAAGGACTTTGGTAAAGCTGAATTTAAAGATGATGGACTGGTTTGCTTGACAGAGGAGAACTGTGTTGGCAGCCTTGAAGATTTGGATGTCCAAAAGGCAGGCAACAGAATATCTGCTGCTGTTGGAGAAACTTGCACTGGGATGGTAGAAGATGTGAAAACCACCGTATGGCAAGTTTGTGGTTTGAAAACTCAAATTCCTTCAGTGGCCAAAAGCCCAAGTTAAAGACATTTCTTGCCCTTTGGATGTTTGGCTGCCTAAAAGAGGCTTTTCCAGCATCAGCCCATAAAACTTGGTACAGCTGTAGCTCCAGTGGACTAAGCTATGTTTCAACCTTGCTTTGGAATCTGGCAGTGTCCCCAGGTGGTACTGGTTTTGGTGAATGATTTGAGGGGTTCATG
This sequence comes from Typhlomys cinereus, assembly GCA_023101885.1. NCBI lineage: Eukaryota > Metazoa > Chordata > Mammalia > Rodentia > Platacanthomyidae > Typhlomys > Typhlomys cinereus. The sequence goes on along the minus strand of JALPQD010000243.1, from coordinate 117,279 downwards.
GAAAAGCAGCAAAAGCTTGGCACCAAGTGGCAGGCGTAGAGTTCCTGCAAAGAAAGGTGAAGCTTATAGCTGTAGAGGTGAATCCAAAGTAGTTTTGGAGATGCCAGAACCATGGGATGTACGCTGAGGATGACTGCAAGTGGAGATTCAGCCTGGTTCAGAGGAACTCTGCTCTTACAACTTTAAGCTGCAAACAGGGACTGGGTTTGCCTAGAATCTTTCAGCCACCTTGACTATGTGATGAGCAGCAGAAGATGGACATTGAAATAAAGGATGTGGTATTTGATTTTCTGGACTTTGATCTTTTTAATGTTTTCTTATTGTTTAAAATCTTTCTGTTTTAACGTTTTATCTGTTTTATAGTATTATATGTTTTAAAGTATTTAACCTTTTCTAATATAGTATTCATATGTTTTAAAGTATTTAACTTATTTCTAATTTAATAAGGTTAAGAACTTTGAATTTTTTTTAATTTCCACTCATACAAACTTAACAGGTACACCAGTACCCCCCCTCCAACCCCCTATCCCCTTGTGGCCCCCTCCCCTTTCCCTTCCCTCCCCATCCCCCAGTGCCTCCCCCTCCCATCCCTGGAGCATCCTTTAATGTGCATGCCAAACTCTCCTCTGGGTCCTCCTCTCTGATGGGTGCAAGGACTCAGTAGCATTTCCCAGAACCCTTTCCTGTGTTCCCGTTAAGCATAGGAACACTATCGTGGCTGTCAATCCCTTGCATCCAAGGATCCTAGTGCCTTTAGCAAATGCTAGACTTTGTGAGGTCAATAGTGTGTTGGACATTGCGCAGGGCATGTAAAGTCCAAATATGATTGCTTCGGCCCTAACTTGTGTGGAGTATCTTGCATATCATTGCTCCTCCCATCCTTGTCCTCTTACAATCTTACCGCCCCCTCTTCTGCAAATTTCCCTGAGCTTCAGGATGAGGAGAGATTAGGCTGGCCTAGTTCCAGGTGATTGATATAGAGTCTCTGATGTTCTAGAATAACCCCCCATACAGCAAAAATTCACCTCAATATCACAAGCACGACCATGTTCATAGCAGCACTGTTTACAATAGCAAAGACATCGAATCAACCCAAATGTCCAACAGTTGACGAGTGGATAAGGAAAATGTGGTACATCTATACAATGGAGTACTACTCAGCCATCAAAAATGATGACTTAATGGAATTTGCCGGGAAATGGATGGAATTAGAAACAATTATATTGAGTGAAGTATCCCAGACACAGAAAATTAAGCACCGTATGTACTCCCTAATAGGTGGCTCCTAGTACGAAACCCACTTAGAGACACTCAAAGATAAATCTCTGTAATAACTACAGTAATTGCTAAGATTATGAACAGGAGGGATGGGGAAGGAAGTCCACACCAGTAACGAGAGAGGGGACCATGTTACAGCAGAGAAAATAGGCCACCATCAAGGACTGCAAGTAAGTAATGAGACATATGGGTAAGTTCACAGACTTTCCTTCCTGATCATTTACAACTGATGGGGTATGATCTTACCAGAAAGGGAGGGCATATAGTCTGGCAGATAGAAAGTAACCATTTCGCAGATGGGTGATTGACCCCTCCCTCACCACGGTTTCCTACTTTTATTACATCTACCTTAGAATATACTCTTATAACAAGACTCTAATTTAACAGCTTTTTATCTCTGGCCAGGGGGTGACATCCAATACCCATCAGGGTGGAGCCAAGAGCATTGCAGGAGCAGCAAAACTGAAAAAAAAAATCAAGAACTTAGAACTCGTAAAATGTTGGAACTGAACTTTTAATGAGAGAACATTTAAAATTTGTCCATAAAATGTGTTTATATTTTTAAAGATAACTTTTAACATCTGTGGGGACAAAGAAAGGTTACAGTTTAAAAGTGCTATTGTTTTTGTGTCAAGTTGACAAGGGGTGAAGTGTCATAGTTAATCACAGGTGTCAACTTGACTGTTGAGGGTTTGAGCTCTGGGCACAGTTGTAGAGAGTTGATGGTTAAGTTAAGCCCAGAGCAAACCTGAAGGACATTGTCTAGCTGATTCGGAAGACCCAGCCCTTGGTGGGTGGGATTAGGCCCTGGATAAATCACAGAGAGCTGGTTGAGAAAGTTGGCATCCTTCTGTTCACTTGGCCAGACATGCTAGTCTGGCAAGTAAGGATTGTCTACCTCTCAGCCGTTATGGTGGCCAGTCCCCTCAGCCCTGGTGTTGGTGTGTGCTCTCCTGTCAAGCTGGACTAAGTGTAATCAGTAATCGTAAGGAAATAAATCCCTTGTTCCCTTAAGCTGTTTGACGGTCATTTATCAGCAATCATGAAGGGTGACTGCAACAATATATTTCTCAACGAGCTCCTTCCATTTTATTCACTTGCTCAGGAACTAGTCCCACTCAACATGGGCTAGGCCTTACCCATCAACTAGTAAATCTCCTGTAGATTCCCTCTGGGTTTAGCTCAACTAATAATTCTCTACAAATGTAGCCTGAAATCAAACCCTCAATCATTAAGTTGACACCCATTTCTAGTTATGACATTTAGTCCTTTTCAACTTGACAAAAAAAATCACTTTTAAACTATAACCTTCAATCCTTGTCCCCACAAATGTTAAATTTATCTTATAATAGAAGTACGTTTAATTTTATTAATTCTAAAAGTCCAAACTTTCCATAATACAGTTTTAAAATTTTAATCTTTAAAGTTCAGCTATTAAAAATCTCTGTATTACCTACAGTAATTGCAAAGATTATAAGCAGGGAGGAAATGGGAAGGAGGGCCCTGCCAAAAGCAAGGAGAGAGGGGATCATGTTATAGCAGAGAAAATAGGCCACCATCAAGGACTGCACGTAAGTAATGAGACATCTGGTTGGGCTCGCAGACTTTCCTTACTGGTCACTTGCATCTGATGGAGTATGATCTCACCAGAAAGGGAGGCATGAGTTTTGCAGATAGAAGGTAACCATCCTGTAAATGGGAGACTGACCCCCGCCCCCCAGTGGTCACCTACTCTTATTCCATCTACTTTTGAATCTACTCTTATAATAAGACTCTTTTAACCACATTTTATCTCTGGCCAGGGGGTGATATCCAATACCCATCAGGATGAGCCAAGGGCAATGCAGGAGCAGCAAAACTGAAAAAAAAAATTAACAAACCATAATTTGGAAAATCAGAGACTCTACATCAACCACCTGGAACCAGGCCAGCTTAATCTCTCCCCATCTTAAAGCTCAGGGAAATTTGCTGAAGAGGGGGCGGTAAGATTGTGAGAGCCTAAAGATGGGGAGAAGCAACGATATGCAAGATACTCCATACACGTTAGGGCTGAAGTAATCATAATAGGACTTTCCATGACCCGCACAATTACCAACATATCATTGAACCCCCAAAGTCTAACATGGATCACAGGCTCTAAGATCCTTAGAGGCAAGGGATTAACAGCCACAATAGTGTTCTTATACTAAAAGGGAACACAAAAAAGAGCTCTAGGAAATGCCACTGAGTCCTTACATCTCATCAGAGAGGAAGACCCAGAGGGAAGTTTGACATGCACACTACAGGATGCTCCAGGAATGGAGGTGGGTGGGAGGGAGCACTGGGAGAAAAGGAGGGAGAGGGGGAAAGGAAGGAGAAAAGGGGGGAGGAAGCAAGGAGATCCAAGGAGGGGTGGAGGGAGGGAGGGGAATGGGGTATTTATCAACTTTGTATGAGTGGAAGAAATCAAAAGTTGAGCTATTAAAATGTTGGAACTCAAAGTCTCTTTTTAGAAAATATCTGAAATGTTTCAACTATAAGATTCTGTCATATCAAAACAATAAAATATTTCAGCACAGCTAAAGTATTAAAATGGAAATATTATGATACAATAAGAAAAAATTAAATTAAGACTCAACTCCAGCCAAACACTGGATCCTGCAGTTCGATGTCCATCTACTTTTTCTCATCATGTAAGAAGTGTCTCAAAGATGTTGGGCAATCCCAGTCCCTCTTCACAGTTCAAAGTTGTACAAATCGTGTTTGAACTAAGTTGAATCTCTACTCACAAACTTTATCAGCGCACATCCTATGGTTCTGGCATTTATAACAATACTCTGGGTTTATCTGTACAGCTAAAAACTCCACTTTTCTTTGCAGGTACTCCAAACCTTTCATGTAGTGACAAGTTTCAACCACTTTCCATTAACCCCTCAATCTTGCATCAAAACCAGTACCACCTGAGTAATACTGACAAATTCTGCAATGAGGTTTAATGTAGTTTGACCCACTTGAACCACAGTTGTACCAACTTTTGCATGCTGACTCTGGGAAAATACTTTTCTAGGCAGCCAAAATGTTTGAAGAGCAAGAAGTGTCTCCACCTTTGGTTTTAACCCCCTGAAGGAATCTGGGTTGTCAAACCATGGAATCCCCATAGTGATATTCATTTCTTCCACCAACTCCATGCAAAATACTAGGTTTTCCTTCAATGATGCTCTTTTGTCTAACAGCCACAACTGCTATTCTGTCTAGCTTTTCCTTACTCAAATTTCAAAACTGCCAACAAAGTGCTCCTCTATCAAGCAAACCAGTTCATTGTCTTTAAATTCATTATCACCAAAGTCCTTGTTTCCTTCAACACAAACTGAGCCCAAACAATCTACAACTCTCTCAGCATTTCTATTCTCCATACAGGCCATTAAATTTTGCAGAATGGTATTTGACATCCACAGTCCCAAAATCTTCAAATATTTGAAGCTTCACAGAACAAAACCATTAAAAATCCACAAAAATCACCTTAACAGATTTATCAATAATACCCCACTTCTCTGGTACCAAATTCTGTTGCAGTGCCATAGTTAAGTACAGGTGCCAACTTGATGGTTGAATGTTCAAGCTCTGGGCACATTTGTAGATCATTGGTAGTTCAGTTAAGCCCAGAGTGAACCTGCAAGACATTGTTTAGTTGATGGAGAAGACCAAGCCCATGGTGGGTAGGACTAGGCCCTGCACAGGTGTATTAAATACAGAGAACTTGTTGAGGAAACTGGCATCTTTGTGTATACTTGGCCAGACATGCTGGTCTGGCAAGTAAAGACTGACCCTCTCTCAGCTGTTACGTGGAAATGGGGCGGCCAGTTCCCTCGGCCTTCGTGTTGATGTAAGTTCTCCTACCTAGCTGGACAAACAATTGTTACCAGACTATCAAAAGAGAATAAACTTTCTTGTTTCCTCAAGCTGTTTGGTGGTAATTTATCAACAACAATACAGGTGAACTGAAACACGCATTTACTCTGCATTGCTGCTAATAAATTCACAACTGAACAGCTTAGGGGAACAAGGGCTTCAATTTTCTCTGACATTTGTCTGGTTAAAATTCTTTGTCCAGTTTGGTGGGAAAACTCACATCAGCACCAATTCTGGCCAAGTATACAGAAGTATACCAACTTTGTCAATCAGTTCCCTCTATTTTATTAATCTATTAAGGGACTATTCCCATCTACCACGGGCTGGGCCTTCCCTATCAACTAGCAAATATCTTGCAGATTTGCTCTGAGTTTAGCTCAATTACTAATTCTCTACTAATGTGCCTAAAACTCAAACCCTCAACCATCAAGTTGATACCTGTATCTAACTATGACATTTACTTAGTGAAAGTTTTCAGAAATAGCACATGCTCTAGAGTTAGTAAATTCAGTAAAATATTTACTATAACTCGATGTGGTATGTTCACAAAGTACAGAATTACAGTTGTAAGAACCTCTGTGACAGCTACACATGGGAGCACACACCAGCAATCCCATCACTCAAAAGCCTAAGGAAAGAGGATCACAATTTTAAGGTCAGCCTAGGATACCATATATATGTATGTGACCTGCAGCAAACTTCTAGATATAAAACTCCAACATGTGAAGTTTAAAGTATACTGCACAGGAAAGATAGTGACTATGAAAGAAATAATAGCAAAATTTAAGGCAGTAATACAATTTATCCAAAAGAAACAGATAAAAGAAGAAAAGTAAATCAAGGAGCCATTTTAGCTGACTTCACATACATGGTAATAGTTACAAAAAGAGTATCTTGCATATCGTTGCTCCTCCCCATCTTTAGGCTCTTACAATCTTACTGCCGCTTCTTCCAAACATTTCCCTGAGTTTTAGGATAGGGAGAGATTAGGCTGGCTTGGTTCCGGGTGGTTGAGGTTAGGGCAGAAGTAATCACAATAGGACTTTGCATGACTTGCACAATGACCATGTCATTGAATCCCCAAAGTCTAGCATGGATCACAGGCACTAGGATCCTTAGAGGCAAGCAATTAACAGCCACAATAGTGTTCCTGTACTAAAGGGGAACACAAAAAAGAATTGTAGACAAAGCTACTGAGTCCTTACCCTCATCATAAAAGAGGACCCAGAGGGAAGCTTGACATGCATACAACAGGATGCTCCAGGAATGGGGGGAGCACCAGGAGAAGGGAGGAACGGAAGAGGAAAGAGGAGCAGGAGTAAGGGGATCCAGGGAAGGGTAGAGGGAGGGAGGGGAATGGGGTACCTATCAACTTTATATGAGTGGAAGAAATAAAAAAAATAGTTACAAAAAGAGAAGATAAAGATGAATGACAGAAAAACACATTTGGTAAAAAACTTGCTAAGATTCCAAAATTGGTAAAAACTGCAAATATCTATACACCTATATCTGTGTCATTTAATGAACTCCAAGTACAAGAAATGTGATTCAAATAACACCGAGAAAAACTATGATAAAAATGCCTGAAACAGGCATGCACAAGAAAGGACTCTCTGGGAATTGGGGCAGGAGGCACTGGGGGAGGGGTGAGAGGAGGGGGAGCAGGGGGTTCTGGGGGAACGTTTGTATGAGCTGAAATAATTGTAAAAAATGTATTTTAAAAAATGCCTGAAACAGTGAAAAACAGAAAATAAGAAAGAAGCCAGAGGAAAAGACTTGTCATGCAAGAAAGATTTGATGTTTAAGAAGAGAAGTAAAGCAAAACACTTCTGGATCAGTGTCTTAATTATGAAGCAACCTAAAAACAACCTAGAATTCTGAACCTGTCAAATATATCTTTCAAAAATAAAGCAAATGAAGGCACTTCTGTTGCAAACATTGAGGCAATTCATCACTAGAAACCCCTCAAGAATTAAGGCCACTAGAAATAGTAACTACATGAGTGGAACAAACACGTTAGTTAATCTCAGCCTTCAAGATGGCCCTCAGGAGGTGAGCTTGGGCGCATCTTGGAAGAACTATTCAGCTAAGGCAGGCCTTTAGGCAAGCCTGTAGGAGATTATCTTTATTGCTTTGACTGAACTGGGAAGACCTGTCCATTGTGGGCAGCACCATTCCCTAGCCCAGCAGTATGTATAAAGATGTGGCTTGTATAAAGAAGACTGGATGCATTGGTTCATCATTCCTCTGCTCTTGATGTTGGATATGATGAGGTAAGATGCTTAGACTCCTGCTGGTTTAACTCTTCTGTCCTGATGAACTGTAACTTAGATCTGTAAATTGGAATAAAACATTTGTCCTCTTAAATTGTTTGATTCAAGTATTTATTACAGTCTAGAAAAATGGAACTAAAACAGACATAGGCAGCCAGGTAAGTAGATAGAAAGACAGACAGAAAAGACAGACAAGCAGACAGAATACTTGCAAATGGCAATTAACTCTTTGAACAACACAATCACAATGTATTCTAAGATTTAAAACACACCTAAAAGTAAAATGTATAGCAACAACAGCAGAAAGTCCAGAGAGAAAATGTGAAGCTATAGAGTTCTATGATTGTTTTCCTTTTTCTTTTATTTCTTTCTTATTTCAAAATTCAAATCAGAGTCTCATTTTGTACAGATTCAAACTCACTATGTAGCCAAGGACCTTGAACTTCTGATCTTAGATTACAGAGAGGCATGCAATATCATGTCCCATTTATATGCAGTGCTAAAGATAGAAGCCATAACTTTCACATAATGAACAATCATTCTATCAATCTAGCTACTTCCCCAACCCATAAAATTCTTATTAATGTACATAAAATAATTTAATATCACTTAAAACCATATTGTTACAAGGACTCATGTTTTAAATCTCTAGTAATCACTATAATATCAAAAGAAACAGTTGATAAACCAAAAACAGACATGAAAAACAATCAAAAAGGTTACTCAAAGAAAGAAGCAGATAAAGAGTGAAAGGGAACCAAGAAAAATGAAGCAAATAGAAAAAAAATAACAAAATGATGGGGCCACTATAATTATGCTATTAATTACATTCAATATAATCTAAGCACACAAATTTAGATTGTGAGATTGGATTTAAAAATAAACTGAAAAAGGGTGGGTTTGGAACTAAGATCCACTTATTAGGGAGTATATACAATGTCTTTCTTTCAAGGTAGATCTCTGTAATACCTACCATAATAGCAAAGGATTATAAGCAGAAGGGAAGGGGAAGGAGGGCCTCAAAAAAAAAAAAGAAGATAGGTCGATCAAGATTCAGTAGAAAAATTAGGCCATGGTCACATATTGCATGTAAGTAGCGAGATATCTGATGCAGCTCACTCTCACTTCCCTTCCTGTTCACTTGCAACTGAACTGGTTTGATCTCACCAATCAGGGAGGATATAGGGACTGGCAGATAGACAGTAACCATCTACCAGTTGGGACACTGACCCCCCCACACACACACGCACTGCTGTGTCTTACTCCTATTCTTCCATATACCTTTGAGTCTCCTCTTACATTAAGATCTTCATTTAACAGTCTTTTATCTTTGGTTAGGAGGTGACCTTCAATACCAATCAGGATGCAGCCAAGGGAGCTGCATAAAAAGCAAAACTGAAAACAATAACAAGCCATAATTCAGAACACCAAAGACACTACATTAATCACCTGGAACCAGACCAGCCAAATCACTCCCCATCCTAAAATTCAAGGAAACTTGTAGAAGAGGGGGCAGCAAGATTGTAAGAGCCTAAAGATGGGGTGGACCAAAGATATGCAAGATACTTCACACAAGTTAGGACTGCATTAGCCAAGATTGGACTTTGTCTGACTTGCACGGTTGACATGTCACCAATCCCCCAAAGTCTAGCATGGATCACAGGGGAGAAAGCTCTAGGCAGTAGGATCCTCACAGCCAAGAGATTAAACAGTCATAATAGAGATCCCATACTAACGGGGATCCCAAGAAGGGGCCCCAGGCTATGCCACTGAGTCCTGAACCCTTATTAAGGTGGAGGACTCAGAAGGAGGTTTGGCAGTTTACATAAAAAGATGCTCCAGATGATGGGAGAGAGGAAGGGGGAGGCACTGGGAGAAGGGGAGGAAGGGAGGAAGTGTGAAAGCAAGGGGGGAAGAGGGTAGAGTGCAAAGGGGTACAACTGGGGAAGGGAGGAGGGAGGGAGAGGACAGGGGTACCTATTGAGCTTGTGTGATTAGGAAAAAAAATAAAATATGGAAGGAAAAATAAATAAACTGAAAGTAAAATAACAAAAAAGATAGTGTATCTGGAAGTAATAGCATATACATGTAATTCCAATGCTCAAAGTGTGAGAACATGAGAATCAGGGATTCAAGGTCACCCTCAGCTACACAGCAAATTGAGACTAGCCTTGACTAAAGATAAGAAAAAAGAAATATCTATGGTAGCACTGTAAAAAGAAAGTGTGGCTATATTAACATCAAGTAAAACAAAATCCAGAGCACAGAGCTTCATTTAATTGCTCAAAGTCACACACTTTTTATAGTTTCCACACAATATGAAAGCCCTCTTCTGTCTTTTTTCAGAGATTCTTTTTGCAACATGTCATATCAGGGTACATTTTGTTAACTGCTTCTTGGAAGACTGAAGTTGAACATTCTAAAGTAAAATAATCGCCCTTATCCAAAGAACACCAAATTAGTGTTCAGCAAAGAGGCTGACTTTCTCACCCTAACTCTATTCCTCATTACCTAAACAATCACAAGTACATTATTTAACTTCCCTGGGCCTCAGTGAAGTGATCTCTCCAATTGAATTATGATGTTTGGATCATAATTTTCCCAAGGACACATGTGCAGTCACTCTCCCAGCCAAATTCTGACCTTGTTCTAAAACTTACATTCCCAACAGCACAGGATTTGGCACAAGACACCAAGAAGACTGCGTGCAGGAGACTGTACTGCACAAGAGTACACTGGAACCTTTAGAGACAGGGCCGAGCTGGTAATGCACAAGAGGCGTGCAGGAGTCTGGAGACAGAATTGGAAAAAGCCAAGTTTATGATGTTGGAAAGTGCCCCGCTAAGGTTGTACTGAGGTGATACTAAATCCTGCCATGCAGAAGGCCTTCTTTAGCCAGGATGATGACGCATTTGCAGTTCATTTCCTGACTCTGAGCCAGTTTCAGACTTGGATCAATGATCTCCTACCCCTCTTTAGTCCCAACAGACATTTGAGAATCAGGCCGAGGATGTTGCAACATCCGTGCAGAAAATTCAGCCATACACATTTAATAATGGTCTTGAAATATGTCACTGCATCTCTCTTGAGCCATCTGAGTATTTTCTAGATATGTGCACAACAGACATTAAGCATATTTAACTGAATACATTCCTGCCTTAAGCACAAACATAAAGCTAGTGTTTTTCAAGATTTCTTCATAGAAAGGTTGCTCAAATATAATATTTTTAAAATCACTTCCCTTGCTTGGTACATTTAGTTTCTTTCCAGGATCACTTTTATTATCCGTGGAACAGTACACATTTCTGTTTCATAATTTTGTGAACAATCAACAATAGCTTTCTTTAGACCAAGTTGAATTTCTGTCCGTGACTCCCCTATGCTTTTCAGGAACAGATCACCAAAGTATCCATGGTTTCCATTTCTGGTCCTAGCTTCTTACTTTCCAACTTTTATCTATAAAAGGTAGCTTACACTCTTGTTTTTACCATGATTTTTTTCTGGGATAATAGTGGAATACCTACAGAAGAGAAGAAATAGAGTATTTACTGAATGCTACAAATGCAAATCACATTAGTAGGAAACAGCCATGCTACAAATGATTTTAGACTCTGCTTAGTCCAATTCCCTTCATTTTACAGATGAAAACCTGGGGAGTGCTTGCCCAGAGCCACATAATGAATGTGAAGTTGCACTCAGTCTGGAGTTCAGGTTTCTTAACACCAAGAAAAAGTTGTTAGAATTTTTGTCCACTTCATTCCCTAAGTGGTACTCTGTTTTCACTATATTTTACTAATCATTTCAGTGAGACTCATTTAAGCAGGCTGAAACAGGTTGGGGTAATCAGACAGCTGTTCAAACATGGACATCACAACATGAAACCCACAATTACAAGAGACCTATATTTTGTCCCAAGGTTTATTAAGGTTAGTCATCAAGCAAAGATACCATGGTTGTAAGTCAGCTAACAAATATAGTATTTTGGAACCAATACAAAAGAATCTACTTCACAAAAATGTATATGCTTCTCTGGTTCTCAAAATGAACTCACAATTTTAGTCTTAACTTTCAGTTACTGTGTTCATTTCTTACCTCCTAAAAGTGTAAAAGTAACTGGAAAAGACTTACTTTGCTACAGTTTAGATCAGTCGATAGAGTGCTTGCCTAACATGTTTGAGGTCCTGGGTTTAATCTTCAACATTACAAATTATACATAAAATGGGGTGTAGTGATATATAAGTGAATTTTCTGCATTATAGAGGTAAAGACAGTGTTGCTAAGGTCCTCCTGAGTACATAAGGAATTTGAAGCTATGTTTCCTTTGTGTTTTCATACTTTGGATAGAAGCATTTACACATATATACATATACTGATCTATGTTATATAGATACAATTAGATAATCTAACACTGAGCAAAACACAAGAAAATTTCAAGCCAGGTCTACGGCACATTACCATTTAGGTAAATTGAAAGTTCATAGACACAGAAATATTTTTTAAATTAAAAGATAGGATTTTGTAAAAGCATAAATAAGGTCATTCATATAAAATGCATTTGGATGACTGCCCACAGTAAAGGGAGGAAAGCTTAAGTAAGAAATGGGTATGGCTGTAATGAATAGAGAATAGAGAGTTGGTAAGTAGGAGACAGACAGATGATAGATAGATAGATGATAGATAGATAGATAGATAGATAGATAGATAGATAGATAGATAGATAGATGGCAGGACCAGATATAGACTAGTATTGATAATGAGCTCTCACTGAGATATATAATGACGTCAGCTTGCAGCCTTTAAACTAAACAACACGAATTAAACCAAAGACAAACAACTTCCTTTTTTACTCCCTATGTGGGGAAGAATTCCAACAATAGATGTTTTACTGTTCCTTTGTATTAAAATCAGATTTAAAAGCTTATAGAAAAATTTAAAATGACTTTAGGTACTGAAATTCCAAAAGTATATTTACATAATTATAATTTTTAATCTATCTGTTGCCCATAAATGATACGCAATCAGTTATGTTCCAGTTAAACTCCAGTGCTTATTGCCAGTATCCAAATGATAATGTTTAGGTTAAAATTTAGACATTAAATCTTTAGTAAGCTCCATAAGTATATTTAATTTGATTTGGAAAAGAGGTTAAAAGTTTTCCTTGGATTTCCCAACTTGTACTTTGACTAATTTATCTATACTTTCTTCATTTGTGTCATTGTTTTTTTATTTTATTTTTTTTCTCAGCTGAATGTTTCGCCACACTTGTGGTCCATATTGTATCAATAACGTGTTTCACTCTGAAATTATTAAGCACAGAACACATTTCCATTACAGGCATGGAGCAGTGTAAGTTTCCATTCTAGGTCCTGAAATACATCAGAAAAGGTGTCATTATACTTTGTTAATTAAACGTGTAAACAGATCCTTAGCGAAGACAGACCTTTTCCTTTTCTAGTTTCTTAGCACAGCAGTCTTTCTTTTTTTTTAATTTTTTTAATTTTTTTATTATTATTTATTCATGCGCATGTGCATGTGTATGTGCCCGCGCGTGTGTGTGTCTGTGTGTGTGTGTGTCTGTGTATGTGTAGAACCACGGACGAACTTGCGAACCACCATGGACGCCTCCACCTCCTTCTGCCCCGGGATTCACAGGCTCCGGCCTACCAGGACCACAAGCGCAGGTTGCCCCCGCTTCCGCCTGGTGTCTATACGTGGGATCTGGGAGCCGAACTCAGGACCTTCCGCCTGCAAAGTGGAGGCTTAACCCCTGAGCCACCTCTCCAGCCGCACACAGTCTTTCTTGACCAGCATTTGAACCCACTTTGGTGGGGCAAAGAGAGACAAGTAGGGCAAATGGGCAAGATCCACCCACCCCAGCTACATTTCTGTTTCTAATTAGATCTCTAATGTACTATAGCGAAGAGAAAAAGTACACAGAAAGAAAATGTACAATGTGGTAGTTAAGCAGTAGGATTTCAAGATTTTAAAAAATATTTTAGATCTGAATCCTAGTCTGTCACTAAATGGTTGGGAAAGTTACCTAACGTCTCTGAGCTTGTGTTATTATAGAGATAATAACAGTTCTATCTCTTTAAGCAGCTGAACGATAGGCTAGAATAATTATGCAAAGCACAGTTTCTTACATACTCTAAAACATTCATTATGTGCAATTCAATAGTAGCACCAAAAGCAGCAGTCCTTTATGTAAGGCAGCAAAAAATCTCTGCCATAAACAACTAAATAGTGGTAAATTCAATCTTGTAAAATATAGGACTGAAACACTGTGAAGTGTAATGACATGGTGATCTGGGACAGCCAGCAGGCCTTCATATATCCAAAGGCCTAACTGCTTTGATTAAAAACCCATCTGGCTCCCAGGTGCAGTTTGGCACCTCTTAGGGGAAGCTGTCCACTCCAGTGAAATACATTCTCTTTTCTTCAAAGCTCCTAAGCCCTCCTTGGGAAGACAACCCACTTCTACAGAATAAAGTAAAATGGGCTATTTTACAAATTGCTAAATTGTGTTACATTCCTGGCTGTAATAATAAAAGAGATAAATATTTTATAGCTTTAGACTTCTTACTTTCATATTGCCTACTTGGCTTGTGGAAAATAAGTAAATATTAAAATGTGTCTTTTTGTCTACACTTGGCCACTGACCCATTTACATCACTGTTATGTTTGGCTTGCTAGCTGTTCCATTTTATTTAGAAAGCAGGCAGGCTTTAAGTAATGGAAGCAATGCTTTAAATGTAGTAAGGATGGCTAACAATAAATATCATTGCTGTTTTCTCACAGCTAGGATCAGAGGCAATTGCTTAAAAGACATCTGTAGTGTTCTAATGTTTGTAAGATGTTTAGAGTAAGACCTTCTTATCCTTCAGCCAGAAACACAAATTTTTCAAATTCACTGCAATTGTTTCATTGCCTTTATTTGCTTACATAGTTCAGAACAGAAGCAAACTGACTATATACTATAACATAAAAACCCCCATAGATCTAAATAGACAAGAAGAATCATACCCTGTTTGGTCCACATTTTAGATGTGAAGTAACTAGATCTCAGTCACCCCAAACAACCTCATGCAAAAAAAGAATTTCTTCTACAAATGAGGTCACTCCGTGATATAAATAGATTTCTTGCTTGAATAAACCACCACCTGTCAGAGCAATTCAAACGCACAACAGCATAATATCTTTCCAAAGTGCCAATAGTATGTGTGGGTACATACCAGAGTGACCATTTTCAAGTTAAGTTCATTCATTATTAGCAATAATTAAAACACTGCCTCTAAGAAGTGGCCTCCTTTGCCATGTGATACAGGGACTTGCGTTAAACTCAGTCCTTAATACTATGTTATCTACTGTTGGATCTCAATTCTGTTAGTTTCAGCTCCCCGTTATATAAAAAACTTAGGATTTTTCAGGAGGAATAAGTCCAGGTTTAGCAAAGCTAATGTATTTGGTCTCCATTGTACAACAATGAGTTGAAAATGCCAAGTTATAACCTCAATGTGAGAAGAAAAATTGTTCTTACAAAGTTTGTACAGAAGTTTCTACCTTGACTTACATACCCACCACATATATGTCCTTTATTTCCTACATATTCAAAGTGATTATTTTTTTTTACTTTTCTCAATACCATAGTAAAATAACTGATAAAAACTAATTAATCAAAGGTTATCTTTGCTTATACTTTAAGAAAAGAGTCAGTTCATCATGGGGGAAAGTTGTGAAAGTAAGAGAAGCTCTAGCTACAGGAACAATAATATGAGCCAACTGCTCACATTGCATCTGCTGCAGGAAACAGAGATGAAATCTGGTAACCATCGGGCTCCTTTTTTTTAATTACTTTTATTAAGTCCTGAATTCCAGTCCTCAGGATGATGCCACCCACATTCAGAATAGAATGTGCCACCCACATTTCAGAATGGAAACTCTCTTGAAAACATCTCAGAGGTGTTGTCTCGCAAGTGACTTCAAATTCATTCCAAGTTGACAATGAAAATTAACTATTTAGAGTTAAGTAGAATTAATGGAATATTGGTCATTAAATTCTTCTAAAAAACCATCTTATTTAGAATCCAACTTGTACCTGGATAAGTGGATCCTTGTTAATAATGTAGCTAAAAATGAAAATTGGTTTCCCTCCATCATTTGAAAGGTCTTCCCAGACAAAGTGTTTCCAAGCAATTATCACCATCTACAGTAGTTATTGAGAGCTTTCCATTTGAGTTGTTGATCAACATCACTCACCTCCTACATACTACTCTGCTAAACAATAACTTGATTCTATGAGCCTATAATTTGAACATATATAGTACTTGCATCTGGTATTAGTATGCAAAAACTGAAGTGACTAGGACTGGAGGTATTTAAAATGCCTAATTCATTCTTTTCCTCTGTATCCTTCCTCATTCTGTGTTGAGTTCATGATAAACACACTTGTATATAGAAGTAGATGATCTTTACAAATCCTTATTGAAACAAAAATTATTAACATTATTGACAACATTAATATCTGAACAATATACATGTCACATACACATTTTTGAGACAATTTCATAATTCCTTTACAATCTTCTGATTTGATACCCAATCATAAACCAAGTAAACAACAATTAAATAGACAACATAAGAGCAGAAAATGGCAAAATTAGTGATTTGCATTTCAACTGTTCCCGTAAATTGATAAGATGATGATAATTTTATCTATTACATTAGGCATTAATATTGCATTTTGTTCAAAAAACTGAGTATATATGAATATCACCACTAAAAAAACCTGGCTTGCTAGTATGCTATACCTACAGTACTCAGAGGAAAGATGGAAAATAAGGAGAAAGAAAATGAGAGAATTCCATATCACCCATTCAGCATTTTTTCATTCATTGATTTGCTTTAGTTAATTGAGTTCATTTTTTCTGAAGCAGAACTTTTGCGATAATCTCTATGCATGCTGACCTTCATCTCCCTATATAGCCAAGGATGACTTCCAACATCTGATCTTTTTGCATCTACATTCCAAGTGCTAGGATTACAGGTGTACATCACCATGTCCAGTTTATACAGTGCTGGGAATAAAACCTGGGGCCTCACATACATTAAACACACACTTTATCATCTAAGCTAAATCCACAGACCTCTAGAGCAAATATTTAAAAAATAAGAAGTCTACTAACTACAATAGAAAAATTACACTAACATATAAAACATGCAAATTATACATATTGTTAGAAAATCATGTGATGCTTTAATATATGTACACAGTAGTTAATGTTTAAAACAAGTTGCTTTCTGCCATGGACCCAAACCATGGAGGACTACTTGTTCCTCAGGATGTAAACCTTCCATAGCAATCAGGATGCAGCCAAGGGCAGTGCAGGAAAAGCAAAACTGAATATAACAACAAGCCATAACCAGAACACCAAAGACCCTACATGAATCACCTGGAACCAGACCAGCCAAATCTCTCCCCATCCTAAAGCTCAGGGAAAATTGTGGAATATGAGACAGCAAGATTGTAAGACCCTAAAGATAGGGAGGACCAATGATATGCAAGGTACTCCACACAAGTTAGGGCTGCATTAGCCAGAACTGGACTTTGCCTGACCTGACAATGGCTGACATGTCAGTGACCCTCAGAGTCTAGCATGGATCACAGGGGAGAAGGCTCCAGGCAGTAAGATCCTTAGAGGCAAGGGATTAAACAATCATAATAGAGATCCCATATTAACAGGGAGCCCAAGAAGAGGCTCCACGCCAGGCTCCTGAACCCTCACGAGGGTAAAGGACTCAAAGGAGGATTGGCATTCACACAAAAGGATGCTCCAGGGGATGGGAGGGATGAGAGGGGAGACACTAGGGGAGGGGAAGAAAGGTGGAGGCCCTAGGAGAAGGGGAGGAAGGGAGGGAGTGAAAGGAAGGGAGGAAGGAGGGAGTGGAAGGGGGAAAAACTGGGGAGGGTTGGGGAGAGGGAGAGGACTGGGGTACCTATTGAGCTTGTATTATTAGGAAAAAAATAAAATGTGGGAGAAAAAAAAGAAAAAAAACAAGTCAAATATATTCATCTCCTCAAATGTGTCATTTTATTGTAGTGGAAACTTTCAAAATCTTTTATAATAACTCTTTGAAATGTACAGTATATTAGTACATTATTATATATAATTATTGTGAAAGTTAGTGTTAATTGTCAACTGGACAAATCTAAAGTCACCAGGAATACAGGGCTCCAAGCACACCTGTGAGTTCTTGTTTAGCCTCTGATACATCTGTCGGGGGATTATCTTAATCAGTTTAATTAAGGTGCATCCATTCTCTGAGCTGGATGCTAGACTGTATATAAAGCAGAAATTGAGTTGAGCACATCATATTCTTTGCTCTTTACTTCTGATTGTGGGTACAATGTGAACAGTTGCTTCAAGCTCCTGATGCCTTGACTTCCCCACTATGATGGACTATACTGTTCTTTAACTATGAGCAAAAGAAAACATTCCTTCCTTAAATTTATTTCTCCAGGGTATTTTCATAACAGTAAAATAACTAAGATAGTCACCTACCATGGAATAACATATAATATCTTCTAACTTCTATTTAACTGTGTCTGATACTACAGTATCCATTGGCCATTTTTTTAAGGCCATGACATACATATGACACTTTTTTTTTTTACCCAGGTATTGGTTGATAGATGTGTAAGTGGGTTCTATTTCTTAACTGTTATGACTAATGCTTCAGTGAACACTGGAGTGCAGATGACACTTCACATGATTCTCAAAAAATTGATTTCATTTATTTTGGACATATACCTAGTCAATTTGCTTTCTTCAAACTGAAATAATAAAGAAAGTAGAGATAAAGATGAAATAATTTGTTCTCATCCCCAATTCTATAAAGTTTTTGGTGTGTGTGTGTGTGTGTGTGTGTGTGTGTGTGTGTGCATGTGGAGGTCCCACAGGTGGCTTTGGAAATCATCCTGGATTCTTCTAACTCATTTTTGGTCAGCTTTTGGGTTTTTCAGGCTCTTATCTCCTGGGCCAGAAATGCAGGCTGCTGCCACTTCCACCTGGCATTTGTGCATGGGATCTGAGGTTAGCCTCAAGGCAGAGTCCCTGAGCCAATTCTCCAAGCTGCAACATGAATTCTAATTCACTTCCTTCATTCATGCACATATACTTTCCACAAGCAGCCAGTTGGTGGCCTTTCTTCAATTCCTTTAGGAATTTTAAGAAGTTTATATAATTGTATTCATACCTACAAGTTGTATTGCATGATTTTATTTTAAACACTGGAAATATGCTATATACCATTCTGCAACTTAATTTTCTCACAAAAGTAACAATTAACATTTAGCATTACTATGTACTAATTGTTTTACAGTACTCTGTTGTTTGAAAAAATATCTTTTTTATTTTCTACTTGATGTTCTTTCATATTTTTTCTACATATCCAACAATGTTCTCTCTATATGAATGTTAGTCATATTATGTGATGATAGTATTAAGTTGTGAACCTGAGACTTAGAACATAGGTTTCTCTATCTACCAGAGAGGGATTCTCTGGATCAAGCCAGGTCCCTGGGGACTGTTTTGATTTTATAATTGATATAGTAATACCTAGTCCATTTCCCTAGGCAGATGGTCTGGGACACTAGAGTTAGCAAACAAAGGAGCATGCATTTCTTTGTTGTTATGTGCTCTTGACTATGAATATGATATGAACATTTCCCCTAGCTTCTTTTGTTGTAACTTCACCTCATTAATAGACTTTAATCTCAAATTTTAATATGGAATTAAATTCTTTCACCCTAAATTGCTCGGGTCAAGTATTTTGTTGCAGCATAATGTAATGAAACTAAAGCACATAAAAACAAACTTTTTTTCTTCTATACTCAATGATGTAGTCCTATTACCTAAAACAGTGTCAGGAATATGGCCAAGTATTCAATACGTACTGGTTAAATGGTATCACAATTATTATACATGCCTCCTAGAGTTAAAAGGTTATTGTAGCACTCTTCTATATAAGATACAGTACAGTAATTATTTATCATAGTTTAGGATAGGTTGTTTGTACTTTGGGTTTCATTAGGTTCTGTTACATAATTTCCATCAAGTCTATACTGTAAATTCCTACTAGTATTCCATATAACTCACATTCATTTTTAGAATTTTTTATTCATTGACACCTTAATACATGAATACAATGAATTTTTGTCATTTTCACACATTACTGTCCAATTCCATTCTCCCTCCTATTCCACTTCGTATTTTTTTCCTTTCCAGGAATTCTTATTCCTACTTTCACATCATTTGGTATGTATAGCCCACTGGGATGCAGAAAAGAATTGGTTAGCCTTGTATCATAAATATCACTATAACAACAATGGTGTCAACTCTTACCAGAACAATTATTATTATATCATTTACACTTGGGTGAGAATGTTGTTTGCTCTTCTCATTGGCAACCTCTATCTTCCTTTTGGCACTATGAAATTTGGCCTGAAAGGAGGAAACTTTCAGATTTGTCCAACTTGTTTTCTCCATTATTCCTCACCTTATTGGTCTTTGATATTACTACATTCATTTTTGAAGGTCTGATGAATTGTAAATAATTGTTTTCTTAAGGCTTTATTTCATTTCTTTAGCAATTGGTTAAGTATATTTTTATGTTTATTGATGAGTTGAATTTTCACTTCTGTTTACATACCTATTATGTCACTGAGGTCCAAGCTATAGTGTTCAGACTCGTTTATCATGCTTATTTATTGTTAAGATGATATTATGACATTCCCTACATGTACTGCCTCCCTCCCTTACCTGTATTTAGTCATTGGTTATTTCTATAATTAATCTGTCATTTAGAAATCACTACTATAATTTATATTAAAACAAACTGAAATTTTCAATTAGATACTCAGACTATGACTATAATAAGACTCCAAATTTTTTTATTATTATTATTTCCACTCATACAAAATTAACAGGTACACCGGTCCCCTCCCTCCCTCCACCTTCCCCCCAACACCCTTGCTCCCTCCTCTCCTCCCCCTTCCCTCCCAATCCCCCAGTACCTCCCCCCAGTGGCTCCTCCCCCCCAATCCTTAGAGCATCCTTTAATGTGCATACCAAACCCTCCTCTGGGTCCTCCTCTCTGATGAGGTGCAAGAACCCAGGGGCATTTCCCAGAACCCTTTCCTGTGTTCCCCTTAAGTCAGTCCATAGCCTCCAAGGATCCTAGTGCCTTTAGTCCATGCTAGACTTCATGGAGTCAATAATGTGTTGGACATAGCGCAGGACATGCAAAGTCCTATTATGATTGCTTTGGCCCTAACTTGTGTGAAGTATCTTGCATATCATTACTCCTCCCATCCTTGTGCTCTTACAATCTTACCACCCCCTTTTCCGCAAATTTCTCTGAGCTTCAGGATGGGGAGAGATTAGGCTGGCTTAGTTCCTGGTAGTTGATATAGAGTCTCTGATGTTCTGAATTATGGTTTGTTGATTTTTTTTTTTTTTTAGTTTTGCTGCTCCTGCAATGCCCTTGGCTCCATCCTGATGGGTATTGGATGTCACTCCCTGGCCAGAGATAAAAACCTGTTAAATTAGAGTCTTGTTATGAGTATATTCAAAGGTAGATGGAATAAAAGTTAGAGATTGCGGTGAGAGAGGGGTCAATCACCCATTTGCAAAATGGCTACTTTCTATCTGCCAGATTATATGCCCTCCCCTTCTGGGGAGATCATACCCCATTAGTTGCAAATGATCAGTAAGGAAAGTCTGTGAAGTTAACCAGATGCCTCATTACTTGCAGTCCTTGATGGTGGCTTATTTTCTCTGCTGTAACATGGTCTCCTTTCTCCTTGTTTCTGGTGGGGCCCTCCTTCCCCATCCCTCTTGTTTATAATCTTTGCAATTACTGTAAGTATTACAGAGATTTGTCTTTGAGTGTCTCTAAGTGGGTTTGGTACTAGGATCCACCTATTAGGGAGTACATACGGTGCTTAATTTTGTGTGTCTGGGACACTTCACTCAATATAATTGTTTCTAATTCGATCCATTTCTCAAAAAATTGCATTAATTCATTGTTTTTGATGGCTGAGTAGTATTCCATTGTATGTGGTGTACACATACAATGTACTACATTTTCCTTATCCATTTGTCAACTGTTGGACATTTGGGCTGATTCCATGACTTTGCTATTGTAAACAGTGCTCCTATGAACATGGTTGTGCTTGTGCTATCGAGGTGAATTTTTGCTGTTTGGGTCTTTATTCCCGAACAGGAAATATCGCATTTCAATCTTTAATTTCTTTAAGAATCATCAGATGGCTCACCAGAGTGGTTGTATGAGACTGCATTCCCACCAGCAATGTAGGAGAGTTCCCCTCTCACCACATCCTCTCCAGCATTTGTTGTTGTTTGTATTGTGGATTTTTGCCCTCCTGACCGGGGTGAGATGATATCTCAGGGAAGTTTTGATTTGCATTTCCCTGATGACTAAGGATGTGGAGCATTTTTTAAGATATTTCTTAGAGGAGGACCCAGAGGAGAGTTAGGCATACACAATAAAGAACTCTTTGGGAATTGGGGGGGAGGCACTGGGGGATGGGGAGGGAGGAGAGGGGGAGCAGGGGGCTCGGGGGGAGGAGGAGGGAGGGAAGGAACTGGTCTACCTATTAAGTTTGTATGAGCGGAAATAATAAAAAATGTATTAAAAAATAAAAAAATAATAAAAAGATATTTCTTAGACATTTTAATTTCGTCCCTGGTAAAGTTTCTTTTAAGTTCCCAGGCCCATTTTTTAATTGGCTTATTTGTTTTCTTAGTGTTTTTTTGGTGGGAAGATTCGAGATTACTTACTCTATTTCCTCATATGTTATAGGACTATTTAAATAATTCCCAACTTCCTGATTCAATTTAGGTAAGTTGTGCTTACTTAGGAATTCATCCATCTCTATTTTGTTGTCAAATTTCACAGAGTGTAAGTTTTTGAAATATGACGTTATAATTCTCTGGATTTCTTTGGTATCAGTAGTGAAAACTCCGTTTTCATTTCAAATTTTGCCACTTTGGGTTTTCTCTGTCTTGCTTTTTGGTAATTTAGCTAGGGGTGTATCAATCTTAATGATTTTTTCAAAAAACCAGCTTTTTGACTGGTTGATTTTCTCTATCATTTTCCTAATCTCGATGTCGGATATTTCTCCCCTTATTTTGCTAATCTCCTCTCTTCTACTGCTTTTGTGATCAGATTGCTCTAGTGTCTCTGGAGCTTTAAGCTGCATTGTTATTTATTTCTGATGTTTCCATTTTTTGATGTAGGCATTAAGAGCTATGAACTTACCTCTTAAGACAGCTTTCATTGTGTCCCAGATATTTTCGTAAGTTGTATTTTCATTATCATTCACTTTCAGGAAACCTTGAATTTCCTTTTTAATTTCTTCCTGAATCCATTTCTCCTTGAGCATCATAGTGTTAAGTTTCCAGGAGTTAGTGTATTTTCTGTTGCTTGTTGTGTTGTGGATGTTAAGCTTTAGGCCATGGTGGTCCCATAAGGTACAGGCTAGAATTTCAACTTTCCTGTATATGTGGAGATTCATTTTGTGGCCCAATATGTGATCTATTTTGAGAAAGTTCCGTGTGTTGCTGAGAAAAATGTGTATTCTTTAGTGCGTGGATGAAGTTTGATAGAGATCCGTAGGGTCCATTTCAGTAAGGGTTTGATTAAGCTCCAAAGTGTCTCTGTTAAGTTTTTTACCTGTTGATCTATCCCTTGTTGAGAGGGCAGTGTTGAAATCCCCAGGAATTATCATTTTGGGATTGATTTCTCGCTTTAGACATTGTAGGGTTTGCTTAATGAATGTGTGGGAGGCCCGTTTTGGGTTCATATATGTTCAGTATTGTGAATTTTCCTGGTGAATTGTACCTGTGACTAAAATGTAGTATTCATCTGTGTCTCTTATGATTTTTTTTTGGTGTGAAGTCCACTTTGTCTGATAACATAATGGCTACGCCTGCCTGTTTTCTGGTTCCATTAGCTTGCAGAATTTTGGATCAGCCTTTTATTTTTAGGATGTGCCTATCTTTTGTGGTAAGATGGATTTCCCGCAAGTAGCAGATCGGTGGGTTTTGATTTTTAATCCAAGTTTGTAATCTGTGTCTCTTGATCAGTGAGTTAATTCCATTAACATTTAATGTTAAAATGGAGAAACTATTTTTAATTCCGGACATTTATTATGTTTAGTGGCTTTTGTAAGTGTATTGTTTCGCTTTTAGATTTTGGTGGTATTACACTTCCCTTCTATCCTCCTGGATATGTTTTTTTCTTCAAACTTGAGTATCATTTCTAGCATTTTTTGAAGGCCTGGTTTGGCAGATATGTATCTCTTCCAGGTGTCTTTGTGCTGGAAAATTTTTCTTTCTCCCTCAATCATGAAGGATTGTTTTGCGGGGTTTATCAGTCTGGGTTGACATTTTTGCTCATTCAATACTTGCTTTTACTGTTTCAATTGAGAAGTCATTTGTTATTTTAATAGGTTTAACTTTAAAAGTGACTTTTTTTTTTCCCTTGAAGCTCTCAGCACCACTTCTTTATCTTGAATGTGGAGTGTTTTAACTATTATTTGCCATGAAGAGTTTCTATTTTGGTCATATCTGTTTGGAGTGCGAAATGCCTCTTGTATGTGGATGGGCCTCTCTTTTTGTAGATGAGGAAAGTTTTCCTTGATGATAGTTTGAAAAATTTCCTCAGGTGTGTTATTTTGGGATTCTTGCTCTGGTATTCCACGAAACACATTAGGCTTCTTCAGGGTATCCCATAAACTCTTGAATATTTCTCTTGAGTTTCTTTTTGGCTTTAACATCCTCTTCCATTGAGCTGGTTAATGCTCCCCCTTTGTCTTCAAGGTCTGAAATTCTATTTTCTGCTTCATTAGTTCTGCTGATAAGACTCTGTTGAGTTCTGGGTTGAAGAAAGTTTGTCTTTTAGTTCAGTTTTAAACTCTGCTTGAGTCTGTTTTAACTGTTCTATGCCTGTTTTTGTTTCTTGAACTGTTTTTCTCAACTCCTCCAAGTGTCTGTTATATTCCTCTTCAAAGTGATCGATGTGGTTATTTAATTCCTCCTGGATTTCCTCTTTCATTGTATTGATCATGGTAATGATCATGTTTTGAAAGTCGTTATCCTGGGTCAGGCTTTCTTGGCTATTTTCTGTGGGTTTGTTCTGGTTGGAGTCTATCCTTATGGGATTAATTCCTTCAGTGGAAGATTTGTTTTCTTGGGTTTTGTTTCTCATGTATTTGCACTTTGACTTGGCCATTGTCATTTTAACTCTTAAGACCTTCTTTCAATTTCTGTGCTTTTTCACCTAACTGAATTATTTGGCCTGGAGCAGCACCTGCTCCATCTGGCTGGTGGGAAGAGATGGGGCCAGTGAGCTGCCTGGGGTTTGGGGGGGATGGGGGGGACTTACCTAGGTCACTGTGAATCCCTGCTGGACTCCAGGCATCCTGGTGGGTGGGGAAAGGGAGGAGGTGGCAGTGGCAGGGCGCTATTAACCTGGGGAGCTGGGGCCTGGCAAAGTGCTGGCTCTGGCTGGCTGGTGGGAGGAGCTGGGGCCAGTGGGCTGCCTAGGGTTTGGGGGGGGACTTACTTAGGTAGACGTGAGTCCCCACTGAACTGCGGGAGTCCTGGTGGATGGGGAAAGCAGACTCCAAATTTTAGCTAAGGGCATTATTACAAAAACTTTGGAAAGCTATTATACTAAAATTGTAATGTTCTTTTCCAAGGTTCACATGAAATAGTTCTAAATGTTCAAGGAGCAAACAGCTAAATCTAGATATCCAGATGCAAATAATTGATGTCCTCCTATTATGAAAACCACCATGGAAAACATGATAAGGCCAAAAAGCCTAAAGCAATACTGCTTCTTTGTATGCACGTCACATGTACATACATGTGCATGAATGTGCATGTGTGTGTGTGTGTTTGTGTGTGTGTGTGTGTCCGTGTGCCTCAGAGAGCACTGTGTGTACCTGTAGAGGCTCAAAGGTAATTTCAGGAATCATCATGGATTCCTCTAACTTCTTTGTGGCTTTGCACTGGAGTTTCCTATGCTTTGTCTTCAAGGATCAGAAGTGAAGGCTGCCGCCATTTCTGCCTGGTCTTTTTACATGGGATCTAGGATCTAAACTCAGGTCCTTCTATTTGTGAGGCAGATCCCTGAGCCATCTCTCCAGTCCAAAAGTGATACTTGTTAAGTTTAAACAGTCTCCACAGACCTTCAGATTTTTGTTTCAGATATCACTTCCCATCTTCAGGGTTCACTTTCTCCTCTGGCATTTAATGACCTTGATTATTCCAAATTTATCCTAATGGAGAGAGAACAAATGTGACCAACAGATACAAACAGATATACTGATTTGTTCATGCTTCATATACTCATTCCTATTATGTTCCTACTGTGTGCAACACGCTAATGCTTTTCCACAAGGAAACATAACAATATCTAATTAAATTCTGATCCACAGTCCAAAGTTTCCTGAAATGATTTCCTAAATCTGCCCAAATACAAGTTTCTTCTAAGTGCTTGAATGATGCTCTGTCCTTTTATTTAAGTTGCTAATAAGCTCTGCTTAGTTACTCCATATTGTTCTGTTGTAATGGAGGGGATATCACAAAAACATATTACATGGTTGTAGGAAATTGCATAGACCTTTTGAAATGCAATACAGGCTTTCTGATAAGGAATAAAGGAAGATGTTTCCAGGGAATTGAGGTTGTTGTTACTCAAGACCTTTAAATAAACTTTTTTAAGGGCAATAATTTTCTAACATTCAAAATTTAATTGGTAGTAGGTATTTCTTCAATCAAGAAGCAATGACAAAGGTGTGTAGCTGAAAAACAAATAAAACATGTTTGAGAAGGAACAAATAATCCTGTTCAGCTTTAAAAAAGTTACACAGGAAAGGGAGTAATGGGAAATGGTTTCAGAGACTAGATTAGGAATGTATTGTGGAGAACTTTGAAAACCTGCCTGGGGTGATTAGGAATAATTTGAGGGGTATCATTTGGGGGAACACAGAAATAATTGCCTTTTGTGATTCTAAGACCTAGGAATTACTGATGTCTGTAGCCACAGAAGATTTGCGTGGTTATAGTGTGAAGTTAATAAAAATAGATAAAAACAGAATTTGACATTGATAGGCACATTAATTCTATATTAATCTCACCTTAGAGGATAAACATGGTGTTTTTTTGACAAAGAAATTTCTTTACATAACAGAAATCATGCACATAGAACCTATCATTTCAAGAGGATACATAAAGAAAAGCAACTTATTAGAAATCAAGGAGTAATAGTTCCATAATGGAGAAATGTTAATAACTTCTAAAGATGACATATGATATAGGATGATCTTAATTTTTGTCATCTCACATTTAGCCATAGCTTAAAGAGGAGAGAACTGTGAGGAGACTTGATAAAAATTGGAAAAATAAAGGTTCTGGAAACAGGTAAAGATTCAAGGTTTTTGACAATCAAAACCTGAGATCAAAGAATAGATAATGACTATATATCACCTGTAGAAATTGATCTGTAAATAAAATGCCATAGGCTGAGAAGATGGCTCAATGGTAAAGTATTTGCTTCCTAAGCAAAAAGACCTGAGTTCAGATCCCCAGATCCCACATGAAAGTATGGAGTAGGCCTGCTGGCTCATCTGTAATTCTAGCACCGAAGGTAGAGCCTGGGAATACCCATAACAACATGGTTCACCAGACTAGCCCTAATGGCTTGCTCTGGGTTTAATTAGAGACCAGGGCTTACAATAATAAAAAAAACAATTGAAGATGATCTTCAATACATCCTTGGGCCTCCATAGGCACATACACTCAAATACACACACACACACACACACACACACACACACACGAGTGTACTCACAGCACTCATGCACACACACACACATACATGCACCTACGCACATACATGAAAAGAAAATATAGAAATAAAATGTCACTAGAAAAGCAGATAGGTGATATCAATAACACACCAAGGGATCTAGAAAGTTGTGTCAGACTTCACAGCCCATAGTCCACTTAGAATGACTTCTGAAAGATGTCCTGTTAATTTCCATGTGTGCACTATGGCTGGTGCTTTCTCTCTCTCTCTCTCTCTCTCTCTCTCTCTCTCTCTCTCTCTCTCTCTCTCTCTCTCTCTCTCTCCTTTCTCTCTCTCTCTCCTTTCTCTCTCTCTCCTTTCTCCCTTTCCTTTCTCTCTCTCTCTCTTTTTCTCTCCCTCTCTTTTCTCACCCTCTCTACTTCTTCCTTTCTTTCTCTGTCTCTGTTTCAAATAAATAAATTGAAATTACTTAAAATGGAATACAAAAAGGAACACGTTAACCTAACAGCTTTTATCAATGACAAGAAAATCAATGTGAATTGTAGCAGAGGAGAGACAGAACTGTGAAAGTGACATCTAAAAAAATGGGAATGTCAACTTGTAGAGCTATTTCTGGTAGGGCCTTGAAACAAATAACATTGTAATTCTCCTCTTTTCCTAGACTAAGATGATTAGACACATTCAAAGACCTTGAAATGTAAATTATCACAAAGGGCAATGCATTACTTAAAGGAAGTGTGGGGAAAAAAGGGAGGGCTGAGTCTTAAATAGTTGTTTGCTTTCAGGAACAGAGAATTGAACTATGCTTTTCTTCCTTGAAGGCTTTCTTTCTGGGTCAATTGCCATCTGCCCATTGCAGAACATTGTCTTTAACACATATTAAGAAAGAGCATGCTAGCAGAAGGCAGAAGATAAATAGGAAAATAAAGTCGGTGGGATCTCTAGCATTATTGACACAATCTGAACTAGAACCCTGGGATAGGTTCTCTATATGTCTTATGTCTCTTGGCAGTCCCATTTATCAGGAATTATATAAGTATACATTTCTAGCCCAATGTCAAAAATTATTAACATTCATTTAGCTAACTTCTTTTACTCTGTTCTTTGTTCCTTTTCAAACCTCAATTACCTAAATTAATACCCTCCAAACTCCTCCCTCTCTTTCTCTCTCTCTCTCCCCTTACTCTTGTCCCTCACTACTTTCTGAGACATATTTTCATTCTGTAGTTAAGACTAGCCTTGAATTCACACAATCCTTCTGCTTCAGACTTCTGAGTGCTGTGATTATACATACCTACCACCATGTGTGGCTCAAAATTGTTAGCTATTGTCTTATGTGACTTTCATTTTTTTACACCACTTTTTAAGAAATTTATTCTTTGACAACTCCATGAATGAATGTAATACCTTCTGATTACACTAACCTCCCATTCTTTTATCCTCCTTCCATCCCTACTAAATACTTTTCCACAAATTCCCATTTCACTTTTATGGTTCTGTTGTTATTGTTCTTGTTATGTTCATGGATTTGTTTTGTTTAGGACACACTGAATTCAGTCAAGGCCACAGTAGGAACATAGGTGTGAAGCAATCCATTGGAATATGAGGAATTCACCTGTGGCTACACCTCTGAAGAAAATGACTCCCTTTCCACCAGTAGTCATCAACTGTTAATCCCTTCTTCTATTTATGACTGAATTTTGATAGGTCAGTCTTTCTTCACAGCACTTTTTTACCATCATTTTTCACTTTCTGGCCAATTGATAGAAGATAAAATCCATTATTACAAACATTTCTACCTGTTTTGTTCACTATTAAAACTAAAGTTCCTTGAAACATCAAAGAATGTTTTTGAATGAATGCCATAAGGAACAAGAAGAATCAGTGACAATTATCTCACAGTTCTCATAATTGGTATCAGAACAGGAGAATACAAAGTCTACAGGTCAGTTACAGTTCCAGTTACCATATTACAACCCTCTAAATCAGCAAGTTCACTTCTCCTCTTTAACAAAATACACTTAATAGATGAACAATATCCAGTTTTCCAAATGTAAATCTACCCTTTTATTATTTACCCAAAAAAGTATATGAAAATACAAATAAGTGAGGTACAACAAAAGAAACAGCAAAAGACAATGTATGAAATGAGAGAAAATATTTGCAAAAATCCAATAATAAGTTGATATCCATAACACACAAAGAACTACTAAACTCAATAACAACAACGTAATCCAATATAAAAGTGAATGAATATTTAAATAGATATTTCTACAAGAAGATATAAAAATGATCAATAAATGAAAAGACAATGACATGAATCATTATCAATGACATGGACATATAAATATGAACCATGACAAGCTGTTATTTTTTACTTTCATCATTAAAATCTTTTTTTAACTTTATTTATTTGTTCATTTTGTGTGTGTGGCATTTACTTACGTGGGACCTGAGATCTGAACTCAGGACCTTCTGCTTGGAAGGCAGAATCTTAATCTCTGAGCCATATCTCCAACCCCCATCATTAAAATCTTTAAAAACAATTTTGTGGTGCTAGGGACCAAAGCTGGTACCTTACATATACTAGTCAAGAATGCTACCAGTAAGCTATAACCCCAACATTTCACAATAAAATTTTACCTCACACTAATTAGTTACCAAAGAAACAGAAAATGAATTTGAATAAAAAATGAGGAAATTGTTGAAATATTTTTACACTGTTAGTGGAAAAAAGAAATTAGTATAATTAGTATAAAAAGTTTTGTGACCAAAAAAAAAAAAACCCTCCGCAAAATAGAATCTCAGTGCCAATCTGTTCTCTTCCTTCTGGATATGTTCCTAAAAGTACTGAGAACAGTATCTTGAGGTAAAACTTGAATACATGCTCCTGCAACATTATCCACTAGAGCCAAGAAGTGGAGACAATTCAAATGTTCATCCATTGATAAGTGAATTGTAAGTTATATATACACAAACATAAACACAAAGTAGAATATTACATATTATTCAACTTTAGAAAAAAAGGAAATTCTATTAGAGGCTTTTTTTCTTTGAGACTGGGGTTTCACCTTGTAGCTCAAGCAAGCATGCAACTCACATGGAGCCTAGGTTGACCTCCAATGCATGGCAATCCTCTCCCTTCAGTTTCCCTGAGTGCTGGTATTACAGCTAATCAAGAAAATTCTGGGCTTGTGAGATAGCTCAACAGTTAAGATGACTTGAGGCCAATCCCCAGAATCCCATAGAGTGAAAGGAGAGAACGAACTCTTTCTGAAAGTTGTTCTCTAACTTCCCCTTAACTGTGAACCATGGAATTCATGGTCTTTATCTCTTTCATTCATTCTCTCTCTCTCTCTCTCTCTCAAAAAGATTTGGACATGTACTACAGCATAAATGAAACCCAAGATTAATAAACCAGTTGCAAAATGACAAAGGCTTCACGATTCCATTTCAATTTATTTGAAGTAGTTGACATCTCAGAAGCAGAAAACAGAGTGCTGGTTCCCTAGAACATGGAAAAATGGGAAGAAGTTGATATTTGATAAGTTTCGAGGTATAGTTTTCTGAGAAGTTGTATATATCTGTTACACAATAGTGTGTATATATGTAACAAAACTGCACTGTAGACTTAAAAATAGTTAAGATGATAAATTTTATATGTTTATTACTATAATAAAAATACAAAAGAGGGGAGGGATGTTATTAAAGAGGCAGTCTTGAACATTTTTCAAAAGTAATTAAGTAAATCATTCTCAAGCTTTGGACATGTAAATGCGTTCTTTAATAAGTGACCAGAGTAAATTTTCACAGTTGTTTCTTGTACCAGTTTAGTGGAATATGGGTCATATGGATTATTTCTGAAAAGAAAAATGAAAAGAACTAGATACTAAGATGTATGCCATGGAGCATATCTACCTTATATTTAATATTAAATGTTTTAGTTCACATTAATTTGGAGATATAGGCAATATTTGGCAATGCCTACTTTCAAGGAATGAAATTCTTGGTGAAACTTAATGCTAGGCATTATTTTTTGAAAAACTCTGTTATGTCAAGGAATTTTAGAGAAAAATTTTCAAAAATTTATCTTCTTAACAACTTGTGACACTGTTCTGAACTTACATATGTCTTCAAAAGAACTCTTGACAAGAATGTTGTAGCAGATCACCTACATGGTTGCTGATAAAAATCACCATCAAATGGCTTAAGGGAACAAGGGGTTTATTCTCTTAAGATAGAGAACTAAGAACCAGCTTGACAGGAGAGCACACACCAACACTAGCGTCAAGGGAGCTGGCTACATAATATCCACATAACAGATGAGAGAAGTATGGCCCTTACTTGCTAGACCAGCATGTCTGACCAAGTATACACAAGGATGCCTCCTTTCTCAAACAGTTCCCTCCATTTTTTTCACCTGCTGGGGGAATAATCCCACCCATCATGGACTGGGCCTTTCCCATCCACTGAACAATCCCCTGCAGATTTGCTCTGGGTTTAACTCAACTATCAATTCTCTAAAAATGTGCCCAGAGCTCAAACCCTCAACTGTCAAGTTGGACACCTGTGCCTAACTATGACAACCTGTATTTCTGTCCACCAGCAATTTTGTATAACAAAGTTTCATTAAATATGATAAGGAATCATTTTGTTGGGCCAGCATGATAGGTCAATGGGCAAAAATTCTTTTTTTTATTATTATTTTTGCTCATACAAACTTAACAGGTACACTGGTCGCCTTCCTCTCTCCACCTGCCCCCATTGTAATATAACCCTGATATCCTGAATACAGTTGTCATGTAACTCTGACATCCTGAATACAGTAATAGAAACTGACAAAAGGAAGCAGATATGGTGATTAGCATCTACAATTCCAACAGTCTTGAAGGCAAGATGGGAGGCCAAGAGAGAATTGCCAGGAAGCTCCAAGCCAGCTATCCTGGAATACAAAGAGTGTTGGGCCTCATCGAGACCCTAGACAAAGCCTGTTGAAACTTCCTACCCTGGCTAGAGTTTCACAACCTGTTTATGCTGCCTCACCAGCATGATTCAACACAGCCTTGTGGCTGATGCAGTACAGCCTTAGGTTGTAACAGCAACTGGCCCGTAGTAAAACCCCACTAGCCCATAACAAATCTCTCAAGACTACAAATCTCATGAGACTATGCCTTCTCCAGGGCAAAGACAGTTGGTGCCATTAAACCACCTAGCTGAGAGGGCCAATCCGGACTCAGCAAAGACTCGCGCTAGGACTTATGGGATGTTGGGTGGTGTATAAAAGTGCCTGACTGTTGCAATAAAGGGAGTTCCTGCTTCGACAGATCTCCCGGCCTGGTGTGTCTTTCCCCAGTTGTGAGGGGGGGTCCGGGCCATCGACACTCATCATCCCACTCAGCCCCAGGTTGTGCCTGGCTGGACCAGCACTCCCTTCTGCACTAGCTAGCGAGAGCTGGCAACAGAGCAGCAGAAATAGTTAAGAGAGATGGTACATTAACAAGATGGAAGGAAGGAAGGAAGTAACTCTTAAAAGTTATCCTCTGACTTCTACACATAAACTATGGCACATACTCATCCACACTAATATAGACAACACATAACACACAGAGTAATAATAAATTTTAAAATTTTCAAATAGAAGAGTCAATGAACTAGCTCAGCAGGTAAGGTTGCAACCTGAGTTACATGAGTTTGACCATTAGAAGTCCAAATGGTGGAAGGAATGAATCAAGTCACTAAAGTTCTTCTCTGATGTCCTCACATGCAGGAAAATATTCTGATATTTAATCTCTCTCTCTCTCTCTTTCTCTCTCTCTCTCTCATCTCTTCCTCTTCTCTCTCTTCTCTCAAATAAATAAATGTTTTTAAAAAGAAAAATTTAGAAAAATAAGTCATTTTGTAAACATACAAAAATCAGTGGCCTTCCTATATGCCCAGAATGAAAGAAATAAAAAAGCCCTGAGAGAAACAATCCATTTACTATAGCCCCTAAAAAAATGAAATACATTGGTATAAACCTAACCAAGGAAGTAAGAGACCATTACAATGAAAACTTTAAAACCCTAAAGAAAGAAACTGCAGAAGACACCAGAAGGTGGAAAGACCTCCCATGTTCCTGGTTTGGCACAATCAATATCATAAAAATGACCATCCTACCAAAGGCAATATACAGATTCAATGTTATACCAATCAAAATCCCAAAGCAATTCTTTAAAGAAGTTGACCAAACAATCTCAAAATTCATATGGAGGTACAAAAGACCCAGGATAGCAAAAGCAATCCTGAGTAACAAAAACACTGTTGGAGGTATCACCATACCAAACCTTAGTCTATACTACAAATCCATAGTTGTAAAAACAACTGGCTCCAAAATAGACACACAGATCAATGGATAAGGGTTGAAGACCCAGATATAAGCGCACACAACTACAGCCATTTGATCTTTGACAAAGAGGCCCAAAATATCCAATGGAAAAAGAGCAGCATCTTCAATAAATGGTGCTGGCAAAACTGCTTGTCCACATGCAGAAGATTAAAAATGGACCCGTAATTGTCACCATGTACAAAACTTAATTCCAAATGGATTAAGGACCTCGATATAAGGCCTGAGACTATAAAAACCTTAGTTGAAAAGGTAGGGAACTCCCTCAAGCTGATTGGACTAGTCCCCCACACAGCAAAAATTCACCTTGATAGCACAAACACAACCATGTTCATAGCAGCACTGTTTACAATAGCAAAGTCATGGAATCAACCCAAATACCCAACAGTTGAATGGATAAGGAAAATGTGGTACATTTATACAATGGAATGCTACTCAGCCATCAAAAATGATGAATTAATGAAATTTGCTGGGAAATGGACGGAATTAGAAAACATTACATTAAGTGAAGTATCCCAGACACAGAAAATTAAGCGCCGCATGTACTCCCTAATAGGTGGATACTAGTACCCAACCCACTTAGTGACACACTCAAAGATAAATCTCTGTAATACCTACAGTAATTGCAAAGATTATAAGCAGGAAGGGAAGGGGAAGCAGAGCCCTGCCAGAAACATGGAGAGAGGGGATCATGGTACAGCAGAGAAAATGGCCACCATCAAAGACTGCAAGTAATGAGACATCTGGTTGGGCTCTCAGACTCTCCTTACTGGTCACTTGCATCTGATGGGGTATGATCTCACCAGAAAGGGAGGGCATAGAGTCTGGCAGATAGAAGGTAACCATACTGCAAATGGGAGACTGACCCCCCACCTCCTCATAGCGGTGTCCTACGCTTATTCCATCTACCTTTGAATCTACTCTTATAATAAGACTCTCTTTTAACAGCCTTTTATCTCTGGCCAGGGGATGAAATCCAATACCATCAGGATAGAGCCAAGGGCAGTGCAGGAGCAGCATAACTGAAAAAAAAAAAAAAGATCACTAAACCATAATTCGGAAAATCAGAGACTCTACATCAACCACCTGGAACCAGGCCAGCCTAATCTCTCCCTATCCTAAAGCTCAGGGAAATTTATGGAAGAGGGGCAGGTGAGATTTTAAGAGCCTAAAGATGGGGAGGAGCAACGATATGCAAGATACTCCATACACGTTAGGGCTGAAGTAATCATAATAGGACTTTCCATGACCCGCACAATTACCAACATATCTTTGAACCCCCAAAGTGTAGCATGGATCACAGGCACTAGGATTCTTAGAGGCAAGGGATTAACAGCCACAATAGTGTTCCTATACTAAAGAAGAACACAAAAAAGAGCTCTCGGCAATGCCACTGAGTCCCTACACCTCATCAGAGATGTTCCAGGAATGTGGCGGAAGGTAGCACTGGGAGAAAGGGAGGGAGGGGAGAAAGGAAATGGAAAAGGGGGAAGGGAGCAAGGGGATTCAAGGAGGCATGGAAGGAGGGAGGGGAAAGGGGTACTTATCAACTTTGTATGAGTGGAATAAATAAATAAATAAACAAATAAACAAATAAATAAATAAATAAATAAGTCATTTTGTTCTCCTAATCTGATTTAGTCGAAGTGACATTGGATCTTGTATAAGATTCACTTCTGTGAAGACATACATATGGTTAGCAAGGGATCTAGCACATTCAGAAAGCACCTATTCAACTCTTTCTTGGCTGGTTCTTTCTTATATCAACACTAACTATTGAAGTTGACTATATCCTAGGTTTTATGACTGAGTTATTATTTTAATGCATGCTGTACCTGACCTCTGAAACAAGACTGAATCTCAACACAGATACAAATAAATGGCAGGATAATCAAACAGTAACTAGTCACTTCCATCTGACAAATAGATTTCGAAGAGTCACCTACTCCAATCTGTCTTTTTTTTTTTTTTTGCAATTTGGCATATCTAAATTGACTAGAAATTCAACATAGAAACTGTGAAGTTAGGTGCTTTGTATTTAAGGAATTCATTTAAATTCATTTAAATTTTCACCATGAAAATTTAAATGAGATAAAATTTAAATGAGATAAAATTTCACCATGAAAATTTAAATGAGATAAAAAATGACAAAAATATTTGAATGAAATTTGTGAAAATTTATTGCAGGGTTAACAAACTGATAGCATGTAAAGCTACCTGTAGAAAACTCTGGTTACTTGAGTTTTACTCCTGGAGCCTACATGGTAGAAAGAAAGAACAAAATTTTGAAAGTTGTCTTTTGACCTCCATACATAGGCCACAGGCAGTCAATTCTCTCTCTCTCTCTCTCTCTCCCTCCCTCCTCATTTACAATGAGTCTTCCTTATGCATTGAAAGGTAGTGAGCACAGTGGCTAGTAATACAGTAATGTGCAAATATGGAAATTTGAATCACATTGTATGCATGACCTTGGGAAACATACATGACCTGCCTGCATCACACACAGTCACTGCTTCCTGTGTATTTGAAAAGGGGAGATGATAATATCTGTCTGATACACTTATCATGAAGATTTAACGAAATATGCAAAGTGCCACAAACAGTTAACATGAAATAGAGGCTTTATAAATAGCAATTTAGAAAGAAAACTAACAAGAAGAAATAACCTTTATTTATAATAAGTCAAAAATTTCATCATGGTTTCAAATTAACTGACATACCTAGATAACTTTGGCATTAGAAGATAATCACATTAAATAATCAAATATGAAAAAATAAAAGGTGTTCTACTTAGACAAAACAAGATTTAAGAAAACATATATCAAGAGATTACTTAGCAAAACTGATTTGCTTAAAGTCTAGTCTAAAAGAAAGAATATCTAAACTGTTCGTGCAATACACTATTACAAAACATATTGAGGCAATAGGACAGAACTATTTTCTATCTTGTAGCATCTTCAAGATTAATGTTTTTATACATTAGAGCCACTGGCCTTTCTTCAGTTTTAATCATCTTTTCACCATACTTAGAAAGGGCCAGCCAGAGTGGATCTATTGGAATGACTGTTTAGGATTTCAGTCATAAAAGAGGAGAAAACATGATAGGGTAAATATGAACCAGAGCTCAAAAAGAGCTAAAACACTGAATCAGAGGCATTTAATGTGAAAGTACTGAGAACTTAAGATGTCACAAATTCACAATCAGAAAAAGACTAGAGCATAACAGAAGGGCATGAGTAATTGAAAAAAAAGGACCACTATTGTTTTTTTTTTTTTTAAAAAAAAAAAAAACCTGTACATGTCCTTGGTGAAATTTGTTTATTTAAAGACACAAGATTCAAGTGAATGCCTTATAAGGAAAAGGTCTTGGGCAGGGTGGCCACCTAGTCAAATAATTGGTTTAAATGTTTACAGAGTTTGATTTCTATCAAGTTTGATCCTTAGCTAAGCAATAAATGACTTTCAAAAGGTGTTGGTGTAAGGCTGAAGAAGTGGCTCAGGGGTTAGGACTCTGTCTCCTCAAGCAGAAGGTTCTGAGTTCGGATGGTAGGTCTGGTTGCATCCCGCACTTCAAGTCCTGGTGGGCAGAGCCTGGGAAATCCCGAAGAGAAGCAAGAAGGAAGTAGAAGCAATACAGGATGATTCCCAAAGTCACTCTTAGGCTTCCACAGGGATACACAGTGCCCTCTGAGACACACACACACACACACACACACACACACACACACACACACACATAAAATAAGTAAATAAAATGTTTTTTAAAAATTTGTTGGTATTAACTGAATCTGTCCCTATTCTAAAGCTCAGGGAATTTTGTGGAAGAGGTGGCAGCAAGATTGTAAGATCCTAAAGATGGGGAGGACCAATGATATCCAAGATGCTCTACACAAATTAGGGCTGCAACAGCCAGAACTGGACTTTGCTTGACCTGCACAACGGCTAACATATCAACGACCCCCCAAATTCTAGCATGGATCACAGGAGAGAAGGCTCCAGGCAGTAGAATCCTTAGAGGCAAGGGATTAACAGTCATAATAGAGTTTCCATACTAACTGGGAGCCCAAGAAGGGGCTCCAGGCTATGACACTGAGTCCTGAACCCTCACTAGGGTGGAGGACTCAAAGGGAGGTTTAGCATTCACACAAATGGATGCTCCAGGGGATGGGAGGGAGGAAGGGAGAGGTACTGGGAAAGGGAAAGGAGGGAGGGTAGTGAAAGGAAGGGGAGAAGTGGGGAGAGTACAATGGGGAACGACTGGGGAGGGGAGGAGGAGGAAAAAGACAGACAGGGGTACCTATTGAGCTTGTATGATTAGAAATAAAATAAAATATAGGAGAAAAAAATTGTTGGTATTGAGAACATACCATAGGGTAGGAAAACAGTATACATTATCACATTTGATCTTTATCATAACCTAGACAGAAGGTACTGTGATTTATTAGCATTTTAGAGATGAGCAAAGGCAACCTGTAATAAGAGCCAGGATTTGCAGCCTGGTTTCTCTGACTTTGATGCTAATGTTTTTTAGCTATTATGTACAGAGAGTTTTTCTTTGATTCACAGATCATAGACATAGTGCAGGATGAGTTGTTCTACAAACATGTATCATTAGCCATAACAGGATCTGAATGGGGGTGACCCAAAGCAAATCCATTACCATCCAAAGGGAAAAACACAGCAATTAAGGTCAGGCCCTGATGATGGCCTTCTTGCTGGGCACACATTCTTTTGGCTGTCGAATTTCATAACAGAATGCCAACATTAAATTGTCATTTAAAGATCTACATAATTGGTAATTTGGAACAGCTACCACCCAACCTCTATTAAAAGCTTAGTGAAGAAAAAAAAAAAAAACAAGGATGGAAGTTTATACTTTTTTTTCTTTTGTAATGATATTTTTGCTGTATTTTGTTTTTTTTTTCACTTTACTCATTGTTCTTTAATTTTCACTTTTTTAGGTCTTTTTAGAATTTAGAGACATATTTCTCCCTAGTCTTACTCTCAGAAATAGTGGTGTTTCATCAAAGAGCATTATTCTATGGTTACCATTAGCATTGCCAAGAAAAATTTAAAAATAAATATTGATGCTTGGGGCCAAACTCTAAGACATAGGAATTAACATTTCGCCTCCTCAGGTGATTCTAATGCAGTTAGTGTCAAGAACCACCAAGTTTAAATTAAGTTCTTTAAGAAAATGCTGAGTTTAGAGCCAATGCCGTGGTTCAGCCATTGCCATTAAGCATTTTGAGATACACATTATTTTGATTAACCTCACTGTTGATCTTATTGTATGCACCCTTCTTCATTTTTCCCCCTTGTAGCATCTTACCTACTAACTAGAATTTGTGATATGTAAGTGTTCTAAGTATAATCTATAATTTTGGAACATGTTAACAGATTATAGTGGAATGTCATTTAGCAAGACATAATATGGAGTGTTTTAGAAACATTTTATTTGAATGTGAAAGAGAAAAAAGAATGAAAGAAGAGAGCGATAAGAGGAGTAAGAAGAGGAGGCATGCACTGTGACATGCATGTGGAGAAAAGAAGACACTTTGAGAAGTCACATCTCTCCTCCCAACATGTGAGCCTCAGGATCAGACTTAGACATAAGGTTTTCATAAAGGTAACTTTATCCACTGAGCCATCTTAATAGGTCTTTTTTTGAATTTCTGAGAGGGTCTCACTCTGCAACCCAAAGGAGCTCACTATGTATTCCAGACTGATCTTACAGTAGTGGCAATCCTCTTGCCTCAGCCTCTTAAGCACTGGGATTATATGCATTTACCACCTCCCCAGGTTGAAAAAAAAATGTTTGGAAGGGCTCTTTCTATTAGGCTCACTCTTGGCATGTGAAAAACTTTAATGAAACAAAGTTTTACTCCTCTGTTTTGTTATGTTCTAGGTAATGCAAGTCTAAATAAACAAATACCATTTTCATTTCTGATTCATTTTTCTGTTCTCCAGTAACATAGCCCTTAAGAAGCCAGTTATGTTGATCAAATATGTCATGGTGTGCTAGACTAAACACTGGACTCAAGAAATGAAAATCTGGGTCTCTGCTAACTATACAGATTTGTACTCTTTTGTAAGTCAATTAGTATCTTGGGACCTTAGAGATTTTGCCTTTTTTTTTTAATCTTAAACTGGAAAGTAGTGAAAATTGGGTTGAATTTCTTTTTTCTCTATCACTTTTGAGATCTTTAGGTATCAGGCCTGATTTTATCATTTTGAATTTTTTTAACATTTTTTTCTAAAATTACAATTAGTAGAAGCTGAGCATTTATAATAGAAACTTTACACACGAGTATTTTAGCAGTATACATGATGAATAGGTTTTAAAATATGTTCATTGCAACTACATATATACAGGACCTTCAGGGGATTTGTCCTATCAACATTTCACCTTGGAAAGGGGAAGATCTCAAGAGACCTTATGCCTTTTCCTGAGAGACTGATGAAGATTAATGTTGGTAGAAGGAGGGGAGGAAAGATGCTTTCTTCAATGGTGTACCTAATGATAAATGATTCCAGAAAATGCTCAGATACATGCCATCAAAGGCCACCCAGATGAATATCAAAGGCCCACTCATGCAAAAATATAGGAGTAAGACTGGCAGGGAAGAATGTTACAATGATTAGAGGAGAGGGGAAGAAATTGAGGATTAGGGTATGATGATATTAAATTCACTACATCTCTGTATGAAATTCTAAAAGAACAAAAATATGCTCTTAAAATTATAGAAATTCTTATTGTACTGAACTAATAAATCAGTCAGAACTCAATTAAGAGAGTTTAATATAAAAATGATATCAGATACAAGAAAAAGCAAAAACGTGGACCCTGAAATATCACAAACATTAACAACCTTGAAAAGGAGATAGTATCCCCTAGGGATAAGGGAGACAATTAATGAGTTTCATTGGGAATTCTTAAGAAGAAAGCTATGGTAGTATTTTTTTCCTGTGGTGCTGGGTATTGAACTTAGAATCTTAGATATACTACCATGCAATAATATTTTGAATGGCAAGAACTTGGCAGTGTTGGGATAGGGCAATTATTTCAAATAAATCTCTCTCTTGCTGTTCCTCTCCATTGCTGACACTCTCATTGAATCTCCTATGATTGTTTGCCTAATCCAAGAGAATACCATCTTACTTGGAATCCAGAAATCTCTCTTTGCACATTTGCCCACAAACAATTCATTCTCTCTTCATGATACTGAATTGTGTTAAAAATAAAAGGCAGATAATCATCTTTGCAACTTGAAGCTTTTTAAGAGGAAGGGTCTTGTCAAGCTTGCCTGGAACTCATGATACCCCTCCCTCTCCTTTCTGAAGGCTGGAATTCCTTAATGCTTAAAAAAGGAAATTTAGAGTCTTTCCCATGATTTAAAAGGCATTTCATGTCCCAACTCATGTCCATCTATCGAGCCTAATTTCATTGCCTGTTTTCTCTTGATTTCTACATTTCAAATGTATTGACCTTTCTCTCGGCTCTTTAGATATGCTATCATTCATTCTACTTCAGTAGCTTTGCACATGCTGTCCCTGCTGTATGGAAAAATTTCAGTTTTTTTTAATCTACTTAACACTTAGCTTTCAAATCTTATGTCAAATGTCAGTTCCCCAAAACACCATCCTCAGATTAAATCAGGTTCCACTCCTACATGCTCTTAGGATACCAAACACTGTCATTATAGTAAGTACATGAGTGTAAGTTGAACATTTTTAAGCATAACATCTCTCACTAGACAACACATTCCCTGGAAACTGAACCTTATCCATATTGTTCAGTAATATGAGTCCCACATAAAGTACATAGAAGACAATCAACACTTTTTTTTATCTTTCTTATTCTTTGACAGTTTCATACACAGGAAAAAGCACACATTTTAAATTGAATTAGTAGATTACTTTAAGGACAAGAACTGACTGCTTGCATATCGTTGGATCCTTAGAAGCTAAGGATTAACAGCCACAATAGTGTTCCTATATTCAAGGGGAACACAAGAAAGAGTTCTAGGAAATGCCACTGAGTTCTTACACCTCATCAGAGAGGAGGACCCAGAGGAAAGTTTGACATACACATTAAAGGATGCTCCAGGGATGGAGGGGAGGAGGCACTGGGAGATAGGGAGGGAGGGGGGAAAAGGAAAGAGAAAAGAGCAGAGGGAGCAAGGGGGTCCAAGAAGGAGTGAAAGGAGGGAGGGGACCAGGGTACTATTAAGTTTGTACTAGCGGAAATAAAAAAAAAAAAAAAGAACCGACTGCTACCATTCCTCAGTGCCTGGTGCAGGGCCCAATCCTAAATCTGTAAACGTGTGTTTGGCTGTCAGCTGGTCTTGAAATAAGCATCTGAATGATTGTCTTAGTTATCAGATCCCAGGGCCTTTGTAAGAACTCCAGGAAGAAACAGCAGTGGCCTGCACTTCTGGCCCTGGTGGGTGAATTTTGGGTAATTCCAGAGCAAAGCAAAAAGGAGGTAGAAGCAATCCAGGATGATTCCCAAAGTCACCTTTGGGCCTCCACAGGGACACATTGTGCCCTTTGATACACACACACACACACACACACACACACAAAACAAAAAAAAAAATAAATAAAAAAGCAAGTAAGCAAGCAAACAAAGTTTTGGAAAAAAAAAAACTTATACCTATCCAGCCTATCACAAAATCTCATACTTATTCCTTGTTTATGATTTAAGAACTCCTGTAATTGCTATGTGGCAAATTTCTTATCATTCTCAACACTAAAGTCTTTTGTACATGTATCTTTTGTATGAATATAAATTTTTAAATTTAAACTAAAAAGGTCTTGAAGTATCTACGCTGATTTATTTAGGTTGTTGTAAATTAAGTACATGTAATATATACAAGTCTATGGATTGAACAAGGGTTGGCAAGGTGGCTCAGTGAGTAAAGTCAGTTTTAGCATCTCTAAAATTCATTTAAGGTTGAAGAAGGGGATCAACTGCTGAAAATTGTCCTGTAACCTCCATGTGCATACTGTGATGTGCGCATGCACACACACACACACACACACACACACACACACACGTCCCAAATACAATTAATTTGATAATTAGCTAATTAACTTTTCAAAAAAGTTCAATACAACATTGCTATCCCCAATCCATAATCATACTTTATCTTTGTCCAATAGTACAAATGAAAATGATTATGCTCCAAAACAAAAAGAAAAAATAAGCCATAATGTATTCTTGCAACACAATGTTTGGAGATTGTATGCTGACTATTTATAAATTCTTGTGTAATTTGTCATTCCTCTCTTCACATGAAAACTGAAAAGCCAATTTATAAATTTTCATCCCTTTGATAGTAATAGCACATTGTCAAATCTATTTGCTAGTATACTATCTACCCAGGATTCCTGAAAATATTTTCAGGGAGATGATGCAAGACACTTTGGCCATTTGAAAACAGAAAAGGTATATAATTCAGGAACACCAGTACTTTCAGACTGCTTAAATAGCTCATGTATAAGCCAAATTATTTTAGATCACTGAAAACAACCACAGAAAAATTAGTTCACAATAGTGACAATAGCAAATTTTATTTGAATTCTCAAGTTTTCTACATCAAGATTGAAAGTTTGGAAATTATCTTTTAAAATACTTACCAGAGACCTACCAGATATGTGAAAGTTTAGTTTTCACACTTAAGAAGGCTGAAGGTTAGAGATGTTAAGATATTTCACCAGAGTCATGATTTGAATTTGCTCTCAAGTTACAAAAGCAGTACTTCTGCAGGCTCCTTTACTGCTTGTGTTCTTTGTCCTTTTAAAATAATGTGACTCCTGCCTCTTTTCCTTCCTTCATTTATCCCAATCCATGAAATGAGGCATATTTTTGTCTCTCCTTGTCATTGCTTTGGGAATAAGCTTCCCATGTGGATGACTATATCAACGTATTGTTCTGAACCACTCAGAGACATGATCTCACCATGAATGCATTTTTAATTTCATGTTTTTGTTCTGGGAGGCAGTAGATTACGTGTATGTTCATGTCTCCTTCACAGTAAATAATTTTATAAAAAGAGAGAATAGTGTGACTGAGTGGAGAAAATTCTGTGGCTGGGATCCTCATTCATAATTTTACATACACACTTACTTCTGTTATCTCAGACAAATCACTTATCCTCTCAGCAATTCAAATTTACATGATAGCAAGCTAAGTCACTTCTAATTCTGGACATTCCCAGCTATATGATTTTCCTGCAACTGAAGCCCACATTTCAAATTCAAGAACAGAAATAATTGCCAACTTATTCGGAGTACCATGTGCAAGAAAGTTTAGCCAGCAATTCTTTATTCACAGCCATCTACACGTATTATATGGGAGATATAATTCCAAATAACATTTCCTCCTTATCTCACTTCCTTATAGTGTTCTGTGCACAATAGTTTTATGACAACCTTAGATAAAATTTATGTGCCAGCCATATATACAGTACATAGAAGCTTTGTGGTACATTTTTATTGATCTGGGAAAGAAATATTGCTGAATCTTTCTAACATATGTGTATCTCATTCCCCACTCAATCCAAATGTCATATGTTCTCCAAATTCAAGTCTAATAACATTTATACTTCTGTTTGAGAGGTTGTAATCTGAAAATGTACATATTTCTAGCAACCGTCTATACCACTATTTTAGAAGAAGATTTAAAAATGATGGTGTTTAAAATTAAGGGGGAATCTACCTTTAATATGAATCAAACTGACACATAGGTGACTTTAAAAAATAGTAGTCATCTCCGGAAGGAGAAGTACCTATCTTGTTCTACATCAGATACTCATTTCTTAGCAAAACAGCCACAACATAATGGATAATTAATAAACATTGTATGGCATATGCACTAAAACTAAACCATCCCTTGCCACTGACATTTAT
This sequence comes from Typhlomys cinereus, assembly GCA_023101885.1. Classification (NCBI taxonomy): domain Eukaryota; kingdom Metazoa; phylum Chordata; class Mammalia; order Rodentia; family Platacanthomyidae; genus Typhlomys; species Typhlomys cinereus. The sequence continues at coordinate 72,642 of JALPQD010000243.1, read as the reverse complement.
GATTCATTTAGTATATATAGCATATATTGGTAAGGATAGATTTTGAAAGAACCAAGTGACAGAATTCATTTATCTTTGAGTATTCTGTACTATACAGCAGAATGAACAAGTTTCCAACAGAGTCAAAAATAAATGTTTTAACCTTTGTAGAAAATATCTCTGCCTCAATCACTTAACTCTGCCATCACAGAAATGAAGCAGCTATAAATAACGCGCAACGAGTTTGGGAACTCCTGAGGCAAACAAGAATGGGGGGAATCTCTCAAGGTAAAGAAAGCAATAAATGACTGCTGGGGGAGGAGCATCCCAGATGTTGGGAGAAGATGCTCCTATGAGGAAGTCGTGCAGCAGAAAGCCCCAAGGTTGCAGCTCTTTTGAGTCTCATCCAAGCTAGGGTGGGCTTTGCAGTGATGTAGCTGCCAGACAGTCATCCCTGCTCCTATAAGCAGCCCTCCCCCCTACTCCTGTAAGCATCAGTAACTCCAATAAACTCATTGATTTATCAACATACACACACACACACATGCACACACACACACACAGATGTCTATATTTGGCCTGTGGGCAGTATAATTTGCCAATCCCTGATAGAGAAATATATGAAAAAATAACTATAACTTTGTACTTTGTTATTTAATGTAAATGAATAATTCTTGATTATTTTGATTTCAGAACTTCTTTAATTCAAAAATTATTGATAATACCAAAAAGAGTTTAATTTATGTTATTTATATCCATGAATATATCACAAACTATATGTATATATATATATCACAAACTATATGTATATATATATATCACTATATATATATATATATATATATATATATATCACAAACTAAAACTGGGAAAATTTTAAAATAATTTTCTGAATCACTAATAACAGATTTATATTAACATGAATTACATTTTTGTGAAAATTATTTTTTCAAGGGGCTGGAGGATGGCTCAGTGGTTAAGACTCTGCTTCTCAAGCAGAAGGACCTAAATTCAGATGCCAGATCCCATATAAAAACCACAGCAGAAATGTCAGTAGTCTGTACTTCCAGCTCAAGAAGGCAGAGCCTGGAAAACCAGACAAACCAAAAAAGATGGTAGAGTCATCTAGGATGATTTTCAAAATCCTCCTTGGGACTCCATAAGCACACACAGATACAGGCACACATTCACACACACATGCACACATACACACATGTACACACACAAAAATAAATTTCAAAAAAATGAAGTGAGTTCACATAGTGGGTTTACTATAAAAAAGAATTATTTTTAAAAAATTTAAAAAAATAGTGATAAGCATTGTTTTATATATTTGCAACTCTCATAGCACATATGCCCTAAAGAAGACAAATTTTGTATTCAATGAATTCTTTGCCTAAAGTATATGAAGAAAATAAAGCATATGTGGATGGAAAGGATATTGCATTTCTCTTGAAAGGATTGCCATGACTCCTGGACTTTATCATACCATAATGTGACACCTATGATTTTACTTCTATGAGGTGACAAAGGAAAGAAGAGACAAGCAATTGGCTTACCTGTGATTGTATCTTGACTAAAATAAGGTTTCTTCAAAGAATTCTTTCCTCTCCCACCTATATTCTTACCTCTCACTCCCTGCACTCACCATGGCAACATTAACATTGGCACACTTCACTTGTTCCTATCTCTTCAAGGATTTTTAGCCACAATACAATGAACTCTTTTAGATAACCAAGTAGAAAGCAAGAAAGCATAGAGCCATAAACAGTAACTCCACACCAGTACTTGTCATGGCATTTAATGAGCACCAGAAAATAAATATCTAACAGATGACTAGAGAAGTGCCTAGAGTTTAGTTAGAGGTGAAAGAGATAAAAAAGAAAACTGGCATTCATTGTTTGGACTTGGATTTGTCTTATGAATATGAGCTCATTAACAACCACAGAAGCAAGATCTTATTTGCCTATTTTTTTCAGGGTTAAAAAAATGGTTATTCAGAGAAGCTACCTACATTGTGGGAAGTTACACAGTTCTTAGGTACAGAACCTGATTTCTTTCTTTTGTATCACATTTGCACAGGTATCAATTAAAAATGTTTGAAGGGCAGAAATATCCATGCATGTCTTAGCAGGAAGGATTCTTAGTAACATTAACAATTAACATATGCTTTAAAAATTTGGAGGGAAAAGGAAGATATCTCAGTGGTTAAATTGCTTGTCATACAGGCATAAGGAGGCATACACAGAAGGGTTCCAGGGCAGCCAATCTAGACGCAGGTTCAGTGAGAGATGCTGATTTTCTAAAAAATTAAAAAATAACAGAGGAAGTCATCATGCACAGGTATGCACATATACACATATGTGCATACACATTTTTTAATATTTAGAAGTTTCTTCTTTTATTTATTATTTTTTCTTTTACAAGCATATTGAGTATTCATCCTAGCTTCTTTTCCTTTCCCCTCCCTCCTATTCCCTTCCTCTCCTTCACAATTCAGTCCCACTCTTCTGTCTATATGCTTCTATGGACCTTAAGGTTCACTCTGACTAGTCTACTTCTGTAGGGACTCAGGCCTCTGTAGTGTAACAAGTTACCTCTCTTCTGGCCACCCAACTTGTATGTGCATTTCCCTTCATTCATCTAGCTTTAGACCCAAAGGTTTGCACTGTGAGTTCCCATTCTATGGGTATAATTACAGCCACTTACAGAGCAGTTTGAAGTACTGTTTTCCTACCTGTTTTCCATTTCTTTAGGTTCTCTTGTTCTAGTTTACAGTAACAAGGATGGGTACCATTCTGACAAGCAGGGCTTGAGTTCAATCAGAAAGCTGTTGTTGTCTCCTTGGTACTCTCCTTGGTTGTTATTGTTAATATTGTCAACTTACTAGGATCTATAATTACCTAAAAGACAAATCTCTAAGCCTATCTGTCAAGGAATTTCTACTATGAGTTGAATGAGATAAAAGACCCATCCTAAATGTGGTCAACAACATTACATGAGCTGGCTTCCTGAACTAAATAAAAAGGAGAAAGCAAACCAAGTACCAGCTTTCATCTCTCTGCTTCCTGACTGAAGATATAATGTAACAACTGCTTCACATTCTATTGCCATGGATTGTATCCTCTCAATAAGAGCCAAAATAAACCCATCCTTACTTAAATTATTATTTTTTTGTGTTTTCTCACAACAATGAGAACAGTTTCTAAGACTGATGTGTGTATATACACACACACACACACACACACACACACACACACACACATATGTATATATAAAGCGGAATTTAGTCCCTTTCAGCAGGCGGTATAAATTATTGAAGTAAAATTACATGTGAAATAATTTTATTAATAAGAAACAGGTCTAGAATAGGATGTGATTTTCTACTTTGATAAAAGTTCTAGGTGATAGAGTCAAAATTATAATATAAATTAACTAATTTCTACCAGACTAGGTACTTTTCTTTTTCACCATTGAGGAATTCTCATATTAATTCTACCCAACTATGTTTATGCTCCTTTCTAACACTGAGAAAAATCTATTAGCTTTTGTTGGTTCTCCAGACACATACTCTGTATTTACTTGGAGTGATAAATGTAGGGGGAGTTGATCCTGACAGTCTGAGTAGATAATGCTGTTGGGTTCTCACAATGGAATTGTCTGTTTCATCTTTTGAGCAATGGTGATCCTTTTCTGCTTTATATATATATTCCGCTTAACAATAACAACACATATAATGTGTTAGCTTGAACATAGCACATTCTATTGAGTCTTTAAAAACCTACTGATTCTAAAACCCACTGTAGTTCTATGTGTCATTCACAAAGAAAAAAATACTTTCAATTGGAATTGCAACACACTCATAATTACTTGATTTCTATATTGTATTTGTTTGCATATTTTGTTTTTTGAAAGAGCATCTCCCTATAGAGTACAGCTAGCCTTGAACTTGATTTGTAGACAAGGCTGATCTCAAACTATCAATCTTTCTAGCTCAGACTTCCAAGTATTGGGATTACAGACATATGCCCAGTTTAAAAGATTTATCTTGATAACAGAGTTTGCAAAATGTAGAATTTATGAATTGCAGAATGAAATAAATATGCTAAATTACAAATTACAAAGGAATTTGCAATTCAGGGGCAAACACAATTTCCTACATGTAATTTCCAAGTCAAGTGTTAGTGTTTAAAATGCTACTGAAGCAAGAAAGTGAAAGAATTGAGAGCTAATGGCATTGTTTACCAAGCTGTACCTTTAAAAGGTTTCTGAAACTATGAGTTAGATATTTTAGAGTATAATATAAGAAAAAGTGAGAAAAAAGAAACAAACACAATACTGTGCTAGGCCATTTGTAAGCCTAATTTTATCTATTCTTCCTAATAACACTAAGAATCCAGAATATTATGGAGTTATTTGATAACTTGGAAAGCATCAGATTTCTATTCATATAGATCAGAATTCAACTCCAGCCTTACCATTCTAGGTGACAATACAAAAATAAAATCAGTAAATTAAAAATATTTATAAAAATAATGAGATTATCTGGAATTGTCAATGTGAGCCTAACATAAACATGCACAATCTTGTGAACAGAATAATAAGTGAAAGGCAGAACATACATTGAAGAGTGTAAAGTCACATTACAAACAGGAAAAAAGCAACATGTTGAGAAAATAGTGAGATATTGGAATATACATATTAATGGGTGTTACATGATGTCTTCATGCATTGTGTACATTGGATAATGTTTAAATTAAGCCTCCAGACAAAGATTCCTAGGGGATAACAGACAACAAAGAATAATTTTATTAGTTACTTTTCACAATAAAAGATAGTACATAAATGAATAAATTATGAAAATTTTATTTCAACTCCATATTGCAGAGGTTTTAGAACATGTTTGTTTTTGGTCTGTTAGTTTGTTCCTGTGGGAAGATAGAAGATCCTCATATCAGGAAGCATTCGACAGATCAAAGCTGCTCACCTAACAAGTAACCATGAAACAGAGATGGGGGGGATCCAAATTACTCTTCAGAGGCACACGCTCAATGATTTAGTTCCTTCAATTATGTAGGCACTACTACCTGAATTTTCCAGTACCTCTCAATAATCCCACCTGGTAGGAACCAAGTATTAAACACCAGAGTATTTGAGGATCATTCCAGAACCAAACTTTAGCAGACCTCATTTCTATAGCCAGAATTAACTAAACTCTGGTCACAGAAATGAGACTAGCAATAAAACTTGCCCAGAATCTCTTTCAAAGCGCTCGAACCAGCCAGCACTTTGTTTTCAACCTTGCAGAGTGAAGCAGAAAAACCAGTCCAGACAACCCAGACTTCCAAGGTGCAGAGCTACAAGATAATAACGATGTTGTTTTAAACTGATAAATCATGATTTGTTACGAGTAGCAACAGAAACAAATAATAGCATAAGAAGTGTATTTATTGACTCAGGAAATAACTTTCATGGTTTGGAAGAAGATAAATAAGGAAGATTCAAAAGTGCAGTATGACACAGGGAGGAACGCTATGGCCTGCCATTGAAATTTACTCCACTAATTACTTTGCATGGCCCACAAACTAGGAAAAGGTTTTATATTTTTAAGGACTAAAAAAAAAAATTAAAGGAATATTTAATGACGTGGAAATCACATAAAATTAGAGAATAACGACCACAAAAATTTTACATGAGATAAAAACATATTTACTGAATAATGAAAAGAGAAAATGAACTTCGAGAAGGAAAAAGAAAAAGAGAAAAAGGAAATCAGGAAGGGGACTCATAACATTGAAAGGTTTAAATAAAATAATTAATTTTAACAGATGCAAAAAAATCAAGTATTTTTGGATAAAAGCACTATGCTTTAAGAAATATGCAGAACATTACATGTACATTAAGCTATACAGCCTTCAAAAATATAATGAGCTGAGCTCTATGTGACATTCAAGTACAGAAAGAATATATAATATATGCAAGGCCATGATCAAGCAATAGCAAAATTGCTCTGTCTGATAAAAGCAAAAGAAATAAACAAGGATAAATGCTGAAAAATAAAACACTGTTAAGATGATTTATTACTTAGATATTGAGCATTGTATTTACACAATAAAAGTGAGACTTTCCTATGATTATCTAGACTGTGATAACTTTCCCCAAATCACAAAGCATACAGATTGAATTCTGAAAATGCAGTGCCATTAAAAGTAAAATTGAAAAAAGAAAAAAAAGTAAAAACGAACTTTAAAAAGCCAGACTTGGTTGGCTACATCAAATCACGTCTCAAAAAAAGAAAGAAACCACAAAAATACAAGAACAAAGAATTACAATAATAAATTATTTTCAAATAATTACTTCTCACAGAAGAGACTATAATATGCTGAAATTAGCAATTATTTAGAAAAATAATAATTTTAAAATGTTATGATTTTAATGATGACAAACCAAAGCATAGAATATCTCCACTGTTACATTTACAGCAATTTATAGCTATAAACATTCTTTCTGATAAATGTAAATAGCAAAAGCATTTTGTTTCTAATCAAACTCAGAAATTCAGCAAGAAAAGAGTAGTTTGCAAAAATTACATCTAAAATACATGACATAAAAAAGAAATAAAATACCTAGTACTGTCTCTAATTTAGTCAACTATCAAAAACACAAAATAGAAATATCAAGTATATAGACTAGTAACTGGAAAGGAAAATAAATATAGCTATGGAGATATATAATAATAAGATAAAACTTTTAGAAAAAAGAAAACCAAGGCCCAAGAAAAACTTAATTTTCTTGGAACAGATTAACTAAAGGCAATTGACCACAAGCCTGACAACCTGAGTTCAAGCTTAAAGGTTATGTGAAGGTAGATACAGAGAAATTATTTCTAAAAGTTGTTCTTCATGCTTCATATGCATGTTGTAGCGTATATGTGTCTGCTTTCATCCATTACACACACACACACACACACACAATATCGTCATAATAATAAAAAAATTAATGAATAAAAAAGTTTATAAAAACAAATTATTTTTTTAACATTTTTATTATTATTTCCACTCATACAAACTTAGTAGGTACACCGGTTCCCTCCCTTCCTCCTCCTCCCCCCCGACCCCCCTGCTCCCCCTCCCCTCACCCCTCACACCCCATCCCCCAGTGTCTCTCCCCCCAATCCCCAGAGAATCCTTTAATGTGCATGCCAGACTCTCCTCTGGGCTCTCCTCTCCGATGACGTACGAGGACCCAGTGGCATTTCCCTGAACCCTTTCCTTTGTTCCCTTTAAGCATAGGAACACTACTGTGGCTGTCAATCCCTTGCCTCCAAGGATCTTGGTGCTTTTAGCAAATGCTACACTTTGTGGGGTCAATAGTGTGTTGGACATTGCGTGGGGCATGCAAAGTCCAATTATGATTGCTTCGGCCCTAACTTGTGTGGAGTATCTTGCATATCATTACTCCTCCCATCCTTATGCTCTTACAATTTTACCGCCCCCTCTTCCGCAAATTTCCCTGAGCTTCAGGATGGGGAGAGATTAGGCTGGCCTAGTTCTAGGTGGTTGATATAGAGTCTCTGAAGTTCTGGATTGTGGTTTGTTGCTTTTCTTTTGCAGTTTTTCTGCTCCTGCAATGCCCTTCACTCCATCCTGATGGGCATTGTATTTCACCCCCTGGCCAGAGACAAAAAGTTGTTAAACTGGAGTTTTGTTATAAGAGTATATTCAAAGGTAGATGTAATAAAAGTAGGAAACCACAGTGAGGGAGGGGTCAATCACCCATTTGCAAAGTGGTTGCTTTTTATCTGCCAGACTCTATGCCCTCCCCTTCTGGTGAGATCATACCCCCTCAGTTGTAAATGATCAGGAACGAAAGTCTGTGAACTTAACCAGGTGTCTCATTACTTACTTGAAGTCCTTGATGGAGGCTTATTTTCTCTGCTGTAACATGGTCCCCTCTCTCCTTGTTTCTGGTGTGGACCTCCTACCTCATCCCTCCTGTTCATAATCCTTGCAATTACTGTAGGTATTACAGAGATTATAAAAACAAATTCTGAGCTGGAGATGTGGCTTAGTTGGTAGAGTACTTACCTAGCACCACAAAACCCGAAATTTAATCCCCAGTTCCACCTAAACTTGGTATGATGGTGTAAGTCTGTAATCTCAGCTCTTGGGAAGTAGAGGCAAAAGAATCAGGAATTCAAGGTCATTCTTGGCTATGTAGCAAGTACAAGGCCACCCTGGGATACATGAGACTCAATTTCAAAAATAAATGCAATAAATAAGAAGCATATGAAGATGTCAAGGAAACTTTCCAAATGTACACAAAGACTTGGACCACCCTTACCAGATACTATAAAATGCACATTTTAGAGCTAGAAAACCACAATAATTAAAACAATTTCATGCTGTGAGTGAAGAGATAAAATATTGAAACTCAATCAGCAGTCCAGAGACACATGTGAATAACATAATATTTAGCATCAGTGTATGAATAACATATATTTAGCATCAGTATGGAGTATCAAAGAAATTACTTTGGAATTTAGCTTACTAGAATTTGGGAAAAAATAAAGCAATGTCTTATACCATAATGAATGAGATATCTGAAAAATGAAAATGTAAAATTTAAAATGCACATAACATAAATATCAAGCTATTGCAAAAAGAAAAATATGTGATGTTCATGAAACACTGGCGATTTATACTAAATAGACTGATTTGATCATTTCACATTGTATGTATGTATCAAAGCATCACATTACAATCCAGGAACCTACGTAATTACTATTGTTCATTTCTAAAAACAGGAAATATTATTTTTTTATTCAATTGTGCGTGCGTGCGTGCGTGCGTGTGTGTGTGTGTGTGTGTGTGTGTGTGTAGAACCACGGACAAATTCGGGAACCACCATGGAACGCCTCCACCTCCTCCTTGTTCACTCTGCCCCGGGATTCACAGGCTCTGCCCTACCAGGACCAGAAGCGCAGGCTGCCCCCACTTCTGCCTGGCATCTATACGTGGGATCTGGGATCGGAACTCAGGACCTTCCACCTGCAAGGCAGAAGCTTAACCCCTGAGCCACCTCTCCAGCCCTAAAAACAGGAAATAATATTTAGTTTTGACTTAATGTTTATTTTTAACCAACTCATAACATAAAATTGTTCTTTAAGGAGTATAACATGTGACAGATTTGTCATTTTTTTCTTGTGAAAACTCTCAAAAGCCATTCTTAAAACTTTTAAAAATATACATTAAAATTATTATATATAATCATGTGTGCTCTTCACTACTTCAATACTTCTGGTTCCTGTCTAAGTAGAACTTAGTAGCCATAGATCACCCTTTCCCCAATCCTTTTTCACAACCTCTGGATTTCACCATTCTATTCTCAAAAAAAATTTTTTTTACACTCAGCCACCTCAGCCTTTGTTTCTTGTGCTTTAGGGAGGAGGATCTTTTCCAAAATCCTTGCCATTCAAATGTCTTCAAGCATTTCTCTTATGTTTTGTTCAGTAGTTTCACAGTTTTGGGTTTTATATTTATGTTTTATTCCAGTTTAAGTTAACTTTCATAAATGATGATAGTATCCTATTTTCATTCTTCTTCCTGTGAATATTCAGTTTTTCTAGCTGTCATTTCTCCACTTGTACCTTCTTAGCTCCTTTAACAAATGTCAGTTCACTGTCAACTTGTGGTTTTACTTCTAGGTTCACCATTCTGTTCTGTTGATCTGGGTGCCTGTTTTGATATCAGTACTGTGTTGTTCTTTGCAGGACATTACTAAGTCAAGTTGTTCAATGCTTCCTGCTCTGTTCTTTTTGCTCAAGATTGTCTTGGCTCTTTAGTTTTGTGTGTGGAGTTGCACACAAAAAAGGATTTCTAAATCTGTGAAATAATGTCATTGTTATTTTTATAGGCATAAGAGTCTATATAGGTCACTAGATAGTATGAACACTAAGAGGTTTGCTTCTTCAGTTGCTGACTACAGGTTGTCTCTTCTTTTCGTGTATCTGCTAAAACAGATAAATGTTTGAATAGCATTTACATGTGCTATAGATGTCATAAATTAACATATAGTTATTTGCTTTATTCTCAAATAACCCTTTGAGGAAGATGTTATTATTAGTCCAGTGATGAAGTTGAGGAAAATAAGGAATGGAAAAACAAGGTAATCATTTCTATCTTCACTAAGGTTTTAAGATACATTTTTTGTCACACATTTTACTTTTTCCTAATCATACAAGCTCAAGAAGTACCCCTGTCCTCTCCCTCCCTTCTCCGCTCCCCAGTCTTCCCCCCTTGCACTCTCTGCCTTTCCCCTGTTCCTTTCACCCCCCTCCCTCCGCCTCTTCTAGTGCTTCCCCTCCTCACCTCTCTCCCATCCCCTGGAGCATCCTTTTGTGTGAATGCCAACCCTCCCTTTGAGTCCTATACCCTAGTGAGGGTTAAAGATTTAGTGGCCTGGGAGCCTCTTCTTGGGCTCCCGGTTAGTATGGGAATTCTATTATGATTATTTAAACCCTTGCCTGTAAGGATCCTACTTCCTGGAGCTTTCTCCCCTGTGATCCATGTTAGACTTTTGGGGATCGCTGACATGTCAGCCATTGTGCAGGTCAAGCAAAGTCCAATCCTGGCTGCTGCAGCCCTAACTTGTGTGGAGTATATTACACATCTTTGGTCCTCCCTATCTTTAGGCTCTTACAATCTTGCCGCCCCCTCTTCATCAAGATTCCCTGAGTTTTTGGATGGGGAGAGATTTGGCTGGTCTGGTTCCAGGTGATTAATGTAGGGTTTTTGGTGTTCTGAATTACGGTTTTATGATATGATATGCTCTTAATCAATGTGCTGTTGTGTCTCACACACAGTAATGGAAAGTTAAACATGAATATGCAATTTTATTTATCATATTCATGAATATTGAGTCTGTTAAAATATAACACTGGTAAAATGATGAGGAAATAGGTATTCTTATAAAATCTGCCAAAAGGCAGATAATAAGTAACCATTTTGTAAATGGATGATTGACCCCTCCCTCACTGTGGTTTCCTACTTTTATTACATCTACCTTTGAATATACTCTTATAACAAGACTCTAGTTCAATAGCTTTTTATCTCTGGCCAGGGGGTGATATCCAATACCCACCAGTATGGAGTGAAGGGCATTGCAGGAGCAGCAAACCTGCACAAGAAAATCAACAAACCATAATCCAGAACTTCAGAGACTCTATATCAACCACCTAGAACTAGGCCAGCCTAATCTCTCCCCAACCTGAAGCTCAGGGAAATTTGAGGAAGACGGGGCAGTAAGAGTGTAAGAGCACAAGGATGGGAGGAGCAATGATATGCAAGATATTCCACATAAGTTAGGGCCGAAGCAATCATAATTGGACTTTGCATGCCCTGCACAATGTCCAACACACTATTGACCCCACAAAGTGTAGCATTTGCTAAAAGCACCAAGATCCTTGGAGGCAAGGGATTGACAGCCTAAATAATGTTCCTTTGCTTAAGGGGAACAAAGGAAAGGGTTCAGGGAAATGCCGCTGGGTCCCTGTACGTCATCGGAGAGAAGGACCCAGAGGAGAGTTTGGCATGCACATTAAAGGATTCTCCGGGGATTGGGAGAGGGGAGGCATTGGAGGGTGGGGAGGAAGGGGTGAGGGGAGGGTGAGCAGAGGGGGGGGGAGGGAACCGGTTACCTATTAAGTTTGTATGAGCGGAGATAATAAAAAAATGTTTAAAAAAATCTGCCAAAAGGTAAACTGAGTACAATAAAATTTTAAAGTTTATTACAATAAATCGTCTTCACAAATCAGATCAGTCAAAACCAGGAATCCTGTTGAAAGAAAACAAAGGAAAATCTTTTATATTGTAAACAAAGAAATTAGAAAGTATTTGACTTATTGTTAAGTAGTCTTATTTGATATATCATACTAGAAAGCTTTTAGCCATATCTGTCAACCAGATACTTCAAATTGGTTAAGATATGTCTCTTTTCTGTAATTTTGCAGGTACTCTGACAGGGTCTCACACAGGCTAAGCAGCCATACTTTTGCTAAACTACATCCATAGCTCCTCCATTTTTCTTAATATAGTTGAGCTTTGCTTATATTTGCAAATCAGCCATGGCAAGATTAAGGTCATTTATGAGACCTAACTGTATTCTATTTGTTTACTAAGAGATTATGTGGTCCTTGTCTCCATTTTACTTTACCTTTAAAAATTTTATTCAAATTTTAAAGTTAGTTGTTTCAAAACTATGTGATACATATCAAATTTTAAGCCACATATATTCTTTTATTCATATATTTCACTGATGTAAAAATAAGGTCTTGTCGAATACAAGGTTTAACAAAAAAAAATACAGGCCAAAATTGAGTTCTGCCTGTTTAACCCAAAGAAAACTGAAGTTACCACTAAAATACAAACAAAACCAAAATGAATTAATGGGACCTGAACATTCATGGACTTAGGTCCCAGAAAACTTTTAAAAAATTAAAGGATATTTTTCCTAAGTATATTTTTACATCAAATGCTTTCTTTGGAGGCATCTTTTTTTTTTTTTTTAACAGTGTCTCATGTATCCCAGGCTAACCCTTCTCACAATATGAGCAAAGCATGACATCAATCTTTCTAATTCTACTTCCCAAGTGCAAGGATTAAACTGTCGTGCCCAGGAAATCTTGATATTTGATTGTAGAAATCAGTCTTTCTGCCAGTAAAATGAGATACCAACATAATATATAAATGAACTTTCTAATATTTTATTCATTTGAAAAAAAGGAGAGAAAGAAACAAAAAGGGAAAGAGACAGAGACACCTGCAAAGAGAGTATACATACATATAACCATTTAATTTGTGTGTGTGTGTGTGTGTGTGTGTGTGTGTGTGTGTGTGTGTGTGTTTATAAGTGTTGACACCAGAGGATAACTTTATGGGATTGGTTCTCTTCTTACACCTTGTCAGCTCCAAAGGTAGAACTCAGGTCAAGTTGTCGGCCTTGGCAGCAAGTGTCTTTACCCAAGGAGCCTTCTCACAGACACAATTTACCACGTTCTTATCACTCTGAGATTAGCATTTAGATGATTTTCTATATTTAACAATGCTTTCATTTTCTCACTATTTCAGATATCACACAGAAGCCAGCTTCCTTGTAACTTGTAATAAGACGAATTTTGCCTGTTTATTAGTAGAAATTGATTACATGAACCAAACAACTTGATTTTGTTTCTTCTTGATCTCTCTTAATAATATTTCTCTTTAATTTTGCTAACACATGTATTAAAATACAAACATATGAATATGCACATGAATGTATGTATTTATCTTTTTAAAAAGATTTATTTATTGTGTATGTGTTTGTATGTGTGTATCTGTGTATATCACAGAGCCTGTTTTCCTGTGGAAGCCCAGGGGTGACTTCAGGAATCTCCCTGGATTGCTCTACCTCTTCTTTGCTTTGCTCTGGAGTGTCCTAGGTTCTGCCTTTCAAGATCAAGAGTACAGACCACCACACTTTCCTCTGGAATTTTATATATGGGATCCAGGATCCAAACCCAGGACCCTCTGCTTGCAAGGCAAAGGCTTAAACCCTGAGTCATCTCTGTGGACCATGTGTGTTCATCTTTAAGGTGTAAAAGTTTCTAAATATTGATCTTTAAATCCATAGATTAATACAGCATTCAGCCTCCATTTAAGAAGCTATTTTGATCAATGGTCAGTGGTTAATACAGAGAATCACAACTGGTTAAAGTGCAGAGAATAAGTTACTTGGAGTTCTCAACCCTAGACAGAATCTTTACCCCCCCACACACACATGCACATATTTTATCATGGTTGATTTATCCAGGAAATATCACAGAAGACAGGCAGAAAAAAAAAAAAGGAAAAATCAGAGGGTGGGGAAGGAGTACCATGTAACAATTCAGTTATGAAAGAAAAGCTCATGCAAGGTAAGAATTCACTAAGACCCACTAAGCTCTGTAGGCCTCCTTTTCCTACTTAGAGAGGGTCTTCTGTTGGATCTCTGGGTTTTAGTTCCTGGAATTGTACCAGGCAAGCATATTTGGGAGTGTCAGTTGCTGAAAACCAAGCCTGTGAAGGGCAGGTGGGAATCCCCTATGGAACTGACCATAGAAAATGGAAAAAAAAACTACATTTCAGGTAATCATCATATAAATAGATTTGTTTTCTCAGAGAAACTAAGAAAAAAAGTAAAGCTTTATCAAAATATTATTATACCTGAGTTCAGCGAAGGACATACATAAGTCAATATTTGTTTTACTTTCATAACTCATTGGGTCAATGAACATTATCCAAACAATTTAGAGAAAAAAGGAGTTCTGCTCTAGTTCAAGTTACGACAGTAATAAACTGTGATTCCACTTAAATCCATTTAAGGGAACCATTTTTAAGCATGAAAAAAAACATGGTTAAGAAGAAGAAAGGCTGACACCAATTCTGATAACAATGTGAAAGAAAATCCTGACACGCAGAAAAGTTTGAATAATTTCTGGGGTAGAAACAAAAATCATCATTTTTGGGTTTTAAAGTATGGTAGACAAATTTCAAAGTATTAAATGCTTTTTTTAGTCAAGATTTAGCCCACTGATAAACCTTGTAGTAATGGCCTAACTTATCTCTAAGCAAGGTTATCTTTGTCTATCTATATCCCTCTGTCCTCCACAACACACACACAATATGTCTGGTACAAAATATTATGTTCAAAGTAAAATATAGGAAAGGGGGAGTATAATAAAATTATTTTCAGACCACAGTGTACATTTAATTTTTTAAAACATTTATGTTGTGTGTTCACACATATGTATCTGTGCTTATCAGAAGTACTATGTGTACCTGGGAAGGTCCAAAGATAACTTCAGAAGTCATCCTGGATTATTCTATCTCCTCTTTGCTTTGCTCTGGAATTTTCCAGGCTCTGACTTCCAGGGCTGAAAGTGCAGGCTGCTGCCATTTGGGCCTGGCATTTTCATGTGTGCTCCAGGGTTTAAACTCAGGTCCTTTAGGTTGCAAGGCAAAGACTTAACTCCTGAGCCATCTGTCCAGCCCCCACAGTGAACATTAAAAACCTTTACAGATCCTTATCTTTTCTAAGTGTATTTTTATAGTATTGTGTCTATGAATTTCATTCAACGTAGGTGGCATATTTCAGGGGAGAATTTCTTTCTTTTTTCTGTAATTGTCTTTTGCTTGATTTCTACTTCATCTGAATTGGTTTCTATAGGAATCAGAGAATCAAATATCCCCAGGCCAGAACAACTTCTAGAAGAGGATAGGAGGAAAGTAGATTTAATAAAGTCCATAGTCATGGAAATGCAAACATTAATGTGATGCTAACTTGCTATATTGAGAAAAGTTCTACTTCACAATGAATCTTTTGACACAACCTTCTGGTGTCAGACAGGACTACTATTACATGACAGGTTTTACTTGATATCACCAATAAAATCGCTGCAAAAATTCATCAACAAGAGAAGAAATATAGTCAACAACAATGCAAAAATTTAGTCTTCATACTGAGATAGATTTTCATCCAGAGATAAGACCTGTTGGTTAATTTATGAATTTTTATATTTG
This sequence comes from Typhlomys cinereus, assembly GCA_023101885.1. Lineage (NCBI taxonomy): Eukaryota > Metazoa > Chordata > Mammalia > Rodentia > Platacanthomyidae > Typhlomys > Typhlomys cinereus. The sequence continues at coordinate 57,067 of JALPQD010000243.1, read as the reverse complement.
ACAGTAATGCAATCACAATAAATCCTTGCTGTTTGCTGACCCAAGATGAGTGATTTATTATGTTTGACCACTGAGAAAATCATCTGAATTACTAGAGTTCAGGGTTCCTATGATCGTAATATTTATGCTGTCTCATTTGCCTCTGGAACAACATTTTTCCAAGGGATGTTCAGTAACAAGATGCTTAAGGGAGAGTCTTCAAAATAGGTCTCTCTGGTCATTTACTATTAGGTTCTACATATACTATTCTCCTATAGAAATTAGCCTTGAAAATTAACAAATTTAAATTGTGGGAAGTAAAGAAATCTAACTAACATTATTTTCTAAACTTATTTGACCATGGAAGTCACTTTTTTCCCTTAGAATATAATTAAAACCTCACAGAATGATTTATTACAAGACATACAGTCATAGCAGATGTTAGCTAACTTTGCCATCAGCAATTGATTACTTGGCCCTTCTGATATTGGAGTGAATTTCTTCATCTCTGCCACTGTTCTTGACTGACTTCAGAGCCCAGTTTCTTCTGCCTTCCAGTGCGTGATGGAAGTTAGAGAACTCTTGAATAATCTTTGCTCATCAGGGTTTTCCGAAACTAACTGGGACTACTTACAGTATTTTGCCAGGGATTCTTATGTCTTCAGTCCTAGACTGAGATTGTTGAGATTTCCATGTCAAGAACTGAGCACCTAGGTAGTTATTTTCAGACTACTAAAATTTTGTCTTGTAAATAAACTAATAAATTCATATATATATATATATATATATATATATATATATATATATATATGAATTCTATTGGTTCAGTTCTTCTAGAAAACCCTGACTAATACAGCTGCCAAATAAATTTCCTGAAGACTTATTTCTATGTCAGAGTTTACTTTCAGAAGAACCCACCCTATAGAACATATTTTGGTATTTACATGTTATGAAGGCTATGAAGACTATCGATGCAGATGCAAGGAACAAGTTATATGTGGAAAGAAAACATGCCAGATTTTGAAAGAAGCTTGTGATAGTTAAGCTTGGGTGTCAACTTGACACACAGGGTATTAACTAAGCTGGGCTGAGACCACCTCTGAAAGGATCAACTGAGACTACTTGAAAGGATAATACATGCCCTAGATCCTATCAGAACTCCAAAGATCTCAAGGATTCTCCCAGTACTACATCATATAAAAAGGACCACCAAGGAGAACAGATGCCTTCTGCCGCTGTGCTAGGAATCGTTCTTCCTTCTGGCCACCCGGACTAAGACCCTAGAGTTGCCAGCCTTCATCCATCACCACTGGACTATAGAATGAGCAGCTAGCTATTGGCACCATCGTTGGAACTACCTCAGCTACTGGGAGCCATCGTTGGACTACCTCGGCTACTGGAGAGCCTCGCTGGACTACTCGGCCATATCTGTAAGCCAATGCAAAAGTTCCTATATATTTTTATATATGATATAATATTATATATATATTCGTTCTGTGAATTCTGTGACTCTAGAGAACCCTAACTAATACAGAAATTGGTACCAGAGTGGTCTAGAGAGCAGAATTGTAGAATGAATTTTACTGGCAAGTTTTTGTGATTTCTGGAGCTGGCTTGTTGACCCAGTGCCAGTGACTAAAGACTCCCCTAGTGGCACGGAAGACACTGTTTGGAGTGAACTGTTTCTAGAAACGGGTAAAAGTAGGTGTGTTGGACAGTCTTGATGCCCCCTCTTGTGAGGATTGAGAAGCTCAGCGATTCCGTATATGAAACTTTCAAAAATGAGTAAGAATAAGGAAAATGATGATTCGGGCTGGTTGTTCTAACACCCATTAACTACAAGGGAAAGGAAGATCTCAGCGAGGACAATATCCAACTCAAGAAGCGCATAACAACTTGAAGTTCTAAGTGTGCCCTAGAAGAGAGTCTCTCTCCAGTAGCAATAGGCTCGAATTGCTGAAAACAACCCCCAATTTGATTATTAGAGTGGCTGAGTTACAACAATAAATTAATTCCCAGCCTCGAAAGGTGTCATGGTTAAAGTAAAAGTGCTAATTGGGTAAAAGTGGGATCCTGAAAATGGGATGCAATGTGTGGGAAGACCAAAACGATGATGAGGATGATGAGGACGAGGACATTGAACTCTCGAATTCTGCTGCATTATTCCGCCTGAGGAATGTTTCCCCCACCCTTAGCAAGAATGAATCCCCACACCCACCCTCACAGAAGGCTGTTTTCACCACCTTTACCACAAGAAATACTGAAGTTTACAGCATGCCCACCTGTGATCACTTCCAGGCCTATAACTAGGCTCAAGGCTAAACAGGCTCCAAAAGTGAATAGGAAGTGTGGTCCATGAGAGGCACTATACCCCTAAAGAACTCATGACTTTTCTAACACGTTTAAGCAGCATCTGGGGAATAACCCTGGGAATGGATTGAGGCTATGGGATACTGGTGGAAGGAGCATAAAACTGGATAAAGTGAGTTCACAGAAATGGGTCCACGGAGTAGAGATTCTAGGTTTAACACTGCTACTCATAGAGTTAAAAATGGTGCCAAGAGTTTATTCGAGTGGGTAGCTGAAGTATTTATAAAGTTGGCCATCTGAAAAGGAACTGGAAATTCCAGACATTCCTTGGCTTAATGTTGATGATGGGATTAAGAGGCTCAGGGAAAATTGGTATGCTTGACTGGATAATTCTTTAAAATCAATTCTCAATGGGAGAACCAGATGACATGCCTTTTACCAGAAATAACTTATAATGGGTGAGAGGGGCAGCACCAAATAAAGGCCCCTATCATTGCTCTTCTCCTTGTTCCAGACCTAACAATGGGAGATTCTGCCGCCCAGTTGGAAGACTTAAATTCCAATGGGTCTAGGTGGATCAAGGAGTAGTAGAGGCCAAGTGGCAGCATTGAATCATCAATGGCAAAGTAAGCATACTAACCATAATGTTCAGCTAGACAGAACAGTACTATAGGGTCTCACTCGCTTAGACTTTGCCATGGGCTAATTAACCATGGGTCCCCAAAAGTAAATAGATAAGAAGCCACAAAGTTCTTATTTGACTGTACAAGCAGAAAAATCTAACAGAAATGAAGAAAAAGCTGCCTTACTCGTAGTAGCGGAGAATCACGGCCTGTCAACCAATTTCCAGACATGAGACAGTTTACAGATCCAAAACCCCTTGAATGAAGGGGAGGCCGGGCCCTTTAAGGAAGGACCTTGACACCATACCAAAAAGCTTTAATATTAGTCTTTCTTCTGTCCTTTCACAAAGGGACCTAAGACCTTTCACTAGAGTAACTGTGCATTGGGGGAAAGAAAAAATCAGACATTTCGGGGTCTACTAGATACTGGGTCTGGTTGACATTGATTCCAGGAGACCCTAAAAAGCATAATGGCCCTCCAGTTAAAGTAGAGGCATACAGAGGTCAGGTGATTGATGGAGTGGCTAATGTCGACCACAGTAGGTCAAGTCGGTCCCGAACTATCCAGTGGTTATTTCCCAACCAGAGTGTAATATTGGAACAGATAATACTAGAAGTTGAAGAAGAACCCTCACATTGGTTCCTGAATGTGGAGTAAGAGCCATTATGATTGGGAAGAGCAAATGGAAGCCTTAGAATTGCCCTCTACCAAGGAAAATAGTGAATCAGAAACAGTAAATAG
>JALPQD010000243.1:27483-53403 GCA_023101885.1 Typhlomys cinereus | reverse complement strand
AAATAGTGAATCAGAAACAGTATCGTATCCCTGGAGGAATTACAGAAATTAGTGCAACCATAAAGGACTTGAAGGATGCAGGGGTGGTGGTTCCGACCACCTCTCCTTTTAACTCTCCCATTTGGCCTGTGCAGAAGACAGATGGATCATGGAGAATGACAGTTATTATCGCAAACTTAACCAAGTTGTGACTCAAATTGCAGCTGCTGTTCCAGATGTGGTTTCATTGCTTGAACAGATCAATACATCTCCTGGTACTTGGTATGCAGCCATTGATCTTGCAAATGCTTTTTTCTCCATACATATTCATAAAGATCATCAGAAGCATTTGCTTTTAGGTTGGAAAGGCAAGCAGTATACATTTACAGTGTTACCTCAAGTGTATATTAATTCTCCAGCCCTATGCCATAACTTGGTTCGCAGAGATCTTGATCGCTTGTCTCTTCCACAAGGTATCACACTAGTCCATTATATAGATGATATTATGCTGATTGGATCTAGTGAGCAAGAAGTAGCAAGCATTTTGGATTTGTTGGTAAGGCATATGTGCAATAGAGGATGGGAAATAAACCCAACCAAAATCCAAGGACCTTCCACTTCAGTAAAAGTTTTAGGAGTTGAGTGGTGTGGGACATGTAGAGATATCCCCCCTAAGGTAAAGGATAAGTTGTTTCACCTAGCCCCTCCCACCACTAAGAAAGAAGCACAGCGTTTGGTGGCCTGTTTGGATTTTGGAGGCAGCACATTCCTACTTGGGTGTGTTACTTAGCCCATTACCAAGTAACTCGGAAGCTGCCAGCCTTGAGTGTGACCAGAACAAGAGAAGGCTGTTCAGCAGGTTCAAGCTGCTATACAGGCTGCCTGCCACTTGGACCATATGATCCAGCAGACCCATGATATTGGAAGTGTCTGTGCAGATAGAGATGCTGTTTGGTCTTGGCAGGCTCCCATAGGTGAATCACAGAGGAGACCCTTGGGATTTTGGACCAAGGCCCTGCCATCCTCGGCAGACAATACTCTCCTTTGAAAAAAAACAACACTTGGCTTGTTATTGGGCCTTAGGGAAACTGAACATCTGACAATGGGTCACCAAATACCATGCGACCTGAGTTACCCATCATGGTTGGGTGTTATCTGAGCCAGCAAGCCATAAAGTTGGACGGGCACGCAGCAATCTATTTTCAAAGGAAATGGTACATACGAGACATGGCCCGAGCAGGTCCTGAAGGCCAAGTAAGCTGCATGAAGAAGTTGCCCAATGCCTATGGTTCCCCACTGTTGCAATGCCTGTTCTCAAGCATGCACCTATGGCCTCCTGGGGTGTGCCTTGATCAGCTGACTGAAGAAGAGAAGACGGGCTGGTTCACAGATGGTTCTGCTTGTTAATCTGGTGCCACCCAGAAGTGGACAGCTGCAGCACTGCAACCCCTTTCTGCAACAACCCTAAAGGACACTGGAGAGGGAATCTTCACAGTGGGCAGAACTGGGCAGTGCACATGGTTGTACACTTTGCCTGGAAGGAAAAAATGGCCAGATGTGCGACTGTATACTGATTCATGGGCTGTAGCCAATGGTTTGGCAGGATGGTCAGGGACTTGGAAGAACATAATGGAAATGGTGAGAAAGACATCTGGGAAGAAGCATGTGGATAGACTCTCCCAATGGGCAAAGGTCACAAAGATTTTGTGTCTCAGTAATGCTCATCAAAGATGAACTCGGCAGAAGAAACATTCAATAATCAGTGGATAAGATGTCCCGTTCTGTGAATAGTCGCTCTTTCCCCAGCCATTCCTGTCATTGCCCAATGGGCCCATGAACAAAGTGGACATGGTGGCAGAGATGGAGGTTATGCATGGGCTCAACAACATGGACTTCCACTCACCAAGGCTGACTTGGCTACAGCTGCTGCGGAATGCCAAATCTGCCAGCAGCAGAGACGAACGCTGAGTCCTCGATATGGAGCCATTCCTCGCAGTGACCAACCAGCAACGTAGTGGCAGGTTGACTACATTGGACCACTTCCAAGATGGAAAGGGCAGCACTTTGTTCTTACCAGGATAGATACTTATTCTGATTATGGATTTGCCTTTCCTGCATGTCATGCTTCTGCCAAGACTACCATCCAGGGACTTACAGAATGCCTTATCCACCATCGTAGAATTCCACACAGCATTGCTTCTGATCAGGGAACTCGTTTCACAGCTAAAGAAGTACGGCAGTGGGCTCATGACCATGGGATTCATTGGTCTTACCATGTTCCCCACCATCCTGAAGCAGCTGGCTTGATAGAACGGGGAATGGCTTTTAAAGGCACAATTACAGCATCAATTAGGTGGTAATACTCTGGAGGGATGGGGCAGAATTCTCCAAAGGCATATATGCCTTAACCAGCATCCAATAATGGTCTGTGTCTCCTATATCCAGGATTCACGGGTCCAGGAATCAAGGGGTGAAACAAGAATAGCTCCTCTTACTCATCACTCCTAGTGACCCATAGGAAAATTTTTGCTTCCTGTTCTGCAAGCCTGTATTCTACTGGCTTAGAAGTTTGAGTCCAGAGCAGGGAATGCTTCTGCCAGGAGACACAGCACTTCCTTTGAACTGGAAGCTAAGGCTTCCTCCTGGTTATTTTGGACTTCTGATGCCCTTGAGCCAACGGCTAAGAAAGGAATAACAGTGTTTGGGGGGTGATTGACTCAGACCACCAAGAGGAAATTGGACTGTTTCTCCACAATAGTAGTAAGGAAGAGTATGTCTGGAGTGCAAGAGATCCACTAGGGGTTCTTGATATTACCATGTCCTGTGATTAAGGTCAATGGGATTTAAGCAACCCAACACAGGAAAGACAGAAAATGGTTCAGATCCTTCAGGAATGAGGTATGGATAACCCCTCCAGGTAAAGAGCCAAGACCTGCAGAAGTACTTGCTGAGGTGGAGGAAATACAGAATGGGTAGTAGAAGAAGGTAGTTATAAATACCACCTAGGCCATGTAACCAGTTACAGAAACAAGGATTATAATTGCCATGAGTGCTTCTCATCTAGACTGTCAAGATAGACTTGTGCATGGGCACATACCTAAGAAGATATTATGTAATGTAATATAATGTTATCTTTAGTTTGAGATGAAATGCTTAGCCTACATATTGATATTGTGTTATGGGACACTAAGACTAAGCATTTCTCAAGGGGCATTGTCATTAATCTTGTAAAAATAAGTGTGTGCGGTTGTACATGAATAGCTCTATTTAGTGGCAGAACTCAGAATCTTACTGTTTTTATTTGAAGAATTTTTAATGGCCTAAGGAAATGTGATTTGGTGTCAGTTGACAAGGGGTGGACTTGTGATAGTTAAGCCTGGTTCAACTAGACACACAGGGTATTAACTAAGCTGGGCGTGAGCCCACCTCTGGAAAGGATCAACTGGACTCTTGAAAGGATAGTACACACTCTAGATCCTATCAGAACTCCAAAGATCTCAAAGGATTCTCCCAATACTACATCATATAAAAAGGAGCCACCAAGGAGAACAGATGCCTTCTTGCCGCTGAGCTAGGAATCGTTTTTCCTTCTGGCCACCCGGACTAAGACCCTAGGAGTTCGCCAGCCTTCATCCATCACCCACTTGACTACTGAAATGAGCAGCTAGCTATTGGCAGCCATCGTTGGAACTACCTCAGCTACTGGGAGCCATCGTTGGACTACCTCGGCTACTGGCAGCCTTCGCTGGACTACCTAGGCCATATCTGTAAGCCAACGCAATAAATTTCCATATATATTTTATAAATATATACACATTCATTCTGTGAATTCTGTGACTCTAGAGAACCTAACTAATACAAAGCTTAATAGGAAATAGGAGTGAACAATGAACATCCAATTATTTTATTTTGATAAATATGGAATGAGAGTGTGAGTTGATAAGTAATAGGCTATATGATAATCTAAAAAGCAGCTAGCTTGATTGGGCTAGGGAAACAGTTCCTAAACAGACATCCAATGGCACAGTCACTGCTACAAACTCTCAACAGTTGGGATCTGGTGAAATTAAAGAGCTTCTGTTCAGATAAAGAAATTGTAACATGGGGCCAAAGCAATCATAATGGGACTTTGCATGCCCTGCGCAATGTCCAGCGCACTGTGCCCTCATAAAGTCTAGCATCTGTTAAGGGCACCGAGACCCTGGAGGCAAGTTGGACAGCCATAGTAGTGATCTTATGCTTAGGGGAACAAGAGAAAGGGCTTATGGAAATGCACCTGGGTCCTTATATGTCATCGGAGAGGAGGACCCAGAGGAGAGTTAGGCGTACACAATAAAGGACTCTCTGGGAATTGGGGGGGAGGCACTGGGGGAAGGGGAGGGTGAGGAGGGGGGAGGGAGGGAACTGGTAAAAAATTTTAAAATGTATAATTAAATTTTTAATAAAAAAAAAAAGAAATTGTAACACGAGCTCAAAGGCAACCCACAGAATGGGAGAAAATCTTCACTAACCACATATCTGATAGAGCCTTATTATCCAGAGTGCACAAAGAATTTAGAAATAACACCAAGGAAACTAATGGCCCAATTAAAAAATGGGCTCTGAGCTTAAAAGAAACTTTACCAGGGATGAATTAAAATGTCCAACAAATATCTGAAAAATGCTCCACTTCCTTAGCCACACAGAAATGCAAATCAAAACTTCCTGAGATATCATCTCACCCCGGGCAGGATGGCAAAAATCCACAATACAAACAACAAATTTGCTCGAGAGGATGTGGAGAGAGGGGAATTCTCCTACACTGTGGTGGGAATGCAGTTCCATACAGCCACTCTGGCGAGCTGTCTGGAGATTCTTAAGAAATTAAAGATTGAAATGCCATTTTACCCTGCTATTCCACTTTTGGGAATAACCTCACATACAACAAAAATTCATCTCGATAGCAGAAGCACATCCATATCCATAGCAGCACTGTTTACAATAGCAAAGTCATGGAATCAACCGAAATGTCCAACAGTTGACGAGTGGATAAGGAAACTGTGGTACATCTATACAATGGAGTGCTAATCAGCCATCAAAAATGATGAAGTACTGGAATTTGCCAGGAAATTGATGTTATTAGAAACAATTATATTAAGTGAAGTATCCCAGACCCAGAAAATTAAGCGCCTTATGTACTCCAATAGGTGGCTTCTAGTACAAACCCACCAGCCCACCTAGAGACACTCAAGATAAATCTTTGTAATACCTACAGTAATTTCAAGGATTATGAACAGGAGGGCCACACCCGAAACAAGGGAGAGGGGCCAGGTTACAGCAAGAAATAGGCCTCCATCAAGGACTGCAAGTAAGTAATGAACATCTGGTTCACCAGACTTTTGTTCCTGATCATTACAACTGAGGGGGTATGATCTCACTGAAGGGAGGGCATAGAGTCTGGGCAGTAAAAATAGCTATTTGCAAATGGGTGATTGGACCCCTCCCTCACGTGGTTTCCTTATTTTTACATCTACCTTTGAATATACCTTATAACAAGACTCTGGTTTAACAGCTTTTTATCTCTGGGCCAGGGGGATGGAAATACATACCTATCAGGACGGAGTGAAGCGCATTGCAGGAGCAGCAAAACTGCAAAAAAAAAAAAAAAAAAAAAAAAAAAAAAAAAAATCAATGAACCATAATCCAGACTTCGAGACTCTATCACCCCACCTAGAACTAGGACAACAAAATCTCTCCCCATCCTGAAGCTCAGGGATTTGCGAATGGGGGCGGTAAGATTTTGAGCACACGGATAGGAGCAGGAGCAATGATATGCGAGGATACTCCCACAAGTTAGGGCCGGCTCATACATTGGACTTTGCATGCCCTGCGCAATGTCCCACACACGTGACCCCATAAAGTCTAGCATTTGCTAAAGATACCAGATCCTGTGCAGGCATTAGGACAGGCCATAGTAGTGTGTCTCTGCTTAAGTGGAACACAGAAAGGGTTCAGGGAAAAGCCATGGGTCCTTGTACATCATCAGAGAGGAGGGCCCAGAGGAAGATTTGGCATGCACCGATTAAAGGATTCTCCGGGACATGGGGAGGAGGCACTGGGGGATGGTGAAGGAGGGGTGAGGGGAGGGGGGAGCAGGAGGATAAGGGGGATGAAGAGGGAGGGAGTGAAACCGGTGTACCTATTAAGTTGTGTATGAGTGGAAATAATAATAAAAATTAAAGTAACTAACATAAAATAAAATTACTAAAAGTAAAAAAAAAAAAAAAAAAAAAAAAACCAGCTAGCTTCAGGAAGCTAAAATAATCTGACTCACATAGAAGAAACAAAAGCTAGAGATGCCTATGAAAAAAATTAGTCTTCATCATTAGCACTTGGATTATTGATTTCTTAACTGACTTCCCTTCTTCTAATTCTATTCTCTTTTAATTAATCTCTCCCTAGAAACCAGCATGTTTTGAAAATGAAAACACAATCATTACAATAATTTCACACTCCTAATTAAAACCCTTTGACTTACACTACTCTCAAATTGCTTACTTTGATTTGTAAGGCCTTTTATGATATAAATCCTCTAGTCATTCCTGGCTTATATTGCAAGTACTCCAGCTCTGCTAAACTTGTTTTGAGTCCTTAAAAGTTACATATTCTAAAATGTCACTGGGTCTCTAAATGTGCTATTATTGTTGCCTGAATATACTCCACATCATTAGCACTTATATTCATCTTTAGCGTATAAATTCCAATGTCATCTTTCTTAGGAAGCTTTATATAGCCACTTTCATTAAATCAGAGATAGTCCCCCTTTCATGTTCTTCCTTATTATCCTGTTCTTCCCTTAACACAATACACAGCATAATATAATTGCCTATTATTCACCACAACCTCCCTTCTAATAGATTGTAAAATTATCCATGATAGGAAATCTGCATGACTCACAGTACTTATGTAACTGTGACTAACACATTGTAAATATTCCATATACTAAGATCACTAATATTTCCCAATTCTAAAGCAGGAAGGTAAAGAGTGCAATAAAGGCCAAATCAATGACATACCCTTATCTGCTAATTTACAATGAAAGACTTTCCTTTTCTGTCTCTATATGGAGAACAAGGAAGGTGGCTTCCTCTCAAACTCTAACAGAAAGAAAAATCAATAAACAAAATAAGAGAGGTCTCCTTGCAAGAAAGTAAGCCTGCTATTTAATTTCCTAGCTAGACAGTCGTTAAGCTGTGCACTACAGGATAACCTCTCATATTGTCAAGATCAGAACAGTCTTTGGTGAGACAATTACTGAACTGAATGTATTGCCATAGGAATTGATTATTGTATGATATATAAGAATATACCCCCCCACCCCGGAGCCACCCGGCAGGCAGCACCCGCGCGGCCGCCGGCTTTGCCCCCGGGACCCCGCCCCCTCCGTGCCAACCCCCGCCAACCTCCCAGGTCGCAGGTGAAGAATTCTGCCATCAACATCAGACCCTGTGCCTCTCTGGCCCACTGGGGACCTACGCACGTGGTCCACGGAAGACACACTGCTACTCAGAATTCAATAGAGTCCAAAGGAAACTGAAGCAAACTCTAAGAAGAAAGGGAACACAGGCCATAATCTGGACTCCACTACAACCTTATATCAATGGGCGAGATTCTTCAATTCCAGCCCAAAGATAAAGTAAACATCCTTTTTTTTTTTTTCTTTGCACTTACTGATCCTTCTAGTATCACGCTGTAGATCAAATTCCTCATACAGCCACCCAAAGACATACAACTCAGGAGGGTAACCACTATCCTCACATTTCACCAAGACACTAATTGTAAAATGCACTACCATACTAATTCACCCCCTGGTTACTTAATGATGTACACCCCCTGGTTACTAATCTGATGTACTAACCAGCCTAGTAGCCTCATCTAGGATATAACAATAACTACACCAACATACCCAATCCAAGGCAAGAACTAGTAATAATGGGCAAGTGTAACAATACAAAACTACATCGGTTCAGTTGAAAAACACACAGAAACTGAAGTCCAAAAAACAAAACAACCATGCCCAAGTCAAAGTGCAGATCCATGAGAAAAACAAAAACCCAAAAAGACCAATCTCCCACCTAAAGACTCAATCCCATCAACGATAGATTCCGACCAGAAACAAATCCACAGAAAATAGCCATGAAAGCCAGACCCAATATAACAACTTTCAGAGTAGATCATTACCATGATTAACTATGAAAGAGGAATCCGAAAGTTAAACAACCAAAATCACCACTTTGAACAGAGGAACAACACAACAGGCACTTGGAGGAGTTGTAAAAAGAGTTCAAAGAAACAAAATAGGTATGGAGCAATTAAACAGTCTCAGCAGAGTTTAAAATTGAATAAAAGACAAGTTACTTCAACCCAAAACTCAACAGGAGTCTTATCAGCGAACAAATGAGGCAGAAAATAGAACTTAAGATCTTGAAGACAAAGTGGGAGAATTATACCAGCTCAATGGAAGAGATTGTTAAAGACAAAAAGAACTGGAGAGGAACATTCAAGAGATACGGGACACCATAAAGAGCCTCACATGCACATTCATGGAATACCAGAACAAGAATCGCAAAATACCACACTGGGGAAATATTCAATCATACATAAATGAAAACTTCCCACAACTAAAGAATGACAGGCCTATCCAAATACAAGAGGCATTTCGCACTCCAAAACGAAATGACCAAAATAGAAAATCGCCATGGTAAAATAGAGTCAAACACTCCACAATCAAGACAAAGAAAGGCTGACGAGGCTTCAAGAGAAAAGGCAAGTCACTTTAAAGGTAAACCTATTAGAATAACAAATGACTACTCAATGGAAACAGTAAAAGCAAGAAGAGCTTGGAGAGACTACTTTCAAGTATTAATGAGCAAAAATGCCAACGCCTGATATTACCGGCAAACTATCTGTCATGATTGAGGGAGAAAGAAAAGTTTTCGAGCACAAAGAGAATTGAAGGGATACATGTCTACCAAACCAAGCCTTCGAAAAATGCTAGAAATAATACTCAAGCTTAAAGAAAAGAACAAGCATATCCAGGAGGACAGAAGGGAAGTATAATACCACCAAAACATAGATATCAAACAACATGCTTACAAAATCTACTAAACATACAAAATGTCCAGAATTAAAAATAATTTCTCCATTACAACATTAAATGTCAATGGTATTAACGCACTGATTAAGAGACACAGATTAGAAACTTGGATTAAAAACCACAATCTGGGCTGGAGAGGTGGCTCAGGGGTTAAGCCACCTTGCAGGCGGAAGGTCCTGAGTTCGTATCCCAGATCCCACGTGTAGACACCAGGCGGAAGCGGGGGCGGCCTGTGCTTCTGGTCCTGGTAGGGCAGAGCCTGTGAATCCCAGGGCAGAAGGAGGTGGAGGCGTCCATGGGTTTGCGAATTCATTCGTGGTTCTACACATACACAGACACACACAGACACACAGACACACACAACCACGCACTCACACACATACACACGCACATGATCACAGTTAAGAAATAATGATAATAAATAAAAAAAAATTAAAAAAAACACAACCCCTCACAACATATGCTGCCTTCATCGACGAAACTCATCTCACCACAAATATAGGCACGTCCTAAGAATGAAAGGCTGACCAAAATCCGCCACCACTTTCCACACATGGAACAGCGCAGACAGGCAGGGGTAGGTAGCAATTATGCTGTCAGACAAGTGGACTTCAAACCAAAGAAAATCATAAAGACACAGATGGAGACGACTACATTTTAGTCACAGGTCAATTCACCTGGAACACTTCACATACTGAACATATGTGAACCAATAACGGGCCCTCCCCCATTCATTAGAAAACCCATACAGCAAGCAAATCAACCCCCAACGATAATTCTGGGGACTTGCACACACCCCCCCCTCTCAACTGGGATAGATCACGGTCAAAAAAAGCTCTAACAGAGACATTTGGAACTTACAAACCCTGAAAGAAATGGACCCTTCCAGATCTCATCGCAACTTTTCACCCAACGCACTAAAGAATACACCTTTTTCTCAGCACGCACACAGCTTTTCTCCAAAACAAATCACACATTGGGCCATAAAACGAATCTACACATTACAAAAAGTTGATTCATGTGATGCTCAACTGTGCCCTATCAGCCCCCCCCTCCACCACCCCCCACGCCTGGCTCCCCCCACCACCCACACACACCAACCCCGGTCGCCATTCCACACTCACCTACTGTAGGCTACAATGGTGATTCCGAGCGCACCGCGTCATGATTCAAAAGGCCAGTTCCCAGCATTTCCTGCAAATTGAATGCTCCATGAAAACACCTTACCACCCAATACTCTGGGCCAATGCAAGCTGTCATAAGCGGTCCAAGGTTCATCAGCTCTTATGCCTCTCCCCACATATGCCAACATCAGACCCAAATAACTAACGATGCAGCTTAGGCTGGAGAAACGGTTGAGCAATATGGGCTCATCCAAAGTAGTAGAAGAGCGGAGATGGTACCAAAAGTAAGAGGAGGATATTGAAATGAGTAAGAAAGGAAATAAACCGCAGCAGAAGGACGTTCTTGAACAAGATTGAACAACTAGCTAAAATAAAAGCAAGGACCAGAGAAAAAATAGAGGGAATGGAAACGAGTACAAAGGAGGATACCCACCAAGGAAGAAAATCCGAGAAGGAATAAAAAGGGAATGAAAGAGACACGAACAGCGCAGTAGTAATGCAGGGCAAAAAGTGACGCGGGGAAGGTACAACAGAAAAGAAGATGGATGAATTCGAAATAACACACACCTACCTACATGTAATCAGGAAGTTGTGACTTAGTTTCGAATAGTCCTCTACTTAAGGAAATTGAGGAGTAATCCGAATCGCCACCACAAAAATGTCCTGGACCAAATGGATTCAGCAACCGATCTCTACCACATATTTAATATTACTTAAAACTGTTCCTATCAATATAGAAAGAGAGGAACACTACCAAATTCCTTCTATGAAGCTAATGTCGTCCTGTAAAATCAGCAAAACCTAATAAAGATTCACTTAAAAAAGAAACTTCAGGCTGATCTCTCTGATGGAACACAGATCAACAGATTCTCAACAAAGGCTTCAGCAAAGCTGATTCAAAAACATTATCAAAAAGATCAGTCACAGGGACCACGCTAGGCATTATCCAAGCTACACAAGGTTGGTTCAACATACGCAAATCAATAAATTGAATTCATCATGTAAACCAGTCAAAGTCTCCAAGACCACATGATACTTCAATAGATGCCGAAAAAGCCTTTGGACAAGATCCAACAGGCTTTTATTGATCAAAACGCTAGATACAGTAGGAATGGAAGGGATCCTTTATCAAATATAATAACGCGGTACTCTCAACCCACACAAAGCCCCCACAGCAGGATTCTGCTCAATGGGGAAAAACTGGAAGCTAATTCCCCTTCGATCATTGAAACTAGGAATAGGCTGTCCTCTCTCACCACTTTTATTCCAACATTGTACTCGGAATCTTGCTGAAGCACCTAAGACACGAAAGGGACATAAGAGGGATTCAAATCAGCAAGGAAGAAGTCAAGCTATCCCTATTTGCAGATGACATTGATTTATACCTGAGTGATCCCAACACTACCCCAAGGCAGCTCCTAGAACTAATTGCGAAGTTAGCAGGGTGGCAGGATACAAAATATACATGTGCAAAAATCAGAGGCCTTCCTATATTCCCAGAATGAAGAAGTCTGAGCTCTGACCACGAAAGTGAATGAAAAAGCCCTTGAGAGAAACATCCCATTTACTCTCGCCCCCTAAACAAAATGAAATACCTTGGTATAAACCTAACCAAGGAGACTTGGTAAACGACCTTTACACTGAAACATTTAAACCCCTTAAGAAAAAGCAAAAGAAGAAGAAACCTGCAAGACGGGACACCAGACAGAAGGTGGAAAGAACCTCCATGTCCTGGATTGGTAGAATCAACATGTTAAAAATGACCATCCACAAGGCAATATACAAATTCAACGCTATACCAATTAATCCCAAAGCAATTCTTTAAAGGAAGTGACCAAATATCTAAAAATCCTTCCCGCCAACCTCATGCGAAGCACAAAAGACCCAGGATAGCAAAGACATCGTGAGTAACAAATAACAATGCTTAGTTATTACTACACAACTCCCTTTTTTAAAAAACAGCTGGTACTGGCTCCAAAATAGAAAAACAGATCAATGTTTGACTTAAGGCTTGACGACCCAGATATAAGCCCACCAAACATACAGCCATTTGATCTTTGACAAAGTGGCCCAAAAGAAATCCAATGGAAAAAGAATACAGGGCATCTTCAACAAATGTTGCTGGCAACACTGGCTCTCCACATGCAGAAGATAAGACTGGACAGTATTTGTCACATGTACAAGAACCTGAATTACAAATAGAACCCGGACCTTGATATAAGGCCATGAGCGAAATAAAAACCCCTTTGAACGGCTAGGGAACTCCCTCGAGCTGATTGGGCTAGGCCCCACTATTCCTAAAAACAGAATCCAATGGGCACAGTCACTGCCTACAAACCACTCTCAACAGTTGGGATATTGTGACATATTTAAAAGCGCTTCGTTCAGATAAAATGAAATTGTTGCTAAACATGAACTCAAAGGCAACCCACACCAATGGGAGGGAAAATCTTCAATAACCACATATCTGATAGAGCTCTACTGTCCAGAGTAACAAAGGAAACTTAGAAAAACTAAACTCAAGGGAAAAAACAAGGCCCTAACTTAAAAATGGGCCTTGGAACTTAAATTATAAGCACATTTCAATGGGACATTAAAATGTCTAACAAACTATCTAAAAATGCTCCCACTTCATTAGCCATCAGAGGGGAATGAAAATAAAAACTTCCCTGAGATACCATCTCACCCTGGTCAGGATGGCAAAACATCCACAATACAAAAACAAACAAACGCTGGAGAGGATGTTGATGAGAGGGGAGATTGAGGGGAGTCCCTACAAGCATGGTGGGAATGCAGGATACTACAGCCACCCTCCCCTGGCGAGCCGTCTAGAGGATTTCTTTAAGAACTTTAAGATTGAAAATGCAAGAGACCATGCTAACCCACTTCTTGGAATAACCCCCCATCGCAGCAGAGGTCCCTTCAATAGCACAAGCAAGACCATGTCCATAGCAGCCACTTGTTACAATAGCAAAGTCATGGAATCAAAGAAAAAACCTGTCCAACAGTTGACGACGGGATAATGAAACTGTGGTACCATCTATACAATGGAGTACTACCAGCCATCAAAATGATGAATTACGGAATTTGCTTGGAACTGTGATTGTCATTAGAAACAATTATATTAAGTGAAGAAGTATCCCAAAAACCCAGGAAAATTTAAGCGCCGTAATACTCCTCTTAATGGTGGCTCTTAGTAACCCAAAATCACCCAGCCCACCCTTGAGACACTCAAAGGTACACTATATAATACTGTAATTGCTAAGGGATTATGAACAGGAGTGATTGGGATTGGAGGGCCCACACCGACAATAGGAGAAGGGGCCCATATTACAAGCAGAGTAATGGGCCTCCATCAAGGAATGCAAAGTAAGTCATGTGACACCTGGTTACGTTCACACAGACGTTCGTTCCTGATCTATACAAGCTGAGTGGGGTATGATATCACCCGAAGGGAGGAGCAGAGGGATGGGGCCTATCCTATAGTCTGGTCAGCTAAAAAGTAATAATTTTTGAAATGGCGTGATGACCCTCCCTCCACTGCGGTTCCCTACTTTTATTACATCTACCTTTGAATGTGCTCTTATAACAAGACTTCCGTTTAACGCTGTTGTCTCTGCCCAGAGTGGTGACATCAGTGGCCCATTCAGGTGCGAGTGTAGGGAATTGCTCAGTAGCAGCAATTACTGTAAAATTATATCAAAAACCACAATCCGTTACTTCAGAGGACTCTATATCAACCACCTAGGAACTAGGCCCGCCTAATCTTATCCCCATCCTGACAGTCATGGACATTGCGGAAGAGGGGGCGGTGGTAATAAGATTGTAGAGCATATAGGATGGGAGAGTAATGATTTCCAAGATTTACTCACACCTGTTAGGCGAAGCAATCATAATTGGACTTTGCTTTCCCTGCGCAATGTCCAACCACACTCTGACCTCCAAAGTCTAGACTCAGGTAAAAGCACCAGATCCTTGGAGCCAGGGATTGAAGCCAACAGTAGTGTCCTATGCTTAAGGGGGAACACGAGAGAAGGGTTCAGGGAAATTCCACTGCGTCCTTGTATGTCATCGGAGAGGAGGACCCATAGGAGAGTTCGGCAGTACACAATAAAGGACTCTCTGGGCATTGGGGGGGGAGGCCCACTGGGGATTGGGGAGGGAGGGGAAAAGGGGAAGCAGGGGATTTGGGGGGACGGAGGCGTGAGGGAGGGAACTGGTTTACCTTTAGTTTGTGTGCGCGGCAACTAATAAAAAAAGTATTAAAAAAAAAAGAGTATACCCATGTTCTTTTCTGGTCATCATTCTGGAAATTTCCTAAGGGTATAGGTTTCAAAGTCAGCTGGCCAAAGGAGAAATAATACAACGTTAATGATTTAACCAGCGAGAAGAGATTAGTTCTCTCTTTCTCTTTTGAGGACATATAAAAGCACTTTGCAGTTCTATGGTCCACCATGAGGAAAAACAGAAACTTAGGGGAAGTAGACAGAGAGCCAAAGACAATTGTAATACTATGCCAAGGACAGGCCGTTTACTATTACACACGCAAAGGACTTTTTAATATAACGCACCTCATCAATGAGGGAAAATTTAAGTTGATTGCTAAAACCTGTCTCCAAGAAAGAAATGCACCAACCATCTATGCAGACTTACAAGATCAGTTGATGGACAACAGTAGGCGCTAGAACCCTAAAAGCAGATCTAGTCTATAGAGACATCCTCTATTAACAACAGATGCCAGTTACATCTCCTTCTATCCACATCTCAGATCCAATATTAGATTAAGTTTAGATTCTTACAAAGAAAAATTATTCTTGTGTGATGTTGCTTCCCTGCCAACCCCATCACACTCCCTGTCTGCTTCACACGTACAAGCTAACTGTTCGTGGATGGAGAACTGGAAGGAGAATTTTTATAGCCGACACAAGATTTGAAGAAAACTTAAACTAATTGGGTCTGGGTGATAAAGAAAGCAAACAATTCCTAATTCCCAATGAAATGTTTTAACTTATTCTTATTTTAATTTTGTAAAATGTTTATTATTACAGGAGGAAGGGAAGGAGAGGAGAGAACAGAGAGGAGAGAACGAGCGTCAGAGGAAAGAAAAAATAGAGGAGAGAGGCAACACTTGCACCATTGTGAAAACAGATAACTTTTTTTGCAACGTAAATTCTTTCCTCCACCATGTGAGCTTCTAAAGTCAAATTCATGTTGTCAGGTTTGCAAAAATAGCACTGAGTTATCAAGATGTCCAATGAATTAGTTTTATTATGACATAATTCAATGCTCTACTATCAAGTAGGCTCTGAGATCAAAACTAGGCTCCGAGCTGTGTACAGGCTTTATTGGCTGAATCATCTTAGTCACCATTGATCATTTCTTTTAAAGAACGAGAAGTTTCATGAATACAATGAATCATGGATAGCGAAATAACAAAATTTTCATGTATGCACATTTACTATCTGAATGCACTAAAACAAAATGTGTATTTTCACATTGATTATTACCTGATTAAAGCGTCATATAATATAAATACCTCATACTTTGCTATTGTGTTTTCGCTGAAGCAGGATCTGGGACAGGTGTGGTGTTACCAAGATACAATACTCCATTGAGTGTTTTTTTCCAGGCACGATGGAGGCCAATGGGTGGGTGGAAAGTAGACAGGAACCGGAATAAGCAATGAAAAACGGGAACGGACACAACTGAACTCGCCATTGTGCTAAATTAAAGTAACATTTGCTTGGAGCTGCTTGGAAGAAACGGATTAATGATTCAAAATGTAAAGGCGCATAAGAGAATTACAACAAGAAAGGCAGACAAAAAAGACTGCATAGGCGCAGCGTATACCCACTACCATTATACATTTAAGACCACATCAACCTCACAACACGTATAATGCTACTAATATATAATGTTTGTTTTTGACATTTTTTAAATATGCAAAAGAAGGAGACAAAGTCCTTTTAAGACAAGAAAAATTTGGGGCTGCTTTATTCATTTATAAATAAAACCGACTCAAGTCCATGGTTTCCGACTCTTGCCATTAAACTTTAATCTACTACAAATAAGACTATGAGTCATAGCCAAGGAGGAAACCAATGGTTTAAAGTTTAGCTGTAATTCTTCAAATGTTGCCTACAA
Organism: Typhlomys cinereus; assembly: GCA_023101885.1. Taxonomy (NCBI): domain Eukaryota; kingdom Metazoa; phylum Chordata; class Mammalia; order Rodentia; family Platacanthomyidae; genus Typhlomys; species Typhlomys cinereus. The sequence continues at coordinate 37,020 of JALPQD010000243.1, read as the reverse complement.
CAAAGCAAAACAAAATAGTTAAATTGGGCCTTGACTGATGATGTGAATATACAGTTTAACAAGTTTTGTTCCACATGTGTTCATAACCACACTTGAGAAAGTGACCAGTCACGCTCTCTTGAAAACTCACTGCAAACAATCCCAAGGGTTTTTTACGCCCAGATAGATCAAAGGATTACAGCAATTAACAAAACCATGCCAACTCATATTGTTCTTCTTTGTCTATTTGGTGAGGAGACCATGAAAATGCACCTCCCAGCTAGTCTGGCAACAGGGAGGACAACCTCGATAACTTTGGGGGTTTTTCAAACTTTTAGTTTGAATCACGTCTTCATTTTTAGCAATATTACCATCTTGATGGATCTCAGTGAAAACTTCAGGAGAACGCATTCATATTTTACAGATGCCACATTTGTCACTTTCTATGAAATCTCTTTCTGATAACATTATATACCACTTCTTCTCAAAACACTAACATAAATTAAACTCTCTGCTGTGTCTTCTTAAAAATATACTTCTGTAACTTAAATATTTTGACTAAGTAGGTTGTCAAATGATTCTGCATTTCTACAGAATTATTATTGTTTAAATATTTCATTACTGTATCTAAAAAAAGAAAGAGGGAGGAAAAGACGAAGAAGAAACAAAAATAAGAGGGGAGGAGGACAGTCTAGAGGGTCTAACTTTCTAAAATTGAGTTTATGTTCTATACTTGTACCATGTGGGTTGGGTAGATCAAACTTCAAGTCCCTAGGAGTGGCATTGTGTCTTCATTTTGTTTTTGTTTCGAGGTGTCTTGAGACAGAAGTCTTGTTCTTTAACCCAGGCTTGCCGGACCTATGTGTAGCTCCAAGTATTCATATTCACCGGGATCATACCTAACCTCCAGATGGTTTGCCTCACAGACATTAGCCACCATGTCCTCTCTATCTTAAATTTTTATCTATTAGAATTACGTATTTTGTTTCAAACAATTTTTTTTCTCTACTTTGAAATTCAATTGCTGCGAGAAAGGAATGGAGTAAGGGAAGGGGTTGGAGGAAGAGAGACAAGATTTGGAAACAAGGGAGCCAATTTTGACTTCTTTGTGGGTATTTTACGTTTCCTAAGTTTCTTTCAAACCTGACCCCATGTTACTGAGGATTAATGGGCTATGAATATATCCGTTTGAGGCTTAGGGGAAGATGGCTCAGTCGTAAAGTCTTGTTAAAAAAGAACGGCCGACTTGCATCCCAGAACCCAAATAAAAGCTAGGCATAGCAACCAAAGTGATACCAAACTCCAGCTATATCCCCTCATCCATGTGCTGGAGTGGCGTTGCCCCCGGGAACATGATATTATCTCCTACGATGCCTGCCTAGCCCTTGTGCTCACGTCAAATCTGTGGAATTTACTGCTGACCTTCAGTGAGGAGCCCCTCCTATGTCTCACACCCAGTAATAAGGTAGAGCGTCTCAATTTACGTGTCTCCCACGTTTACGGGGCCCACGCTGGAGCCAAGTGATCCTGTACAGTGGCTTATTCTAGCCATGTTTCTTCGTCTTCTCATGTGTCTGGAAAGGTCTCGACGTTCGCCGATATCCCTAGACACACCGTATAGTACGCCCTTGTGGCAAGGCCCCAAGCAGGTTGGCTTTTGCGTGGCCTACGTTGAGGGTCCTGCCCTCCTGTGGCAGTGAGCCTTTCCTGTGATATTCCCTGGTTATGGCGATCGTTTCCTTTCTATAGGAAACAGGGCCTTGAGGTTAGTGGTGGAGGTCGGCCAAAACCGTGGTTCCCCCCTGAAGTTCGTCTAATTGTATTACCAATCACATAACTGACTACTCACACTCCACACCATTCAACATATATGCTCTCCCACAATCTGAAAATAATAAATCATAAATCCAAACTTTTAACCAATAATTCAAAGTTACTTAGTTGGTAGGAGGCATTATTTCACTTATTATCAAAACTCGGCTCAAACACAACCACCCCCCCCATGCCACTCTGACCCTATGCCCTCTACACATGTTTCATTCATAACGCCACCCCATTGTATCATCCTATACAGATAAATACAATGTCCACGGCATGGTCGGCCCTTTTTACTTTTTCATAAATTTGTTAGTTAATATACTCTTTCTGGACCCAAAAAAAACTGAGACCACTCATTTTTCACATCTAACCTTCCCCTTCCTCTCTGCCCGTCGACCCCCAATACTCACTGTTTTCAAAGGATTGTGTGACCTACTTGCGACATAATAGATCTCCACAATTAGAAAATTTTTTGGGGGGGGCCTTTTTGTCTGATGACCTTTGATCTCTTCCTATCTGATTTCTGATTTCTTGAGTCCGCATTTTATAGGACAGGTGCTGCTCTCACCATGGTGCTGATAGGGGGGCCCCCCCAAAAAAAACCCCCCCCTCCTGCCTTACTGGATTTATAGCCACTTTAATGTTATTCCTGGATTCAAGTTACTTTACTCTCAAATTTTATCTCCTCTCCTGGTTTACTTTCGCTGGGACACTGACAGTTTTCTGTATTCCTCAGCTGAACTGCACTGCTCAACACTAGCATCATCCTTAGAATCATCTAGAACAATATATCTGTTCAGTGCATAATATTTGACGTAAGGATCCTGCGTTAGAGACCAAGCATAGGTCATTTCAAGGCTATTAGATATTCTCATTTTCAGCCAGGTTTGAAACCTCCCATGCTAACCTATGTTTCTATCCTCAAATAACTCTGTGATCTACTAAGAAAGCTTTTCTTGCTACCCTCTCTTGAAACAGGACACATTTACCCCTTCAGCCTCTCGATGCCATGGAACTCAATAATTCAGGTATTGATAATCACTAGAATAACATGTAATCTCGTCATTCACCCTGGGAGGAAAAAATACTGCTCTTCCCTAACTAGGTGAAAGTTAACAACTATGACCTACTGTTCGCGCACGTCTTCATTTTTCTCACAGCTCACATGCCAGGGGAGGAGCGGGACTGACAAAAACTGGGAATCTGTTTCACCTTAGCATATGATGGAACGTTTGGTGTAAGGGCACGTGTTGTGTAATGGGTCGTGTCGTATACTGAAATAGCGGCTTGATAATATCGGAATTTGTGAACTGCAACGGATAATGGCGTGTTCTCTTCGTCGTCGAGGCTACTCGTTGTCCCTCAACCCGTACTAGATAGTTCCTTACATGGTCCCCCACAACATGTCCTACACATTCGTCAGCTTATTGGGTAGTTCACCAGACTGTCTTTGTTCAGGACCACGACGCGCCCTCTACTCCGAACCCCGCAGAGCGTGCCACCAGCCCGGAAGTCGACGAAGTGGGAGCTCCAGATGGATATGTCTCTGGACGACATCATCAAGCTGAACCGGAGCCAGCGCGGTGGCCGCGGCGCGGGCCGGGACGCGGCAGGGCCGCTTGGCAGGGGGCGCGGCGGCGCGGCGGGCCCTGCGGAACCGGGGCCCTCGCCCCGCGGCGTCGCGGGCGGCGGCAGGAATCGGCCGGCGCCCTACGGGGCCGAAGCGGCTGCCCGACAAGTGGCAGCACGACCTCTTCGGCAGCGGCTTCGGGGGCGGAGCCGGCCTGGAGACCGGCGGCAGACTTCTGCTGTCCAACCTGCACTTCGGGCTGTCGGGGCGCCCGACGACGGTAGGAAGCTTGCTGAATTCGGAAAGCTCAGGGAGTTGCGGCCGTGCACTACGATCGGGGTGGCGAAGCTATAGGGACGGCATTCTGCACTTTGAGCGGAGGCGAAGCCTGGAGCTGCGGCATGTGGGCTCCCTAAGTACAAGGCGGGAACCTTCTGCCTGTGGACGCCCTATGATACATCCCCGCTTGTGACGTCACAGATCGACGCACAGCGGGAGACCCACACAACGCTTGAAGAAGCAAGGCTGGCCTCGGGAGATTTTGCCGTGGTGGCGGTGCTCCAGAGGGACTCGCGAGGAGTGGCAGCGGGCGGGGAGAGGCGAGGCACCGGCGCCAATTCCAAACAGCAGCTCTCGGCGGGAGGCATGGATGCACAGCTGATGCCCTACGTGAAAGCAGGGACAACCAGCTAAAACAGCCAGCAAATCCACGTGTGCAGCAGAACCCAGGCGTCGGTCGCCCCCGGCATCTCCAGTGGGAGGGGGGGCGGGGGGCGGGCGGCGCTGGACTGTGCAGCCAATGACGGATTGGGGTTTTCCTCTTTTCAAATAGGACCTTCAAGAACTTAGGAAGGTTTTCCCCCTTTTTTTTCTGGGTTCTCAAATTCTGAAACAGACCCGTTTGGTTTTGTACCGAATTACTTCGGGGATGATAAATTTTTACTGGTTCCTGTTGTGGGGAAGGTGGTATTCTCATTCGTTACTGTAGTGAAATAAGAGCGTGCGTAGAATAAATGAGTAGCTAAATTATTGATTGATTGATTGATAGATTGATAGATAGATAGATAGATAGAATAGCTAGATAGATAGATACGTAATAGATGGATACATAAATCGACAGATACGTAATAGATAAATAAATAAAGTTACATTTTTAACACTCGCCCACGTAGTGATGTGTTTGGCTAATTTTCTGAGGACAAGGGTCTCCAGAGGCAGGCTGGCTTCGGTTCAAATCATAGTAATCCTGGCTCACCTCCCCGTAGTGCTGAAATTTACGTGTGAGCGCTGGCAGATTTGATTGGAAGACAGCGATTTCATGGGAATTTTTTAATCCTTGACCTTTCTTGACCCCGAGTTGAGGGATCATAGAAACCGTGTTCGTCATGACTCTGTAAGCCTCGTGTTCATTTTCACGGAAACTGCCTTTCTTACTGTCCTCTTTCTCTGAAGTTATAAACACGATTGGCAAAGGAAGGAGAGGCTTCAGGAACACAGGAATAGTCTCTCAACCTTTTCACAGTTTATACCGAATCCACAATGGTTCCAACACTTGAGTCACGGAATGTCTACCACGGAGAGGCAGGCCCGCTCTTGTGACACGTAAATCACAAGGAGAGTTCTCCATAAGATTAGCAAAATGGTGTCAGTCAATGTGCGAGCAAGTCCTTGCTTTCCACATGACATCTTCTCTTCATCTTTCAAGCCTCAGTCAGTCACCTGGAACAAAGCTACATTCCAATCTCGTTTAGCAGGATGGTGCTGCGTAGGTGCGGTCAATCAGGCGTGGGGATGATAGGATAATGGGAGGAGGCGGATTTATCCAGACTCCCATCTGATTGGAGAGTGGAAGTTGCCAAGGGGGAGACACCGGAAGACAGAGGTGTGAGAGAAGCTTCAGGCGCCATCCAGTGCAGTGCAGCCTCAGACTGCGGCCTGGATCGCTAGGAGCTAGGAGGCCAGAGCACCCGGCAGAACTCATCCAGGTACTGGAAAGTCGTCCTCCTGTGCACACGGGTAGAGGCATCAGGAAAACTTTCTTTGCTTCTTCCCTTCAGGGAGATAGATCGAAGAGGGTCTTTCTCTGTCGTTTGGGCATTCCTGGATCTTTGAAACTTCTTAGCGCAGCAGAGATCTTTCTGGAGCGTTGGGGGTAGAAGTAGAACCTCCTTTTCCACACACGTGACCCAAGCACGTATCCAATCCTGCCTCACCTCCCTGAGTGCTGAATTCGGAAGCGTGAGCGGTGGAAGGTTTGCTTTGAAGACAGCGATCTCGTGGGAATCTATTAACCCTTGACATTTCTTGACCCCGAATTGAGGGATCGTAGAACGTGTGTCTTTCGCGACTCTGTAAGCCTCGGTTCCTCTTCACGGAAATTCCTTTGTTGTGTCTTCTTCCTCTGAAGTTATAAAACGATTGGCAGAGGAAGGAGAGGCTAGGGGAACACGGGGAATTCCGAAAGTGTTCTCAAATTACATTTGAGAGCCGAGACCCCGATCGCGCGCCCGCCATGGCCTCCCAAGATGGATATGTCTCTGGACGACATCATCAAGCTGAACCGGAGCCAGCGCGGCGGCCGCGGCGCGGGCCGGGGACGGGCAGGGCCGCTTGGCAGGCGGCCGCGGCGGCGGGGCCCATGCGGAACCGGCCGGCCTCGCCCGCGGCGTCGCGGGCGGCGGCAGGAATCGGCCGGCGCCCTACAGCGGGCCGAAGCGGCTGCCCGACAAGTGGCAGCACGACCTCTCGCGGCAGCGGCTTCGGGGGCGGAGCCGGCCTGGAGACCGGCGGCAGACTTCTGCTGTCCAACCTGCACTTCGGGCTGTCGGGCGCCGACGTTCAGGAAGTCTTCGCTGAATTCGGAACGCTCAGGGAGGCGGCCGTGCACTACGATCGGTGTGGGCGAAGCTTAGGGACGGCATTCCTGCACTTTGAGCGGAAGGCAGACGCCCTGGAGGCCATGAGGCAATACAACGGGGGTCCCTCTGCGTGGCCGCCCTATGAACATCCAGCTCGTGACGTCACAGATCGACGCACAGCAGAGACCCACACAAAGCGGAAGCAGAGGCGGCTCGGGAGCATTTGGCAGTGGTGGCGGTGCTCCCAGAGGGACTCGCCGAGGCAGCTGGCAGCGGCGGGGAAGAGGCCGAGGCAACCGGCGCCAATTCCAAACAGCAGCTCTCGGCGGAGGAGCTGGATGCACAGCTGGATGCCTTACCGTGAAAGCATGGACACCAGCTAAACAGCCAGCAAATCCACGTGTGCAGCAGAACCCAGGCGTCGGTCGCCCCCGGCATCTCCAGTGGGAGGGGGGGGCGGGCGGGCGGCTGGACTGTGCAGCCAATGACGGGATTTGGGGTTTTCTCTTTCAAATAGGACTTAAGAACTTAGGAAAGGTTTTCCCCTTTTTTGCTTGGGTTCTCAAATTCTGAAACAGACCCGTTTTGGTTTTGTACCGAATTACTTCGGGGATGATAAATTTTACTGGTTCCTGTTGTGGGGAAGGTTGTATTCTCATCGTTACTGTAGTGAAATAAGAGCGTGCGTAGAATAAATGAGTAGATAAATTGATTGATTGATTGATAGATTGATAGATTGATAGATAGATAGATAGATAGATAGATAGATAGATAGATACGTAAATAGATGGATACATAAATCGACAGATACGTAAATAGATAAATAAATAAAGTTACATTTTAACACTCGCCCACGTAGTGATGTGTTTGGCTAATTTTCTGAGACAGGGTCTCCAGAGGCCAGGCTGGCTTCGGTTCAAATTCATAGTAATCCTGGCTCACCTCCCCGAGTGCTGAAATTATACGTGTGAGCGATGGCAGATTTGATTGGAAGACAGCGATTTCATGGGAATTTTTTAATCCTTGACCTTTCTTGACCCCGAGTTGAGGGATCATAGAAACCGTGTTCGTCATGACTCTGTAAGCCTCGTGTTCATTTTCACGGAAACTGCCTTTCTTACTGTCCTCTTTCTCTGAAGTTATAAACACGATTGGCAAAGGAAGGAGAGGCTTCAGGAACACAGGAATAGTCTCTCAACCTTTTCACAGTTTATACCGAATCCACAATGGTTCCAACACTTGAGTCCCGGAATGTCTACCACGGAGAGGCAGGCCCGCTCTTGTGACACGTAAATCACAAGGAGAGTTCTCCATAAGATTAGCAAAATGGTGTCAGTCAATGTGCGAGCAAGTCCTTGCTTTCCACATGACATCTTCTCTTCATCTTTCAAGCCTCAGTCAGTCACCTGGAACAAAGCTACATTCCAATCTCGTTTAGCAGGATGGTGCTGCGTAGGTGCGGTCAATCAGGCGTGGGGATGATAGGATAATGGGAGGAGGCGGATTTATCCAGACTCCCATCTGATTGGAGAGTGGAAGTTGCCAAGGGGGAGACACCGGAAGACAGAGGTGTGAGAGAAGCTTCAGGCGCCATCCAGTGCAGTGCAGCCTCAGACTGCGGCCTGGATCGCTAGGAGCTAGGAGGCCAGAGCACCCGGCAGAACTCATCCAGGTACTGGAAAGTCGTCCTCCTGTGCACACGGGTAGAGGCATCAGGAAAACTTTCTTTGCTTCTTCCCTTCAGGGAGATAGATCGAAGAGGGTCTTTCTCTGTCGTTTGGGCATTCCTGGATCTTTGAAACTTCTTAGCGCAGCAGAGATCTTTCTGGAGCGTTGGGGGTAGAACCTCCTTTTCCACACACGTGACCCAAGCACGTATCCAATCCTGCCTCACCTCCCTGAGTGCTGAATTCGGAAGCGTGAGCGGTGGAAGGTTTGCTTTGAAGACAGCGATCTCGTGGGAATCTATTAACCCTTGACATTTCTTGACCCCGAGTTGGAGGGATCGTAGAACGTGTGTCTTTCGCGGACTCTGTAAGCCTCGTGGTCCTCTTCACGGAAACTTCCTTTTGTTGTGTCTTCTTCCTCTGAAGTTATAAACACGATTGGCAGAGGAAGGAGAGGCTAGGGGAACACGGGATATTCCGAAAGTGTTCTCAAATTACACTTGAGAGCCGAGACCCCCCGATCGCGCGCCCGCCATGGCCTCCAAGATGGATATTGTCTCTGGACGACATCATCAAGCTGAACCTGAGCCAGCGCGGCGGCCGCGGCGGGGCCGGGGACGCGGCAGGGGCCGCTTGGCAGGGCGGGCCGCGGCGGCGGGCCCATGCGGAACCGGCCGGCCCTCGCCCGCGGCGTCCGCGGGGGCGGCAGGAATCGGCCGGCGCCCTACAGGCGGGGCCGAAGCGCTGACCGACAAGTGGCAGCACGACCGTCTTCTGGAGCGGCTTCGGGGGCGGAGCCGGCCTGGAGACCGGCGGCAGACTTCTGCTGTCCAACCTGCACTTCGGGCTGTCGGGCGCCGACGTTCAGGAAGTCTTCGCTGAATTCGGAACGCTCAGGGAGGCGGCCGTGCACTACGATCGGTGTGGGCGAAGCTTAGGGACGGCATTCCTGCACTTTGAGCGGAAGGCAGACGCCCTGGAGGCCATGAGGCAATACAACGGGGTCCCTCTGCGTGGCCGCCCTATGAACATCCAGCTCGTGACGTCACAGATCGACGCACAGCGGAGACCCACACAAAGCGGAAGCAGAGGCGGCTCGGGAGCATTTGGCAGTGGTGGCGGTGCTCCCAGAGGGACTCGCCGAGGCAGCTGGCAGCGGCGGGGAAGAGGCCGAGGCACCGGCGCCAATTCCAAACAGCAGCTCTCGGCGGAGGAGCTGGATGCACAGCTGGATGCCTACCGTGAAAGCATGGACACCAGCTAAACAGCCAGCAAATCCACGTGTGCAGCAGAACCCAGGCGTCGGTCGCCCCCGGCATCTCCAGTGGGAGGGGGGGGGCGGGCGGGCGGCTGGACTGTGCAGCCAATGACGGGATTTGGGGTTTTCTCTTTTCAAATAGGACTTAAGAACTTAGGAAAGGTTTTCCCCTTTTTTGCTTGGGTTCTCAAATTCTGAAACAGACCCGTTTTGGTTTTGTACCGAATTACTTCGGGGATGATAAATTTTACTGGTTCCTGTTGTGGGGAAGGTGGTATTCTCATCGTTACTGTAGTGAAATAAGAGCGTGCGTAGAATAAATGAGTAGATAAATTGATTGATTGATTGATTGATAGATTGATAGATAGATAGATAGATAGATAGATA
>JALPQD010000243.1:6655-24651 GCA_023101885.1 Typhlomys cinereus | reverse complement strand
GGTTCAAATTCATAGTAATCCTGGCTCACCTCCCCGAGTGCTGAAATTATACGTGTGAGCGATGGCAGATTTGATTGGAAGACAGCGATTTCATGGGAATTTTTTAATCCTTGACCTTTCTTGACCCCGAGTTGAGGGATCATAGAAACCGTGTTCGTCATGACTCTGTAAGCCTCGTGTTCATTTTCACGGAAACTGCCTTTCTTACTGTCCTCTTTCTCTGAAGTTATAAACACGATTGGCAAAGGAAGGAGAGGCTTCAGGAACACAGGAATAGTCTCTCAACCTTTTCACAGTTTATACCGAATCCACAATGGTTCCAACACTTGAGTCCCGGAATGTCTACCACGGAGAGGCAGGCCCGCTCTTGTGACACGTAAATCACAAGGAGAGTTCTCCATAAGATTAGCAAAATGGTGTCAGTCAATGTGCGAGCAAGTCCTTGCTTTCCACATGACATCTTCTCTTCATCTTTCAAGCCTCAGTCAGTCACCTGGAACAAAGCTACATTCCAATCTCGTTTAGCAGGATGGTGCTATAGGTGCGGTCAATCAGGCGTGGGGATGATAGGATAATGGGAGGAGGCGGATTTATCCAGACTGCCATCTGATTGGAGAGTGGAAGTTGCCAAGGGAGAGACACCGGAAGACAGAGGTGTGAGAGAAGCTTCAGGCGCCATCCAGTGCAGTGCAGCCTCAGGACTGCGGCCTGGATCGCTAGGAGCTAGGAGGCCAGAGCACCCGGCAGAACTCATCCAGGTACTGGAAAGTCGTCCTCCTGTGCACACGGGTAGAGGCATCAGGAAAACTTTCTTTGCTTCTTCCCTTCAGGGAGATAGATCGAAGAGGGTCTTTCTCTGTCGTTTGGGCATTCCTGGATCTTTGAAACTTCTTAGCGCAGCAGAGATCTTTCTGGAGCGTTGGGGGTAGAAACCTCCTTTTCCACACACGTGACCCAAGCACGTATCCAATCCTGCCTCACCTCCCTGAGTGCTGAATTCGGAAGCGTGAGCGGTGGAAGGTTTGCTTTGAAGACAGCGATCTCGTGGGAATCTATTAACCCTTGACATTTCTTGACCCCGAGTTGAGGGATCGTAGAACGTGTGTCTTTCGCGACTCTGTAAGCCTCGTGTTCCTCTTCACGGAAACTTCCTTTTGTTGTGTCTTCTTCCTCTGAAGTTATAAACACGATTGGCAGAGGAAGGAGAGGCTAGGGGAACACGGGGATATTCCGAAAGTGTTCTCAAATTACATTTGAGAGCCGAGACCCCGATCGCGCGCCCGCCATGGCCTCCAAGATGGATATGTCTCTGGACGACATCATCAAGCTGAACCGGAGCCAGCGCGGCGGCCGCGGCGGCGGGCCCATGCGGAACCGGCCGGCCCTCGCCCGCGGCGTCGCGGGCGGCGGCAGGAATCGGCCGGCGCCCTACAGCGGGCCGAAGCGGCTGCCCGACAAGTGGCAGCACGACCTCTTCGGCAGCGGCTTCGGGGGCGGAGCCGGCCTGGAGACCGGCGGCAGACTTCTGCTGTCCAACCTGCACTTCGGGCTGTCGGGCGCCGACGTTCAGGAAGTCTTCGCTGAATTCGGAACGCTCAGGGAGGCGGCCGTGCACTACGATCGGTGTGGGCGAAGCTTAGGGACGGCATTCCTGCACTTTGAGCGGAAGGCAGACGCCCTGGAGGCCATGAGGCAATACAACGGGGTCCCTCTGCGTGGCCGCCCTATGAACATCCAGCTCGTGACGTCACAGATCGACGCACAGCGGAGACCCACACAAAGCGGAAGCAGAGGCGGCTCGGGAGCATTTGGCAGTGGTGGCGGTGCTCCCAGAGGGACTCGCCGAGGCAGCTGGCAGCGGCGGGGAAGAGGCCGAGGCACCGGCGCCAATTCCAAACAGCAGCTCTCGGCGGAGGAGCTGGATGCACAGCTGGATGCCTACCGTGAAAGCATGGACACCAGCTAAACAGCCAGCAAATCCACGTGTGCAGCAGAACCCAGGCGTCGGTCGCCCCCGGCATCTCCAGTGGGAGGGGGGGGGCGGGCGGGCGGCTGGACTGTGCAGCCAATGACGGGATTTGGGGTTTTCTCTTTTCAAATAGGACTTAAGAACTTAGGAAAGGTTTTCCCCTTTTTTGCTTGGGTTCTCAAATTCTGAAACAGACCCGTTTTGGTTTTGTACCGAATTACTTCGGGGATGATAAATTTTACTGGTTCCTGTTGTGGGGAAGGTGGTATTCTCATCGTTACTGTAGTGAAATAAGAGCGTGCGTAGAATAAATGAGTAGATAAATTGATTGATTGATTGATTGATAGATTGATAGATAGATAGATAGATAGATAGATAGATAGATACGTAAATAGATGGATACATAAATCGACAGATACGTAAATAGATAAATAAATAAAGTTACATTTTAACACTCGCCCACGTAGTGATGTGTTTGGCTAATTTTCTGAGACAGGGTCTCCAGAGGCCAGGCTGGCTTCGGTTCAAATTCATAGTAATCCTGGCTCACCTCCCCGAGTGCTGAAATTATACGTGTGAGCGATGGCAGATTTGATTGGAAGACAGCGATTTCATGGGAATTTTTTAATCCTTGACCTTTCTTGACCCCGAGTTGAGGGATCATAGAAACCGTGTTCTTCATGACTCTGTAAGCCTCGTGTTCATTTTCACGGAAACTGCCTTTCTTACTGTCCTCTTTCTCTGAAGTTATAAACACGATTGGCAAAGGAAGGAGAGGCTTCAGGAACACAGGAATAGTCTCTCAACCTTTTCACAGTTTATACCGAATCCACAATGGTTCCAACACTTGAGTCACGGAATGTCTACCACGGAGAGGCAGGCCCGCTCTTGTGACACGTAAATCACAAGGAGAGTTCTCCATAAGATTAGCAAAATGGTGTCAGTCAATGTGCGAGCAAGTCCTTGCTTTCCACATGACATCTTCTCTTCATCTTTCAAGCCTCAGTCAGTCACCTGGAACAAAGCTACATTCCAATCTCGTTTAGCAGGATGGTGCTGCGTAGGTGCGGTCAATCAGGCGTGGGGATGATAGGATAATGGGAGGAGGCGGATTTATCCAGACTCCCATCTGATTGGAGAGTGGAAGTTGCCAAGGGGGAGACACCGGAAGACAGAGGTGTGAGAGAAGCTTCAGGCGCCATCCAGTGCAGTGCAGCCTCAGACTGCGGCCTGGATCGCTAGGAGCTAGGAGGCCAGAGCACCCGGCAGAACTCATCCAGGTACTGGAAAGTCGTCCTCCTGTGCACACGGGTAGAGGCATCAGGAAAACTTTCTTTGCTTCTTCCCTTCAGGGAGATAGATCGAAGAGGGTCTTTCTCTGTCGTTTGGGCATTCCTGGATCTTTGAAACTTCTTAGCGCAGCAGAGATCTTTCTGGAGCGTTGGGGGTAGAACCTCCTTTTCCACACACGTGACCCAAGCACGTATCCAATCCTGCCTCACCTCCCTGAGTGCTGAATTCGGAAGCGTGAGCGGTGGAAGGTTTGCTTTGAAGACAGCGATCTCGTGGGAATCTATTAACCCTTGACATTTCTTGACCCCGAGTTGAGGGATCGTAGAACGTGTGTCTTTCGCGACTCTGTAAGCCTCGTGTTCCTCTTCACGGAAACTTCCTTTTGTTGTGTCTTCTTCCTCTGAAGTTATAAACACGATTGGCAGAGGAAGGAGAGGCTAGGGGAACACGGGGATATTCCGAAAGTGTTCTCAAATTACATTTGAGAGCCGAGACCCCGATCGCGCGCCCGCCATGGCCTCCAAGATGGATATGTCTCTGGACGACATCATCAAGCTGAACCGGAGCCAGCGCGGCGGCCGCGGCGCGGGCCGGGGACGCGGCAGGGCCGCTTGGCAGGGCGGCCGCGGCGGCGGGCCCATGCGGAACCGGCCGGCCCTCGCCCGCGGCGTCGCGGGCGGCGGCAGGAATCGGCCGGCGCCCTACAGCGGGCCGAAGCGGCTGCCCGACAAGTGGCAGCACGACCTCTTCGGCAGCGGCTTCGGGGGCGGAGCCGGCCTGGAGACCGGCGGCAGACTTCTGCTGTCCAACCTGCACTTCGGGCTGTCGGGCGCCGACGTTCAGGAAGTCTTCGCTGAATTCGGAACGCTCAGGGAGGCGGCCGTGCACTACGATCGGTGTGGGCGAAGCTTAGGGACGGCATTCCTGCACTTTGAGCGGAAGGCAGACGCCCTGGAGGCCATGAGGCAATACAACGGGGTCCCTCTGCGTGGCCGCCCTATGAACATCCAGCTCGTGACGTCACAGATCGACGCACAGCGGAGACCCACACAAAGCGGAAGCAGAGGCGGCTCGGGAGCATTTGGCAGTGGTGGCGGTGCTCCCAGAGGGACTCGCCGAGGCAGCTGGCAGCGGCGGGGAAGAGGCCGAGGCACCGGCGCCAATTCCAAACAGCAGCTCTCGGCGGAGGAGCTGGATGCACAGCTGGATGCCTACCGTGAAAGCATGGACACCAGCTAAACAGCCAGCAAATCCACGTGTGCAGCAGAACCCAGGCGTCGGTCGCCCCCGGCATCTCCAGTGGGAGGGGGGGGCGGGCGGGCGGCTGGACTGTGCAGCCAATGACGGGATTTGGGGTTTTCTCTTTTCAAATAGGACTTAAGAACTTAGGAAAGGTTTTCCCCTTTTTTGCTTGGGTTCTCAAATTCTGAAACAGACCCGTTTTGGTTTTGTACCGAATTACTTCGGGGATGATAAATTTTACTGGTTCCTGTTGTGGGGAAGGTGGTATTCTCATCGTTACTGTAGTGAAATAAGAGCGTGCGTAGAATAAATGAGTAGATAAATTGATTGATTGATTGATTGATAGATTGATAGATAGATAGATAGATAGATAGATAGATAGATAGATACGTAAATAGATGGATACATAAATCGACAGATACGTAAATAGATAAATAAATAAAGTTACATTTTAACACTCGCCCACGTAGTGATGTGTTTGGCTAATTTTCTGAGACAGGGTCTCCAGAGGCCAGGCTGGCTTCGGTTCAAATTCATAGTAATCCTGGCTCACCTCCCCGAGTGCTGAAATTATACGTGTGAGCGATGGCAGATTTGATTGGAAGACAGCGATTTCATGGGAATTTTTTAATCCTTGACCTTTCTTGACCCCGAGTTGAGGGATCATAGAAACCGTGTTCGTCATGACTCTGTAAGCCTCGTGTTCATTTTCACGGAAACTGCCTTTCTTACTGTCCTCTTTCTCTGAAGTTATAAACACGATTGGCAAAGGAAGGAGAGGCTTCAGGAACACAGGAATAGTCTCTCAACCTTTTCACAGTTTATACCGAATCCACAATGGTTCCAACACTTGAGTCACGGAATGTCTACCACGGAGAGGCAGGCCCGCTCTTGTGACACGTAAATCACAAGGAGAGTTCTCCATAAGATTAGCAAAATGGTGTCAGTCAATGTGCGAGCAAGTCCTTGCTTTCCACATGACATCTTCTCTTCATCTTTCAAGCCTCAGTCAGTCACCTGGAACAAAGCTACATTCCAATCTCGTTTAGCAGGATGGTGCTGCGTAGGTGCGGTCAATCAGGCGTGGGGATGATAGGATAATGGGAGGAGGCGGATTTATCCAGACTCCCATCTGATTGGAGAGTGGAAGTTGCCAAGGGGGAGACACCGGAAGACAGAGGTGTGAGAGAAGCTTCAGGCGCCATCCAGTGCAGTGCAGCCTCAGACTGCGGCCTGGATCGCTAGGAGCTAGGAGGCCAGAGCACCCGGCAGAACTCATCCAGGTACTGGAAAGTCGTCCTCCTGTGCACACGGGTAGAGGCATCAGGAAAACTTTCTTTGCTTCTTCCCTTCAGGGAGATAGATCGAAGAGGGTCTTTCTCTGTCGTTTGGGCATTCCTGGATCTTTGAAACTTCTTAGCGCAGCAGAGATCTTTCTGGAGCGTTGGGGGTAGAACCTCCTTTTCCACACACGTGACCCAAGCACGTATCCAATCCTGCCTCACCTCCCTGAGTGCTGAATTCGGAAGCGTGAGCGGTGGAAGGTTTGCTTTGAAGACAGCGATCTCGTGGGAATCTATTAACCCTTGACATTTCTTGACCCCGAGTTGAGGGATCGTAGAACGTGTGTCTTTCGCGACTCTGTAAGCCTCGTGTTCCTCTTCACGGAAACTTCCTTTTGTTGTGTCTTCTTCCTCTGAAGTTATAAACACGATTGGCAGAGGAAGGAGAGGCTAGGGGAACACGGGGATATTCCGAAAGTGTTCTCAAATTACATTTGAGAGCCGAGACCCCGATCGCGCGCCCGCCATGGCCTCCAAGATGGATATGTCTCTGGACGACATCATCAAGCTGAACCGGAGCCAGCGCGGCGGCCGCGGCGCGGGCCGGGGACGCGGCAGGGCCGCTTGGCAGGGCGGCCGCGGCGGCGGGCCCATGCGGAACCGGCCGGCCCTCGCCCGCGGCGTCGCGGGCGGCGGCAGGAATCGGCCGGCGCCCTACAGCGGGCCGAAGCGGCTGCCCGACAAGTGGCAGCACGACCTCTTCGGCAGCGGCTTCGGGGGCGGAGCCGGCCTGGAGACCGGCGGCAGACTTCTGCTGTCCAACCTGCACTTCGGGCTGTCGGGCGCCGACGTTCAGGAAGTCTTCGCTGAATTCGGAACGCTCAGGGAGGCGGCCGTGCACTACGATCGGTGTGGGCGAAGCTTAGGGACGGCATTCCTGCACTTTGAGCGGAAGGCAGACGCCCTGGAGGCCATGAGGCAATACAACGGGGTCCCTCTGCGTGGCCGCCCTATGAACATCCAGCTCGTGACGTCACAGATCGACGCACAGCGGAGACCCACACAAAGCGGAAGCAGAGGCGGCTCGGGAGCATTTGGCAGTGGTGGCGGTGCTCCCAGAGGGACTCGCCGAGGCAGCTGGCAGCGGCGGGGAAGAGGCCGAGGCACCGGCGCCAATTCCAAACAGCAGCTCTCGGCGGAGGAGCTGGATGCACAGCTGGACGCCTACCGTGAAAGCATGGACACCAGCTAAACAGCCAGCAAATCCACGTGTGCAGCAGAACCCAGGCGTCGGTCGCCACCGGCATCTCCAGTGGGAGGGGGGCGGCTGGACTGTGCAGCCAATGACGGGATTTGGGGTTTTCTCTTTTCAAATAGGACTTCAAAACTTAGGAAAGGTTTTTCCCCTTTTTTTCTTGGGTTCTCAAATTCTGAAACAGACCCGTTTTGGTTTTGTGCCGAATGACTTTGGGGATAAATTTTACTGGTTCCTGTTGTGGGGAAGGTGGTATTCTCATCGTTACTGTAGTGAAATAAGAGCGTGCGTAGAATAAATGAGTAGATAAATTGATTGATAGATAGATAGATAGATAGATAGATAGATAGATAGATACGTAAATAGATGGATACATAAATCGATAGATACGTAAATAGATAAATAAATAAAGTTACATTTTAACACTCGCCCACGTAGTGATGTGTTTGGCTAATTTTCTGAGACAGGGTCTCCAGAGGCCAGGCTGGCTTCGGTTGGAATTCATAGTAATCCTGGCTCACCTCCCCGAGTGCTGAAATTATACGTGTGAGCGATGGAAGATTTGATTGGAAGACAGCGATTTCATGGGAATTTTTTAATCCTTGACCTTTCTTGACCCCGAGTGGAGGGATCATAGAAACTGTGTTCGTCATGACTCTGTAAGCCTCATGTTCATTGTCACGGAAACTTCCTTTTTTACTGCCCTCTTTCTCTGAAGTTATAAACACGGTTGGCAAAGGAAGGAGAGGCTTCAGGAACACAGGAATAGTCTCTCAACCTTTTCACAGTTTATACCGAATCCGCCATGGTTCCAACACTTGAGACACGGAATGTCTACCACAGAGAGGCAGGCCCGCTCTTGTGACACGTAAATCACAAGGAGAGTTCTCCATAAGATTAGCAAAATGGTGTCAGTCAATGTGTGAGCAAGTCCTTGCTTTCCACACGACATCTTCTCTTCATCTTTCAAGCCTCAGTCAGTCACCCGGAACAAAGCTACATTCCAATCTCGTGTAGCAGGATGGTGAGTAGGTGCGGTCAATCAGGCGTGGGGATGATAGGATAATGGGAGGAGGCGGATTGATCCAGACTCCGATCTGATTGGAGAGTGGAAGTTGCCGAGGGGGAGACACCGGAAGACAGAGGTGTGAGAGAAGCTTCAGGCGCCATCCAGTGCAGTGCAGCCTCAGACTGCGGCCTGGATCGCTAGGAGCTAGGAGGCCAGAGCACCCGGCAGAACTCATCCAGGTACTGGAAAGTCGTCCTCCTGTGCACACGGGTAGAGGCATCAGGAAAACTTTCTTGGCTTCTTCCCTTCGGGGAGATAGATCGAAGAGGGTCTTTCTCTGTAGTTTGGGCTTTCCTGGATCTTTGAAATTTCTTAGCTCAGCAGAGATCTTTCTGGAGCGTTGGGGGTAGGACCTCCTTTTCCACACACGTGACCCAAGCACGAATCCAATCCTGCCTCACCTCCCTGAGTGCTGAATTCGGAAGCGTGAGCGGTGGAAGATTTGCTTGGAAGACAGCGATCTCGTGGGAATCTATTAATCCTTGACATTTCTTGACCCCGAGTTGAGAGATCGTAGAACGTGTGTCTTTCGGGACTCTGTAAGCCTCGTGTTCATCTTCACGGAAACTTCCTTCCGTTCTGTCTTCTTCCTCTGAAGTTGTAAACACGATTGGCAAAGGAAGGAGAGGCTAGGGGAACACGGGGATATTCCGAAAGTTTTCTCAAATTACATTGGAGAGCCGAGACCCCGATCGCGCGCCCGCCATGGCCTCCAAGATGGATATGTCTCTGGACGACATCATCAAGCTGAACCGGAGCCAGCGCGGCGGCCGCGGCGCGGGCCGGGGACGCGGCAGGGCCGCTTGGCAGGGCGGCCGCGGCGGCGGGCCCATGCGGAACCGGCCGGCCCTCGCCCGCGGCGTCGCGGGCGGCGGCAGGAATCGGCCGGCGCCCTACAGCGGGCCGAAGCGGCTGCCCGACAAGTGGCAGCACGACCTCTTCGGCAGCGGCTTCGGGGGCGGAGCCGGCCTGGAGACCGGCGGCAGACTTCTGCTGTCCAACCTGCACTTCGGGCTGTCGGGCGCCGACGTTCAGGAAGTCTTCGCTGAATTCGGAACGCTCAGGGAGGCAGCCGTGCACTACGATCGGTGTGGGCGAAGCTTAGGGACGGCATTCCTGCACTTTGAGCGGAAGGCAGACGCCCTGGAGGCCATGAGGCAATACAACGGGGTCCCTCTGCGTGGCCGCCCTATGAACATCCAGCTCGTGACGTCACAGATCGACGCACAGCGGAGACCCACACAAAGCGGGAGCAGAGGCGGCTCGGGAGCATTTGGCAGTGGTGGCGGTGCTCCCAGAGGGACTCGCCGAGGCAGCTGGCAGCGGCGGGGAAGAGGCCGAGGCACCGGCGCCAATTCCAAACAGCAGCTCTCGGCGGAGGAGCTGGATGCACAGCTGGACGCCTACCGTGAAAGCATGGACACCAGCTAAACAGCCAGCAAATCCACGTGTGCAGCAGAACCCAGGCGTCGGTCGCCACCGGCATCTCCAGTGGGAGGGGGGCGGCTGGACTGTGCAGCCAATGACGGGATTTGGGGTTTTCTCTTTTCAAATAGGACTTCAAAACTTAGGAAAGGTTTTTCCCCTTTTTTCTTGGGTTCTCAAATTCTGAAACAGACCCGTTTTGGTTTTGTGCCGAATGACTTTGGGGATAAATTTTACTGGTTCCTGTTGTGGGGAAGGTGGTATTCTCATCGTTACTGTAGTGAAATAAGAGCGTGCGTAGAATAAATGAGTAGATAAATTGATTGATTGATAGATAGATAGATAGATAGATAGATACGTAAATAGATGGATACATAAATCGATAGATACGTAAATAGATAAATAAATAAAGTTACATTTTAACACTCGCCCACGTAGTGATGTGTTTGGCTAATTTTCTGAGACAGGGTCTCCAGAGGCCAGGCTGGCTTCGGTTGGAATTCATAGTAATCCTGGCTCACCTCCCCGAGTGCTGAAATTATACGTGTGAGCGATGGAAGATTTGATTGGAAGACAGCGATTTCATGGGAATTTTTTAATCCTTGACCTTTCTTGACCCCGAGTGGAGGGATCATAGAAACTGTGTTCGTCATGACTCTGTAAGCCTCATGTTCATTGTCACGGAAACTTCCTTTTTTACTGCCCTCTTTCTCTGAAGTTAGAAACACGGTTGGCAAAGGAAGGAGAGGCTTCAGGAACACAGGAATAGTCTGTCAACCTTTTCACAGTTTATACCGAATCCGCCATGGTTCCAACACTTGAGACACGGAATGTCTACCACAGAGAGGCAGGCCCGCTCTTGTGACACGTAAATCACAAGGAGAGTTCTCCATAAGATTAGCAAAATGGTGTCAGTCAATGTGTGAGCAAGTCCTTGCTTTCCACACGACATCTTCTCTTCATCTTTCAAGCCTCAGTCAGTCACCCGGAACAAAGCTACATTCCAATCTCGTGTAGCAGGATGGTGAGTAGGTGCGGTCAATCAGGCGTGGGGATGATAGGATAATGGGAGGAGGCGGATTGATCCAGACTCCGATCTGATTGGAGAGTGGAAGTTGCCGAGGGGGAGACACCGGAAGACAGAGGTGTGAGAGAAGCTTCAGGCGCCATCCAGTGCAGTGCAGCCTCAGACTGCGGCCTGGATCGCTAGGAGCTAGGAGGCCAGAGCACCCGGCAGAACTCATCCAGGTACTGGAAAGTCGTCCTCCTGTGCACACGGGTAGAGGCATCAGGAAAACTTTCTTGGCTTCTTCCCTTCGGGGAGATAGATCGAAGAGGGTCTTTCTCTGTAGTTTGGGCTTTCCTGGATCTTTGAAATTTCTTAGCTCAGCAGAGATCTTTCTGGAGCGTTGGGGGTAGGACCTCCTTTTCCACACACGTGACCCAAGCACGAATCCAATCCTGCCTCACCTCCCTGAGTGCTGAATTCGGAAGCGTGAGCGGTGGAAGATTTGCTTGGAAGACAGCGATCTCGTGGGAATCTATTAATCCTTGACATTTCTTGACCCCGAGTTGAGAGATCGTAGAACGTGTGTCTTTCGGGACTCTGTAAGCCTCGTGTTCATCTTCACGGAAACTTCCTTCCGTTCTGTCTTCTTCCTCTGAAGTTGTAAACACGATTGGCAAAGGAAGGAGAGGCTAGGGGAACACGGGGATATTCCGAAAGTTTTCTCAAATTACATTGGAGAGCCGAGACCCCGATCGCGCGCCCGCCATGGCCTCCAAGATGGATATGTCTCTGGACGACATCATCAAGCTGAACCGGAGCCAGCGCGGCGGCCGCGGCGCGGGCCGGGGACGCGGCAGGGCCGCTTGGCAGGGCGGCCGCGGCGGCGGGCCCATGCGGAACCGGCCGGCCCTCGCCCGCGGCGTCGCGGGCGGCGGCAGGAATCGGCCGGCGCCCTACAGCGGGCCGAAGCGGCTGCCCGACAAGTGGCAGCACGACCTCTTCGGCAGCGGCTTCGGGGGCGGAGCCGGCCTGGAGACCGGCGGCAGACTTCTGCTGTCCAACCTGCACTTCGGGCTGTCGGGCGCCGACGTTCAGGAAGTCTTCGCTGAATTCGGAACGCTCAGGGAGGCAGCCGTGCACTACGATCGGTGTGGGCGAAGCTTAGGGACGGCATTCCTGCACTTTGAGCGGAAGGCAGACGCCCTGGAGGCCATGAGGCAATACAACGGGGTCCCTCTGCGTGGCCGCCCTATGAACATCCAGCTCGTGACGTCACAGATCGACGCACAGCGGAGACCCACACAAAGCGGGAGCAGAGGCGGCTCGGGAGCATTTGGCAGTGGTGGCGGTGCTCCCAGAGGGACTCGCCGAGGCAGCTGGCAGCGGCGGGGAAGAGGCCGAGGCACCGGCGCCAATTCCAAACAGCAGCTCTCGGCGGAGGAGCTGGATGCACAGCTGGACGCCTACCGTGAAAGCATGGACACCAGCTAAACAGCCAGCAAATCCACGTGTGCAGCAGAACCCAGGCGTCGGTCGCCACCGGCATCTCCAGTGGGAGGGGGGCGGCTGGACTGTGCAGCCAATGACGGGATTTGGGGTTTTCTCTTTTCAAATAGGACTTCAAAACTTAGGAAAGGTTTTTCCCCTTTTTTTCTTGGGTTCTCAAATTCTGAAACAGACCCGTTTTGGTTTTGTGCCGAATGACTTTGGGGATAAATTTTACTGGTTCCTGTTGTGGGGAAGGTGGTATTCTCATCGTTACTGTAGTGAAATAAGAGCGTGCGTAGAATAAATGAGTAGATAAATTGATTGATAGATAGATAGATAGATAGATAGATAGATAGATAGATACGTAAATAGATGGATACATAAATCGATAGATACGTAAATAGATAAATAAATAAAGTTACATTTTAACACTCGCCCACGTAGTGATGTGTTTGGCTAATTTTCTGAGACAGGGTCTCCAGAGGCCAGGCTGGCTTCGGTTGGAATTCATAGTAATCCTGGCTCACCTCCCCGAGTGCTGAAATTATACGTGTGAGCGATGGAAGATTTGATTGGAAGACAGCGATTTCATGGGAATTTTTTAATCCTTGACCTTTCTTGACCCCGAGTGGAGGGATCATAGAAACTGTGTTCGTCATGACTCTGTAAGCCTCATGTTCATTGTCACGGAAACTTCCTTTTTTACTGCCCTCTTTCTCTGAAGTTAGAAACACGGTTGGCAAAGGAAGGAGAGGCTTCAGGAACACAGGAATAGTCTGTCAACCTTTTCACAGTTTATACCGAATCCGCCATGGTTCCAACACTTGAGACACGGAATGTCTACCACAGAGAGGCAGGCCCGCTCTTGTGACACGTAAATCACAAGGAGAGTTCTCCATAAGATTAGCAAAATGGTGTCAGTCAATGTGTGAGCAAGTCCTTGCTTTCCACACGACATCTTCTCTTCATCTTTCAAGCCTCAGTCAGTCACCCGGAACAAAGCTACATTCCAATCTCGTGTAGCAGGATGGTGAGTAGGTGCGGTCAATCAGGCGTGGGGATGATAGGATAATGGGAGGAGGCGGATTGATCCAGACTCCGATCTGATTGGAGAGTGGAAGTTGCCGAGGGGGAGACACCGGAAGACAGAGGTGTGAGAGAAGCTTCAGGCGCCATCCAGTGCAGTGCAGCCTCAGACTGCGGCCTGGATCGCTAGGAGCTAGGAGGCCAGAGCACCCGGCAGAACTCATCCAGGTACTGGAAAGTCGTCCTCCTGTGCACACGGGTAGAGGCATCAGGAAAACTTTCTTGGCTTCTTCCCTTCGGGGAGATAGATCGAAGAGGGTCTTTCTCTGTAGTTTGGGCTTTCCTGGATCTTTGAAATTTCTTAGCTCAGCAGAGATCTTTCTGGAGCGTTGGGGGTAGGACCTCCTTTTCCACACACGTGACCCAAGCACGAATCCAATCCTGCCTCACCTCCCTGAGTGCTGAATTCGGAAGCGTGAGCGGTGGAAGATTTGCTTGGAAGACAGCGATCTCGTGGGAATCTATTAATCCTTGACATTTCTTGACCCCGAGTTGAGAGATCGTAGAACGTGTGTCTTTCGGGACTCTGTAAGCCTCGTGTTCATCTTCACGGAAACTTCCTTCCGTTCTGTCTTCTTCCTCTGAAGTTGTAAACACGATTGGCAAAGGAAGGAGAGGCTAGGGGAACACGGGGATATTCCGAAAGTTTTCTCAAATTACATTGGAGAGCCGAGACCCCGATCGCGCGCCCGCCATGGCCTCCAAGATGGATATGTCTCTGGACGACATCATCAAGCTGAACCGGAGCCAGCGCGGCGGCCGCGGCGCGGGCCGGGGACGCGGCAGGGCCGCTTGGCAGGGCGGCCGCGGCGGCGGGCCCATGCGGAACCGGCCGGCCCTCGCCCGCGGGTCGCGGGCGGCGGCAGGAATCGGCCGGCGCCCTACAGCGGGCCGAAGCGGCTGCCCGACAAGTGGCAGCACGACCTCTTCGGCAGCGGCTTCGGGGGCGGAGCCGGCCTGGAGACCGGCGGCAGACTTCTGCTGTCCAACCTGCACTTCGGGCTGTCGGGCGCCGACGTTCAGGAAGTCTTCGCTGAATTCGGAACGCTCAGGGAGGCAGCCGTGCACTACGATCGGTGTGGGCGAAGCTTAGGGACGGCATTCCTGCACTTTGAGCGGAAGGCAGACGCCCTGGAGGCCATGAGGCAATACAACGGGGTCCCTCTGCGTGGCCGCCCTATGAACATCCAGCTCGTGACGTCACAGATCGACGCACAGCGGAGACCCACACAAAGCGGGAGCAGAGGCGGCTCGGGAGCATTTGGCAGTGGTGGCGGTGCTCCCAGAGGGACTCGCCGAGCCGGCAGGCTGGCGCGGGCGGGGGGAAGAGGCCGAGGGCACCGGCGCCAATTCCAAACAGCAGCTCTCGGCGGAGGAGCTGGATGCCTACCTTGAAAGCATGGACACCAGCTAAACAGCCAGCAAATCCACGTGTGCAGCAGAACCCAGGCGTCGGTCGCCCCCGGCATCTCCAGTGGGGGGGGCGGGGGCGGGCGGCTGGACTGTGCAGCCAATGACGGGATTTGGGGTTTTCTCTTTTCAAATAGGACTTAAGAACTTAGGAAGGTTTTTCCCCTTTTTTGCTTGGGTTCTCAAATTCTGAAAACAGACCCGTTTTGGTTTTGTACCGAATTACTTCGGGGATGATAAATTTACTGGTTCCTGTTGTGGGAAGGTGGTATTCTCATCGTTTACTGTAGTGAAATAAGAGCGTGCGTAGATAAATGAGTAGATAAATTGATTGATTGATGATTGATGATAGATGATAGATAGATAGATAGATAGATAGAATAGATAGAAGATACTAATAGATGGATACATAAATCGACAGATACGTAAATAGATAAATAAAAAAGTTACATTTTAACACTCCCCCACGTAGTGATGTGTTTGGCTAATTTTCTGAGACAGGGTCTCCAGAGGCCAGGCTGGCTTCGGTTCAAATTCATAGTAATCCTGGCTCACCTCCCTCGAGTGCTGAAATTATACGTGTGGTGAGCGATTGGCAGATTTGATTGGAAGACAGCGATTTTCATGGAATTTTTAATCCTTGACCTTTCTGACCCGAGTTGAGGGATCATAGAAACCAGTGTTCGTCATGGACTCTGTAAGCCTCGTGTCATTTTCACGGAAACTGCCTTTCTTACTGTCCTCTTTCTCTGAAGTCTATAAACACGATGGCAAAGGAAGGAGAGGCTTCAGGAACACAGGAATAGTCTCTCAACCTTTTCACAGTTGTATACCGAATCCACACACTGGTTCCAACACTTGAGTCACGGAATGTCTACACGGAGAGGCAGGCCGGCTCTTGTGACACGTAAATCACAAGGAGAGTTCTCCAAAGATTAGCAAAATGGTTGTCAGTCAATGTGCGAGCAAGTCCTTGCTTTCCACATGACATCTTCTCTTCATCTTTCAGCCTCAGTCAGTCACCTGGAACAAAGCTACATTCCAATCTCGTTTAGCAGGATGGTGCGTAGGTGCGGTCAATCAGGCGTGGGGATGATAGGATAAGGGAGGGGCGGATTTATCCAGACTCCTCTGATTGGAGAGTGGAAGTTGCCAAGGGGAGGACACCGGAAGACAGAGGTGTGAGAGAAGCTTCAGGCGCCATCCAGTGCAGTGCAGCCTCAGACTGCGGCCTGGATCGCTAGGAGCTAGGAGGCCAGAGCACCCGGCAGAACTCATCCAGGTACTGGAAAGTCGTCCTCCTGTGCACACGGGTAGAGGCATCAGGAAAACTTTCTTTGCTTCTTCCCTTCAGGGAGATAGATCGAAGAGGTCTTTCTCTGTCGTTTGGGCATTCCTGGATCTTTGAAACTTCTTAGCGCAGAGAGATCTTTCTGGAGCGTGGGGGTAGAACCTCCTTTTCCACACACGTGACCCAAGCACGTATCCAATCCTGCCTCACCTCCTGAGTGCTGAATTCGGAAGCGTGAGCGGTGGAAGGTTTGCTTTGAAGACAGCGATCTCGTGGGAATCTATTAACCCTTGACATTTCTTGACCCCGAGTTGAGGGATCGTAGAACGTGTGTCTTTCGCGACTCTGTAAGCCTCGTGTTCCTCTTCACGGAAACTTCCTTTGTTGTGTCTTCTTCCTCTGAAGTTATAAACACGATTGGCAGAGGGAAGGAGAGGCTAGGGGAACACGGGGATATTCCGAAAGTTCTCAATTACATTTGAGAGCCGAGACCCCGATCGCGCGCCCGCCATGGCCTCCAAGATGGATATGTTCTGGACGACATCATCAAGCTGAACCGGAGCCAGCGCGGCGGCCGCGGCGCGGGCCGGGGACGCGGCAGGGCGCTTGGCAGGGCGGCCGCGGCGGCGGGCCCATGCGGAACCGGCCGGCCCTCGCCCGCGGCGTCGCGGGCGGCGGCGGAGGAATCGGCCGGCGCCCTACAGCGGGGCCGAAGCGGCTGCCCGACAAGTGGCAGCACGCCCTCTTCGGCAGCGGCTTCCGGGGCGGAGCCCGCCTGGAGACCGGCGGCAGACTTCTGCTGTCCAACCTGCACTTCGGGCTGTCGGGCGCCGACGTTCAGGAAGTCTTCGCTGAATTCGGAACGCTCAGGGAGGCGGCCGTGCACTACGATCGGTGTGTGGGCGCAAGCTTAGGGACGGCATTCCTGCACTTTGAGCGGAAGCGCAGACGCCCTGGAGGCCATGAGGCAATACAACGGGTCCCTCTGCGTGGCCGCCCTATGAACATCCAGCTCGTGACGTCACAGATCGACGCACAGCGGAGACCCACACAAAGCGGAAGCAGCGGCTCGGGAGCATTGGCAGTGGTGCGGTGCTCCCAGAGGGACTCGCCGAGGCAGCTGGCAGCGGCGGGGAAGAGGCCGAGGCACGGCGCCAATTCCAAACAGCAGCTCTCGGCGGAGGAGCTGGATGCACAGTGGATGCCTACCGTGAAAGCATGGACACCAGCTAAACAGCCAGCAAATCCACGTGTGCAGCAGAACCCAGGCGTCGGTCGCCCCCGGCATCTCCAGTGGGAGGGGGGGGCGGCGGGCGGCTGGACTGTGCAGCCAATGACGGGATTTGGGGTTTTCTCTTTTCAACATAGGACTTAAGAACTTAGGAAAGGTTTTTCCCCTTTTTTGCTTGGGTTCTCAAATTCTGAAACAGACCCGTTTTGGTTTTGTACCGAATTACTTCGGGGATGATAATTTTACTGGTTCCTGTTGTGGGGAAGGTGGTATTCTCATCGTTACTGTAGTGAAATAAGCGCGTGCGTAGAATAAATGAGTAGATAATTGATGATTGATGATTGATAGATTGATAGATGAGATAGATAGCTAGATAGATAGATAGATACGTAAATAGATGGATACAAAATCGACAGATACGTAAATAGATAAATAAATAAAGTTACATTTTAACACCTCGCCCACGTAGTGATGTGTTTGGCTAATTTTCTGAGACAGGGTCTCCAGAGGCCAGGCTGGCTTCGGTTCAATTCATAGTAATCCTGGCTCACCTCCCCGAGTGCTGAAATTATACGTGTGAGCGATGGCAGATTTGATTGGAAGACAGCGATTTCATGGGAATTTTTTACCTTGACCTTCTTGACCCCGAGTTGAGGGATCATAGAAACCGTGTTCGTCATGACTCTGTAGCCTCGTGTTCATTTTCACGGAAACTGCCTTTCTTACTGTCCTCTTTCTCTGAAGTTATAAACACGATTGGCAGGAAGGGAGAGGCTTCAGGAACACAGGAATAGTCTCTCAACCTTTCACGTTTATACGAATCCACAATTGGTTCCAACACTTGAGTCACGGAATGTCTACCACGGAGAGGCAGGCCCGGCTCTTGTGACACGTAATCACAAGGAGAGTTCTCCTAAGATTAGCAAAATGGTTTGTCAGTCAATG
>JALPQD010000242.1:3460463-3472211 GCA_023101885.1 Typhlomys cinereus | reverse complement strand
CATCTGTCCTCGGCCGTCTCTCTCTGCCACATTCCCAGCTCAGCTCGGCGCCGGTTCCAAGTTGCTCATTCAGTGGCCTAAATGTGCCTCCCCAGGGCCCAGTCAGGCGAGGCGTGAGCAGCCCCTGATCTAAACTTGGCACACATTGCCCGGATGCTGAATGCTCACTCATGCGGGAGGGCGACGGTGACATCTTATTCAGGGTGACATGCAGGGGCTACGCTGATGCACAGAAGAAAGGTCTAGAAACACAGAAAGCAAAAACCAGAAATTCAAAAAGTTCGGTAAAGCTCAAAGATTATATGTGTGTGTGTGCACATGTGTGTGTGTGTTTGTGTGCATGTGCGTGTGTATTTGCATGTAGGTGTGCACATGCGCATGAGAATGTGTGTCAGAGGGCACTTGAGACGTGGAGCTTGAGGGTGATTTGGGAATCATTCTGCATGGATCTTTCTCCTTGTTGCTTTGCTCTGGGGTTTCTCAGGGCCAGAATTTTTATGTGGGATCTGGAATCTGAACTCAGGTCTTTGGCTTTTGAGGCAAGGGGTTTAACCTGTGAACCATCTCCCCTCATCCTTAAACCAAACCTTGAGATACAGTTGGCCACCTTCATGGGTGACAGAAAATAGGGTCTTGATAAGTGTGACCTGCGATGAACTAGTCAGACACACACACGTACACATGCACACACATGTACATATATGTGAATACACAAACTTGTCTCGCTTTCTTCTCTTTGGGGGCCCCTGTCTGTGTTTAGCCGCCATCCAGAACATTCTCCCTACCCACCATTGCCCCCTTTACATTAGTAATCACTGCTCTGTAGTGTACGGAACTTTTCATTTCAGGGAAGGGAGTGTGTTGGGAGGTGCTGCGGATTGGACCTTGTGCATGCTGGCGAGCACATTCTCTACCACTGAGCTGCACCCCAAACACACAGTAATTCTCATTTGCATAGCAAAGCTGTTTATTTGGTCATTTCTCTAAGCATTGGACGCCACCAGCTGGACACTGTGAACGCTTCGAAGCCACTGGACAGCAAGTTAGACTTGCTACGTTTTATCACTTAGCTCCTGACTTTGGATAAAAGCAGTGACCACAGCTACCATCGGCCCAATCAAGAGAGGCACAGACGACTCCCCCAATGCGCTTCCTAACATTTACGGAAGGGGGTGACTGTATGTGATGATGGACCGAGTCCCAAAGGGGCTAAGCGAGGTGCCAGGGATGAAGCCCAGCAGATAAACCTGGAGGCTGCAACTCGGGGTGCCGCGCGCTCCATCTATGAGGGTGAGTGCCGTTGGGGCGCAGTCGTTTCCTGAACAGAGTTTCAAAGCGCGGATGGATTCTAGAACCTGTAGAGCAGGAGACAGAAACACAGGACACCCGGCGTGAGCGCCGGTGAAGGACTCGCTCGGGAAGGTGCGGGAGGTGGGGGCGTGTTTGTGATGGTGAAACTCCGAGACTGAGGCGTGGGCGTTGGCGCGATGGCTCAGCTAGTGTGAGCGCAGTTCCTAGAACCCATGTGTAAGGATGTGTAAGGGTGATGGAGAGAACTAACCCTGTGAGGTTGACCTTGACTTCCACAGGCGTGCTGCGGCACACACCACACACACACACTCATGCACACTCACACATATGCACACACATGCACACACATGCACACGCACACACATGCACACACACAAGCAAACTCATACATGTTAGCATCCTATATACACATCATCACCCAACACAATTTTTTTTTTAAATTTTTTTTTATTATTATTATTTATTCAACTGTGCGCATGTGCCTGTGTATGTGCGCGCGCGTGCGCGCGCGTGTGTGTGTGTATGTGTGTGTAGAACCACGGACGAACTCGCGAACCACCATGGACGCCTCCACCTCCTTCTGCCCCGGGATTCACAGGCTCCGCCCTACCAGGACCAGAAGCGCAGGCCGCCCCCGCTGCCGTCTGGCATCTATACGTGGGATCTGGGATCCGAACTCAGGACCTTCCGCCTGCAAGGCGGAGACTTAACCCCTGAGCCACCTCTCCAGCCCCCAACACAATTTTTTAAAAGCATGGGATGAGGGGCAAAGCCTGCTGCAGACAGGAGGAGCTACCCAGAAGGTTGACGCCCGACTGCTGTAATGGGGGGTGGGAGGGGGCGAGGGAGTGGGGTGAGGGGGAAGTGGGGTTGGGGGGTGGGGGGGTCTATCAAGAGAAGCCATTGAAGCAGCGGTCAGAAGGGGGACCCAGGGCCTGGGCAGAACCTTGGGCTTCTGTGGGGCTGCAAGGGAAAGCGCTTGTACTGGAATCGACCTGAGGAAGACGACAACACCCGATGCCTTAATTCTATTAGGGGCGACAAAGCTTTAATCAGATGTGGGAAAACGACGAGAGCCCAGAGCGCCTGGCGCCTGACTGCGGGGCTCAGGCAGAGGCTGACGCCAGGCGCTGGGGAATTGCAGCTTCTGGTCTGGATGTAGCTCTTCCCAGGGACGACACGGGTGAGGGAGTGAGCGCGCTGGCGGCAGTGGAGCGGAATAAGTCCAACTCCTCAGCAGGTGTGTGTGTGTGTGTGTGTGTGTGTGTGTGTGTGTGTGTGCGGCGCGTGTGTGCGCGCGTGTGTGTCCAGAAACTAGAAAGAGATCTTGAAAAAAATGTCCCTGGGAGGGCCGTTACTTTGTATCCTAGCTTAAAATGAATAATTAAAAACCTGAAACCTGCACCTAAACTAACCTCACCTGACTTCCGACCTCCACCCCCTCCTCTCCCCAGGAAGATGCCCCGCGGCGGGTGAGGGTAAGCGTGGAGAGCAGGGGCACGAAGCGTGGCTGCTACGCGGGTCACCGTGGCTTCCGATGGACTTTAGGGGTGCCATGCTATCGCCCATTGGTGGCTTACCCTTTCCTTTTTCCCCCCGAGGAAAAAAATGCTCCTCTTTATTTCTTAAGTTTCTTAACACTTTTCTTAAGAAAAAAATCTTAAGAGAAAAAACTGTGGCAAGTCGTTATAACGAATGACTTTTTAAAAATGCCAACGGGAGTTCTCAGTTCCCGCAGAGGCAGGAGGTGGGGGGGCTCACAAGGGGCCCCCCCGAATGTGAACACAGGCGGCTGGAACTGTGGAGTCCGCGGGCTGGTGCTGCCACCCGGTGGCAGTGACTTCTTACTGCTGGTGAGTGCGCTTCAATTTATTTCAGCTGATTGGTGGGTGGTGGATGGATGGGTGGATGGGTGGATGGGTGGATGGATGGGTGGATGGGTGGATGGGTGGATGGATGGGTGGATGGATGGATGGGTGGGTGGGTGGATGGATGGGTGGATGGATGGGTGGGTGGGTGGATGGGTGGATGGATGGGTGGATGGGTGGGTGGATGGTGGATGGGTGGATGGATGGATGGGGTGGTGGATGGATGGATGGGTGGGTGGGTGGATGAATGGGTGGATGGATGGGTGGATGGATGGGTGGATGGATGGGTGGATGGATGGGTGGGATGGGTGGGTGGATGGATGGATGGATGAATGGATGGGTGGATGGTGGATGGATGGGTGGATGGATGGATGGTGATGGGTGGATGGATGGGTGGATGGGTGGGTGGATGGATGGATGGATGGATGGATGGGTGGATGGATGGATGGATGGGTGGATGGATGGATGGGTGGGTGGGTGGATGATGGGTGGATGGATGGGTGGATGGGTGGGTGGATGGATGGGTGGATGGGTGGATGGTGGATGGATGGTGGGTGGTGGGTGGATGGATGGGTGGGTGGGTGATGGGTGGGTGGATGGATGGGTGGGTGGGTGGGTGGATATGGGTGGATGGATGGTGGGTGGGTGGATGGGTGGATGGGTGGATGGTGGATGGGTGGATGGGTGGTGGGTGGATGGGTGGATGGGGGTGGGTGGATGGTGGATGGATGGATGGGTGGATGGATGGATGGGTGGATGGATGGGTGGATGGGTGGATGGATGGGTGGGTGGGTGGATGGATGGGTGGGTGGGTGGGTGGATGGGTGGATGGTGGGTGGGTGGATGGGTGGATGGTGGGTGGGTGGGTGGGTGGGTGGGTGGGTGGATGGTGGATGGATGGATGGATGGGTGGATGGTGGTGGGTGGATGGTGGATGGGTGGATGTGGATGGATGGATGGGTGGGTGGATGGATGGATGGGTGGGTGGATGGATGGGGGATGGTGGATGGGTGGATGGATGGATGGTGATGGTGGATGAGTGGATGGGTGGGTGGATGGGTGGATGGGTGGACGGGTGGGTGGACGGGTGGGTGGACGGGTGGGTGGACGGGTGGATGGATGGACGGATGGGTGGGTGGATGGGTGGATGGGTGATGAATGGGTGGATGGACGGGTGGATGGACGGGTGGATGGACGGGTGGGTGGATGGGTGGATGGATGGGTGGATGGATGGGGGATGGACGGGTGGGTGGATGGGTGGGTGGATGGGTGGGTGGATGGGGGATGGGTGGGTGGATGGGTGGATGGGTGGATGGGTGGGTGGATGGGTGGATGATGGATGGATGGGTGGATGGATGAATGGGTGGATGGATGGGTGGATGGATGATGGATGGGTGGGTGGATGGGTGGATGGATGAATGGGTGGGTGGATGGGTGGATGGATGGATGGAGGATGGATGGATGGATGGGTGGGTGGGTGGGTGGATGGATGGGTGGATGGGTGGGTGGGTGGATGGATGGATGGATGGGTGGATGGATGAATGGGTGGGTGGATGGGTGGGTGGATGGGTGGTGGTGGATGGGTGTGGTGGATGGATGGTGGATGGGTGGGTGGGTGATGGATGGAGGGTGGATGGGTGGGTGGATGGATGGATGGATGGATGGATGGATGGGATGGAGGATGATGTCCATGATTGGCTTTTTTGAAACGTGATCGCATCTGCCACCCACAATGATTTGGAACTCATGGCAATCCTTCTGCCTCAGCCTCCCTAGTGCTGGTATGAATTACCATCACTGACTTCTCGCCCTCCTTTAGGTAGAATTAAGAGATGCTGGTGTTTTCTTCTTTTTTCTTTTTTTAAAAAGAGCACCCATCTTGTTTCCAACCTCAATACAGGGAAGAGACCACAATTCAACATAAACAACCTGGCCCGGCCATTCCTGGAGGGTTTTCCAAGGGACAGGGGGTCACGCACAACAGGAGCAAGCAAATAAAGGCACCTTTGGCGCCTCCTGCTACACGTTTTAAAAATATCTGTGCATGTTTTTCCAAGATGCGATTTTCTGATCACCTGCACCTAATTTTCCCAGGCCGCCTGTTAAAACTACAAGGTCCTGTGCTTTTCTCTCCAGCCACACTCAGTCTGGCCTCTACAGACGGCTGAGGACCCCAGGTGACGCAAACACCCCGTCTATTCCGAAGTCCACGAAACCCTGGAACCCCGGTTCCGGGCTGCGCTTGTTAGAATACAGGTGTCAGCTTGGCGCTTGCAGACTGAGCTCTAGAAATGTGGATAGTTAAGGCAAGTGCAGAGCAAATCTGCAGAAGATTGTCTAATTGATGGGGAAGACCCAGCCCACAGTGGATTCCTGGGCATCCGGCTTGACATGCATTATCAGTAGCCCGTAGGCCAAGTTTGACACAGGCTGAGAATCCCGACGAGTATTTGATACCTGGCTCAACTTATTCTCCTTATTTCAAAGTGGCAGAATTTTTAAAATGTCGTTTCTTCCCTTTTGACATGCATGCGTGTTCATGCGTGTAGGGGCGTGCTTGTTTGTGTGGCGTCCCAAGTTTTCTTCTCCAGTTGTTCTCCACTTTTACCACAAGGGCAGAGTCGGTCATGGATCCCAGAGCTGGCAGCGGGCAAGGGTGGCTAATCGCTTGCCTACCCAGAACTGGGATGGCAGGTAGCAGCCACGCCCGCCAGACTTTGACATGGGTTCTGGGGATCCGAACTCGGGTCCTCATACTGTGGGGCGGTCACTTTAGGCACTGAACCATCTCCTAAGCCCCCAAACTATGTCTTCTACTAGAGCTTCTACCCCATGCTTGATCAGGGAGATAACGGCGGGTGCTTGGATACAAGGATGGGGGGACGGGAGTCTGAGCTGCTGATTGCGGCCCCTTAGCAATCTTTCTCTCGTCTTCACCCCGAAAAGCAGGCGTGTGGGAAGTCCACAGCCCAGGTGGAAGCTGTTCATCTCATTGCGTGAAAGAGACTCGAGCAAGCGATTGAACACGCTTCCGAGGCAGCACGGGCTTGTCTCAAAGCTCTCCCTGGCGGGTGGGGACCCCCAGCTTCTGTCTCCCAGGGGAGGAGAGATCTGGCAAGCGCCTCGGTGGATCTCTACCGCGTGGAGGGTAATGTCACCACCTCACCCTGCGCACCATGATCAGCCCTAACGCTAGGAGCACTGGCCGGAGAGTCTTAGTGACTGGTCTGTATTCTGAACGAGGAGAGGCAGGGGGCCCAACTGTGCTAGTGACTCTTTCCTGTCGCTGGGAGAGAGCACCCAAAGCCACGCAACCTAAGCGAGAAAAGGAGATGCATTCAGCTTAGGGTTCCGGAGAGGAGAAAGAGTTCTTTCATGGAGAACACGGCATGGCTGGTGGCCGAAGCAGCAGGCAGGCTACGTCACTGCAGACATCTTGGGGGCTGAGAGCGGCATGAAGGTCAGCCGCAAAGACAGAGCTCTCCTGGAGGAAGGGTGGGGCTCATCCACCCCAAGGTCCACCCCCTGTGACCGCCTTCCTCCAGCCAAGCTCCTCCTCTCCAAGGTGCCAGCACGTGAAACTGCGGGGGACACATTTCAAATCATGACAACAACCAAGCCGTCCTCTGCTCCGGTTCAGTCTTCGCTGATTTAGCTGGTTCAATGCATTTTCTCGCTTATTAAAAGATTATCGGCATTTGGGGATGTAGCCAGTTTTAGAGCTCTCTAGTATGTGCTGGGAGCCTGGTCTTGGTCCCCAGGCCCCCCCCCCCCACCTTGCAGGCTTGTTATTTAACCTTTTTTTTTTTTGTTAAATGTTAAAAATAACATTGTTTTCAGTACTGTTGCTTTTAAAAATGTCTGACAGTTTTATTCACGAATACAATGAATTTAAGTCATTTCACCCCATATGGTCCAGTCTGATACCTCCATCTCCCACTGAAAACCTTCATCTCAGCCAGTCTCCCTTTTATCTTCATGGTGTGTGTGTGTGTGTGTGTGTGTGTGGTGTGTGTGTATCAAAGGGCGCTGTGTGTCCCTGTGGAGGATCAAGAGTGACTTTGGGAATCATCCTGGCTTGCTTCTATCTCCTTCTTGCTTGGCTCTGGGATTTCTCAGACTCTTCCCACCAGGCCAGAAGTTCAGGCCACTGCCTGGCATTTTTATGTGGGACCTGGGATCTGAACTCAGGACTTTTTTGCTTGGGAGACACAGTCTTAACCCCTGAGCCATCTCTCCAGCCCAGAACAAGAGGGATTTTAAAAGAAGCAAAGAAGGGTGTTCTCAGATGAAGACTGAAGGCGCATGCTCTGTGGCGCTCGGTCCTAACGCTGATCCACACCCTACCACGGTTTGGATGAAGTGGCAGGTTTTGTTCAAGAACCTCTCGGAGATCGGAAACAACAATCTCTTTCAGACACTGGAGGCGCAGTGTTTAGAATTCTGGGGACGGAGACTGGGCCTCTCTGTCACTGCAAACGTTAGGAGAGCCTGGATCCCACAAATCAACTGGAATCCAGCACCATTGCTTTGCCTTTCTGTGTCAAAGGAGCAATTGGGTTTCTCTGTTGCGGCTGCTAGTCATGGCCTTGCCCAGAACAGATCCACTCCTGAGGGCTGCCGAGTTCTGCTTCAACTGGGCCAAATGGTAGCACCGGCGAAAGCTGGACTGAAGACCTCTAAAACCAAGAAACAAACATTTCTCCCTTTAAATGGATTTCCTCGGCTATTTTATCGACCCAGATAGAAAGCTGACTCTCTCAATAAAGCTTTGTTTTTTTTTCCCAGACGCTAACTATGTGAAGCTGGGGCTAAGCTGCGTCAGCTGCATGGAGTTGATCCCTTTATAGTATACACATGCATCAAATCGCAGTGCAGACTGTGTGCTGTAATAAACCTTTTATCGTTCAGTCACACCTCAATAAGCTAGACCCAAAGAATTTACTGCGATTCACTGCTCGACCAAAGGAATCTACTAACGCGTTACTTCAGTTTTATTTGCAAGTTTTATTGGGTGCTAGGTACTAAAGTGGGCACAGAAGACGTTATCCTGAGCCAAACAGACAGAATTCCCCACATCCCAGTAACTTACTGTGGTGGGGAGGGGGGTCTGCCTAGAAACACTTCATTCGCTTGGCGGGACCCACGCTCCTAAATGATTCAAGTCCTGGAATGAGCCGATGCTCCTGTGGTCTGTCTTTCTCTGGGAAACTGTTGGGTGGAATGAGCCCAAACTGCTTGCTCTTCAGGCTAAGAGGAGGCCAGGTGGCCAAGGGAGCTGGTAAGCAGAAGCGTGGGAGCGCACAGTGACGTGAGATCCTCTAAGTGATTCTGCGAGACCCCACGGAGCTGGTCCTCCGTCCCTGGAAGACTGAGATGCAGAAAAACTCGGGGACGTCTGATCACGTGTCTCCTGTGAAGGTCTGTCACTACTGAGCTTTCTCACCTACAGGACAGCTGGTAACTAGAACAGAGTTATTCTGAGCAAAAAGAAAGATCGTCACAATCACCAGGGACAAGTATCCCATCTCTCCTCTTCTCTTCAGGGTCTTGGAGCGGGTAGAGCAGATGAAATTTTGCTAATGTGACATGTTGAAATTTGGTTGGGGGTTCTCTAAATTTTTTTCTGTTTCTTTCATGTATATGTGTATAGCGATGTGTTTTGTGTTTGCATGTGGTTGTATGTACATGACTACACTAGAGTGTGTGTGTGTAGGCCCAAAGGTGAGATCAGAAACCATCTTTGATTGCTCTTCCATCTTATAGCCAAAGGCACTTCCTCCCCTTGTACTTTGAGAGAGAGAGAGAGAGAGAGAGAGAGAGAGAGAGAGAGAGAGAGCAAGAGAGCAAAGAGGTCAGGGATCAACTTCAGAATTTCTTTCTTTCTTACATGTGTTCCTGGGCATGGCGCTCAGGTACCAGGTTTGCAGTAGGCATCTTTGCTCCCTGTCCTGACTTTATATCTTAATGGAAGACCAAATACTAATGTCGCAGTTGTGCAGGTAAGTAAAGACAGCAGGTGGAGCTTCAGTGGCTGGTGGAAAGTGCCTGGTGGAAAAGGAGTCTATGTGGGGGTTTTAATCTGGGCGAGGCTACCTGGGGAAGCGAAGCTAAGGACTGGTCCAGACATGGGCTGTAGTTGAGGAGGAGGCCCTTGGTTCAAGCCCTATTACTGTTAAAAAAAAAAAAAAAGAAAACTATGACCTAAGTTTGTATATACAATAGCTTAATGTGGTTACGTAGAATAAATCAACAAGAGTTGATTCGGACTGAAGGACAGAACTTTCTGGGCTGTGAGAATATATACGTGTGTGTGTGTGTCCCGTGGAGGGATAGAACTTGGCACATTACAGGAAACAGGAAGCTAGTATACTTTTTTCTGAATACTAAAACTATGGGATCTGTTTTGTCCCATAGCAGCCACCGTCCTGGAGCAGGCGTCTATTGCCAGGTCGCACGGACTTCTGGGAGTTGTAGTTCGGCCCCGCGCGCGCAGGCATGGCGGCCTGCCTGGTAGAGGGTCGCGCGGTGGCCACGAGCCTGGTCCGGAGCGTCCGAGCGACGGGGCCGCGGCTCGCGGCGCCGCTGTCCGTCGCCCGCGGTGAGTGGACGGAGGAGCCGGGCGGGCTGGGGCGGGGGCGCGGGCTGCGCGGACCTCCGCTGACCTCCGCGTCCTCCGCAGGCGACGGCGCGGGCCCGGGGCGGCCGTACAGCACCGGGCCGTCGGAGCCCCGCGCGTTCCAGCCGCCGCGGAAGCCGGTGATCGAGGACCGGCGCCGCCCCCGAGCGCCGAGAGGAGGTGAGGCTGCAGTTGGGGTCCCGGAGCTGGGGACAGTGGGATCGCGCGGCTGCTGGCCCCCACCCTGGAGCCCCCGGGAGTCCTCCCCGCAGTGCTCCCCGAGCCAGCCTGGAGCCGCTTGGCAGCCTGCCCTGCCCGAGCCCCGAGGACGCGCGCCCCAAGCTCTCCTGTTGGCGAGCTGTCCTTGCACCTGCTGGCGCCCCTCTTCCCCCGTCATGTCAGGTGCAAATCATCCGTCAAAACTCACTGGGTTGGGCGCCCTAGCCCCTCATGGCACTCCACGTCTGGAGTCCATGAGTTCCGGCCTTCCTCTCCTCTAATAAACTCTACCTTAACCCTCAAAAAAAAAAAAAAAAAAAAAAAAAAAAAAAAAAAAAACAAAAAAACAAAAAAAACAAAAAAACTCACTGGGTTTTAGGCGGCAGTTTCTAGCACATGCTGCTTTCACCAGTGCCAGAAATGTGCAAAGCGGTGTGGATTAACACAGCAAAACCAACCTTGCTTGCTCAAGGCAACGATTGGAGCCCTGGAAGGCCGCGGGCGTTTGGATGACCGAGGGGTCAGACTTGGAGGAAAAAATAAATACCAATTCAGGCCAAGCATGGTGCCCCGGGGCTGCAGGATTGCAGGAATTTGAGATCAGCTTGGTTCACATGGGGAGTTCTAGGCCATCTGAAGTTTTGTACAGAGACCTCAACTCTTTCCCCCTTCAAAAAAAAAAAAAAAAGACAACCCAGTTTTCAAAGGAAAAACCTAATATGATTATAGCCTTTCTGATGGTGTTGCAGGTTTCTGATTATATTCTTTTTGGGATTTAGAGAAAACACAACGTTTTAACTATTGTGTTTGTTGTTTGTTTTGTTTTTTTAAAGGGAGTTGGCTTGATCAGGAAATCAAGTGATTTGGAAAAATAGGTTCCTGTACAGAGGTAGAAAATGTTTCTTAAAAGCTGAGGGTAATACTTTATTAGTTAAGATGTCCCTTAACTAAGTAATTCTTCCTAGGTGTGCCTAAAAGCTCACTTCTCAGTTGTTGACACCTGTGCTGTGAGTGACCTTGAGTAGACATGATAACTATGAGTACCGTTTTATGAAGACTACAACCATACTGAGCTGGTATACATCGCATAAGCGTCTGTACATACAGAGCGTAAAGAAATGGAGAGGGGACATTTTCCACTTTCACCCAAGCCTTACCTCTGGTGCTCAAGCTGATGTGTGTATACTTAGCAACGTGTGTAAACTTTGCCTGAGCACACAAAACCTATACCTAGAATCCAGCCTCGCTTTCCCTGACCACGAGCCTTGAAGGGCCGCGTTATAAAAGCAAAAAACAGGCCAGGAAGATAGCGCAGTCTGTAGGGCGCCTGCTTGCAAACCCGGCGACCTGAGTTCAATCCCTGGAAGCCCACGTGATGGGAGGAAAGGTGTCGTCTGACCCCCATGACATGCGTGTTCACCTTTCTCTCTGTCATTCTCAAAACACACACACGGCAGTGAGCGCTGTAGTGCTTGGTCGTATGTGCAGAGGTTTCAGGAAGAACTACCTATTCGATTCCACATTACACACTCAGTGCTGCTTTTCTTGGGTGCACAGGTATGGTGTGAATGTGGGAGGCAGTCTTGCTTACCTTTGACCTCTAGCTATCTGCGACCCTTTCAAGAGGTTTGGGGGAATGCTGTGCACGTGTAAGCACGGGACGCAGTCAGCAAAGGCTGCAGCAGAAGGCGGGTATTTATCATGTGAACCCCGGTGAGTTTGAGTCTCTGA